>KZ506069.1:282301-345299 GCA_002844005.1 Limosa lapponica baueri | reverse complement strand
TTTTTTTTTTTTTTCCTTTTCTTCTTCTTATTTATTATTTCATCATTTATTAATATTTTCATTAAAGTAGTTTAGTTTTTTTCTAAAATCATAAATCTCTTTTTTATCTCTTCCTCTCCTCTCTTTTCCTTAGAGGGGGGAGGGAGAGGCCATCTGTCATTCCGATTGGTCAATCCGGTCAAAGCCACAACAAAGTCCTTCTTTCATCAGGTGTTTATGTAATCCTGAAGTACTTGTCTGCATAGAGCAGCCACCACCTTCTGGGATGTGGTCTGAATCACACAAACCCATTGTTGATGCTGGTGTTCACTGGTGGCCTTGGATAGGGGCAACAAACTATTTTGTTCCGAGTTCACCTGTTCTTGTGGACCCAGCAGGACTGCTAGCCTCCAGAGCTCATCAAGTATTAGAGACTTTCATGTGGTACCTCTCAGCATCTATTTTTCCACTCTTCAGCCTCCTATTTTCTGGTAGCTATTTTTCCATTCTATTGGCACCTGTAGAACCCATTCACAAAAACTATACAGAAGGGACTTTTATGATAACAACCCTCAGATCCTCAGCCCACCAATACTAATGTTTTTGGACAAGTTTCCAGAGGTTAAACACAAGTGTTTCTCTTACACTGAGTACTGTCATGTGAGAACTACCTCCTTCCCCCCCAGTGTTACATATGCTCCACTCAAAATGACTCTCAATTCTGTGTATGTATACCACACCATCAACCTTTATCTAAAATACTTTTAACTGCTTCTTTCCCTGGACACTGTTTTTTATAAAGCTCTGGACTACAATTAATTTTTGCAGCTCCTGCTAGAAAAACAAAAAAGAAAAAAAACTTTCCCTTTTTTTTAAAAGCTGTGAGGGGCTGCTCTTCTTCCTGGTAGAGAAGGCAGGGAGAGATAAAAAAAACTTCAGTTCCAGCAGGACATAGGAGTTCTTATTTTGCCACCAAAGATTTTTACTTTATTGCTACTTAACTATAGTACCAGTAAAACCCACATTCATATTACTTGTGAAAATTAATGAATATGTGAGAATATTCCAGACACCAGTGTTGAACTTGACTATATGTGACAGTAGTTCCTAACTACCAGTGACGAACTGTGTGCACTTCTGGCTTCTGTAGCAGTGTTTAAAGTCTCATCCTATCATTGGGAAAGACCTGTTTTGGAGTTTGTATTATAAATACAGGTTTCCTAGGGATCATGTGAATATGAAATACCTGGTAACAATCTTCAGAGTATACATTAATATATACTTACTTGGTGGCATATATTTAGAGCTGGAAAATATCTTTTGTATCTGTGTTTTCAGCTGTGGTTTATTTGCCTTATGCCCCAGTTACCATATATAGAGCAGAATCCTCAGCTATATCTCATTATCCACTGTAAACTGAAGTATTTTCACTCCCATAATTTCCCACTACTATCAATGAATGAAAAAGATTGTGACAACCATCTAAAAACAGATTCAGTATTGTTATAAATCTAGGACAGCATTATCATATAGAGAATGCACTATATCACAAACTGAAGGTTTGCTTTGAAGGTACATCTCCCTGACAAATTAGAAAGTTCCCTGACTGGTGTCAAGAATTATTTCGGAGGGAGGTATTCAGTTTATTATAGGGATTCTCAATTAAATTTTAGTGTTGATTGTGACTTTAACTGAAAAAAAAAATTAATTAAAAACCATAATTAAAAAAACCACAGTTGTTTTCATGACTTCCAGATATTTTTCGGGATTACATGGATCACTTTACCTTCCACTTGAACGCTGGGTGCACCATTTACCTCTGCTAGCAACTTTATAAACTTGTTGAGGATAAAGGCAGACACCTTTATTCTCTTCTAGATTTGCACCAGACAGATATTTGTCTCAGTTGATATAACGAAAAATGCAAAGAAAAGCTCTACCTGTTTTAGAAGCACACTAATATTTCATGTTTCTAGTATTTCTCACAACCACTCCTATTTTTGTACACAGTCACAGAAATACTTTGAACATATATTCTTTTTTATGACAAAGGATTTTTGGTTTCTGTTTCCAAGGTTTCCATATGAATTAAAGGAAAAATCTCTTGCTTTCTTTGTTCTATTTGCTAAACAGACTGACTTTTAATTTAAAATTAAAATTTTGGAGGGTATGTTTTGTTTTAGTAGTCTGAACTTTAGTGTAAATTTGACAGAGTACAGTTTTTAGCCCACTGCGCTGTGCAGTTAAGAGGGACATACTGAAAATGTCAACACAGAAATTCTGCATGCTGTAAATCTTTCATTTGTATTATTGTTTAGCTATTGAAGAAGCAAATGACAATTTTTAGATGACACAAGCTGCACAGATTTTAGCTATCTCCAAGATGGAGCTTTCTCCTAGATAAATTCATTTTTCCTTCAGTCATCAGCATTATTTATCTCTGAAATAGACAACATTTTTAATTCAGTACTCAGCAGTATTGTGGAAATATTGATCTGCAATCAACTGCTGACACAGTTATTTTGCTTAAGCTGCATGTTTACTGAACTGCGAACACAGCAGTATTAAAGGCATATATAAGAATTGTTTCTACCACACCAAAAGAAAAAATCATAGAAAACACTTCATCTAAATGGCCTTGCCTGTGTTTTATTCTAACTTCGATTTTAACCAAAAGCATTTATGAAAGAAATTGCTTTTTTTCCCCCTTTTTTCCTCCCTCTTTTTTTTAATAGTGAATATAATACTATGAGACATTTTCCTCCACTAATGTCATTTTGATTTTCATTTAAGCAGGATAAGCTGATTAATAAAATTGAAAATTCTCTGAAGAGTTATTCCCATTGTCTTGATGGGAGGTAATTCACAGGCGCTCTTTTTGTTAAGAATCACAATCTGCAGAAGTTTTTAAGAACTTCTGATAATTAAGGTTTGGGGAACACGCCAAGTCCCTTGTCATCAGTAAGGTCTGCTTGACTTTATTTGACATATTACATTATTAAATACCATATTTAGATTTAATAGATACATGTCCATAGAAAGTTAATAAAAGTTGTTACTGTTTATTCTAGAGATGAATTAAATTTGATCACAAGTGGAGGTGCATCAAATGTAGAAAAGTTCTCTATAACTAGAGAACTCAAAACCAAAACAGTTCTATAGAAAAGGTGCTGAAATGTAGCCTTCATAGAGAAAACAATACAATCCTATTAAATGAACACAAATTAAAAGTACTAATTTTTGAATAGTGAGACATTTAGTATCATTGGCAGTGAATGTCAAATGCACTTCAAAATTTGTCATCAAAGCAGATAAGTCTACTTTGTAATTTAACTGGCAATAACACAGTATGAATAGCCAAAGATGCAGTAAAAGGGCTGACTTTCAAAGATGTGACTAATAATTGAATATCTCATTCCCCAAAGTCAGGTTTGCAAATAACTTATTATCATTCTCATCAAGGATCTCTGCACAAAGAATGATTCTGTTAATTGTTTCTACAGATGCAGATTATCCCAAATTGTTTTCTGCATACAAAACTAACTTGAGTTACAATCAGTACTTTTTCCCACATGCAGAGATAAATCTTTCTATTTATTAAGCTGGCTTTTTGTCAAGCTGCTTGGTCAGTAACTAGATATTAACAGTAACTATGCATAAGAACATCATTTCAGCACACACAGCAGCACAAATGACATGTTACTTGATGTTTTGGCTAATTCAAGAAAAGAGTATTAGAATTAATATTGCAGTAACAGAATATGTAAAGGGAGAGGACCATCCGTGAATGCTTAGGCTCTGTGGGGAGGACAGTGCCAAGGGAACACATTGTACTTCCACGAGAGGGGTAGCAATCAGCCAGCACAGCTGTCCAGCCTAGAAACATCTGCTTCTCAAGGGTGGTGCACCTCTGTCACTTCACTATCCAATACAAGCTATATATTAAAGATGGAATTAAGTCCATAGTAACTATCAAATGACATAAAAAGTCACTGAATGTTACACTGAATGTAATTGTTCTTTTTTCTTCTGGGTTAAAGTTCAAGAGGTTTGTCTAAATACAGCTGTGTTAGGTGTAGGTGTCAAAGTATTGGTAGTGATGCAGGGTTACAGGGAGTGGTAAGAAGTGGGGGGGCCAGGGCTGCCCCATACCAGACACGGATGGTTCCAGATGGCTCCAACAGACCCACCACACGGCACAGCTGAGCCTCTCTGCCAAGCTGGTGACTCCTCAGGGAAAACATATATAAAAAGGGCACAGCAGTTGAGAGAGAAGACCAAGAAAAAAGTATAAGTGAACCAACCCTGCAGACACCAAGGTCAGAGACAAAGGAAGGTGAGGATATCCACACCACTCCTATATGGAGCAGATATCCACACTGCAGCCCATGCTGAAGCAGACGGATATGCCCTGAAGGAACCTGCAGCCCATAGAAAGGTCAATGAATTTGACCGCTGGAGCGGGTCCAGAGAAGGGCAACGAAGCTGGTGAGGGGTCTGGAGCACAAGTCTTACGAGGAGAGGCTGAGGGAGCTGGGGTTGTTCAGTCTGGGGAAGAGGAGACCGAGGAGACTGAGGGGAGACCTTATCGCTCTGTACAAGTACCTGAAAGGAGGCTGTAGAGAGACGGGGGTCGGTCTCTTCTCCCAAGTCACAGATGATAGGACAAGGGGTAATGGCTTCAAGTTGCGCCAGGGGAAGTTCAGGTTGGATATTAGGAAACATTTCTTTACTGAAAGGGTTATCAGGCATTGGAATGGGCTGCCCAGGGAGGTGGTGGAGTCACCATCCCTGGAGGTATTTAAGAAACGTGTAGACATGGTTCTTCAGGGCATGCTCTAGTGCCCAAGATTACTGGTTTGTGGTGGGGTGCTGTGTGGGTGGGTGATGGTTTTTGGTTTGGTTGTTGTTGTTGTGTGTTCAGGTGGTGGGTGGTGTTTTTTTTTTTTTTTTTTTTTTTTTTTACTGTTGGTTGGACTCGATGATCTCTGAGGTCCCTTCCAACCACTGCGATTCTGTGATTCTGTGAATTAAATTAATCTTCACCAAGTCAAGCCTGGTTTACCTATGATGGTAATTAGTAAGTGATATCCCTGTCTTTATCTTGACTCATAAGACTTTCATCTTATTTTCTCCCTCCGCTCTGTTAAAGGAGGGAGAGTGAGAGAATGGCCTGGTGGGTGTCTGGCATACAGCCAAGGTCAACCCATCACAGTGGCTCTAATTGGTGACAGGGTATTTGCAAGGTAAGGTAGACACAGAATAGTTCATGGGAAACAGGTACCAACAGGTGAAAGTAAAGCAGGATATCCTAGAGCATCTCTAAAGGCACAAGGAATCTTTCTATATATATGAATACATTTTGCTTTCAGTTACTAGAAAGGAGATTCAGTCTGAGATTGACCTGCCTACATGCGAGTTAAACGTGGACACTATCTTTATTGCTAATACCATCTGTAAAAACAGAAGAGTCCTTCTGCCCACCTCCATCAGGGAACTGATTTAGTTTCCCACACGCAGACATATAACATGACTTACTAGTGCCTTGGGTGTCCCTCTTGAGCTTTCATTTTCTGCTCTAGAAATGCACAGCTCTCTTTAGTCCTGCATTATATGGGCAAGCCCTGTGTGAATGCCTTCTATAATGTCTAATACCATCAGAAGCCTGTGTGTGCTAAACAAGCAATCTTGTGCTTTTACACCAAATACTATAAGCTTGCAACCTAATTTAACACAGCTATATCTTATCCTGGCATCACAAATGCCAATTCATTCAATTATTCGTAACTTCATGAATTCACACTTTCATCTGCTGGCATTGAAAGTTTGATTTTATTACTGAAGGTACTTTGTAGGGCAGCTGACTACAGTAATTAAAACTGTAATTATCTGGGAAGGGTTTAATACATATGTGTGGTTTTGTATTTGCAATGAAGAATTAGCCACTGTAATGACTGCAACTGATTTTAAAACAATGAATATTGCAAAACCTTATTAAGGAATATTTATACTCACTCTCTGTGATATGAATACAAATTCAACACCATAAATACATGATTTTTCAACAAGTCTGTATAAAGGTTCTAGTTTTTCTAGTCATATTAGTTATATTACCATTAATATTGTAAAAGTGACACCGGTCAGTAATACCAATCCCAATAAATAGAAATACAGGAATCATATCAAACAAATAAAACTGTACCTAATATTATGTGAAGTTAAGGAGGATTAGTTATTTTTAAATTAAAACCAACCAACCAACCAAACCTAAAACAATGATGAATACTGCGTGATTTGGTACAGGGACATTGCTACTATAATCTCAGGGAAACTGATATAAACATTAGTATTAATTTTCTTTAACAATATTATTTAGCTTCCATCTCAGAATCACTAAATATAAAATGTAATTACATCACTTTCTATATCATGAAATATTTTTAACACTTGTGATTACCAGTGAATGTAAATCAGGAATCTTAGACCCCTAACAGACCTTTGTATTATGGAGGAGAAGTGATTTGATGACTCTTAAGCTGCATGCCCCAAGAAAACCTAAAAATCTTTACTGTGTAAAGTGCAACTTAAATAGAATTTCAGTTGCTAAATCCAAGATTGGGATTCCAGAAAATGCCCACTTTAGAATGTACATATCCATTGTAGATAATTTTATTAAACTTTGTACTCTGTTTTTTATAGTTTTTCATGACCAGCAATATCACAAAGTTGACAGATCTAAGCTTTCAAGCCTTTTGACAAACCTCAGGCTGTTTGGGCATTCACAAATCAGGCAAACACTGCACTGACAGGATCAAGCTGATCTGATTTTTCAAAAACATCTGACATGTACGTATCATCCATATATGAAAAACCAGCAGCCCCAAGGCCACTCTCAAGCAAAATGACAGCCAGAGAGGGAGGTGGTTCACATTAAATAACAGTCTAGTGCCTAGGGTAGAACAGAAACTAAAGATCAATTCTAGCCTTGGCCAGAAAAGTTCAAATTTGCCATCTTCTGAGAGAAGGTTCTATCCCCCAGGCTGGAATAGAAAAGCTACAAAGCCAAGGAGCAAGCTTGAAAACACGGAGAAGAGAATACAACTGTACAATCTTTTGAAATTTTAAACCTTTATAGCTAGTGGGAATCACAGTCCAAGGTACCTAATGATCACCATGCATTTTCTTAACGAACAATGATAAGCAGTTCATATTAATGTATTCCTCTCTAGGAACCCCTTTAAAAGCCAGTCTTTAGTTGAATTAATATTTCCTTATCGTACAGAATGGAACTGCCTCATCAGGACTGATCAAAATATCCAGGTTCAAGAAATCCAGAAAGGAGGGCAAGAGGCTGGCATGGCTGAGTCAAGGCCTGCTGGTCAAGCTAAAGGACAAGAAGGAAATGCACAGACAGAGGAAGGAGCTACAGGTATCCTGCGAAGAGTATAGCCATGCTACCCAGTTGTGTAAGGATGGGGTCAAGAAGGCCAAGGTGCAGCTGGAGCTGCAGGGACATAAGGAATAATAATGGCTTCTACAGGTATGTCAGCCAGAAAAGGAAGGTTAAAGAAAGCATACTCCCCCTGATGAGCAAGACTAGGAAACTGATAACAACAGACAAGGAGAAGGCTGAGGTACTCAACAACATTTTTGCCCCCGTCTTTACTGGCACCCTCTATCCCTGCACCCCTTGACTGGATGGACTGCAAAGCAGGGACTGGGGGAGCAAAGTGCCTCCCACTGTAAGAGAAGATCAGGGTCATGAGCACCTGAAGAACTTAAACATGCGTAAGTCTATGGGACCTGATGAGATTCATCCCAGAGTCCCAAGGGAACTGGCTAATGTAATTGCCAAGCCACTCTCCATGATATTTGAAAAGTCATGGCAGTGAGTGAAATGAAAATCATTTCCAATGACTGGAAAAAGGGAAATATTGCACCCATTTTAAAAAAGGATAGAAAGGAGGACCCTAGGAACTACCAACCTGTCAGCCTCATCTCTGTGCCTGCGAAGATCCTGGAACAGATCCTTCTAGAAGCTATGCTAAGGCACATGGAGAAGAGGGAGGTAATTTGGGACATGGCTTCACCAAGGGCAAGTCCTGCCTGACCAATCTAGTAGCCCTCTATGATGGAGTGACTACATCAGTGGACAAGAGAAGAGCTATGGATGTCATCTATCTGGACTTCTGTAAGGCCTTTGAGACAGTTCCCTCAAACTTTGTCTCTAAATTGGAGAGGTATGGATTTGATGGGAGGACTGTTCAGTGGATGAGAAATTGGTTGGATAGTTGAATCCAGAGGGTAGTGGACAACAATTCAATGTCCAGATGGAGATTGGTGACAAATGGCGTCCCTCAGGAGTCTGTATTGGGACCAGTATTGTTCAATATCTTCATCAATGACACAGACAGCGAGATCGAGTGCACTCTCAAACAGTTTGCGTGCGACACCAAGCTGAGTGATTCAGCTGACACATTTGAGGGATAGGATGCCATCCAGAAGGACCTGGATAGGCTCAAAAAGTTGGTCAATATGAAATTCATGAAGTTCAACAAGGCCAAGTGCAGGGTCCGGAACCTGGGTTGGGGCAACACCCAGTATAAATACAGGCTGGGGGATGAAGGGATTGAGACCAGTCTCATGCAGAAGGATTTGGGAGTATTGGTGGATGAAAAGCTGAACATGAGCTGACAATGTGTGTTCACAGACGAGAAAGTCAACTATACCCTGGGCTGCATCACAAGAAGCATGGTCAGCAGGTCAAGGAGGTGATTCTGCCCCTCTACTCTGCTCTGGTGAGACCCTTCCTGGAGTACTGCATCCAGTTCTGGAGCACTCAGCACAGGAAAGACGTGGACCTGTTGGATGATCAGAGGGATGGAGCACCTCGCCTATGAGGACAGGCTGAGAGAGTTGAGATTGTTCAGCCTGGAGAAGAGAACGCTATGGGGAGACCTTATTGTGGCCTTTCAGTACTTAAAAGGGGTCTACAGGAAAGACGGGGACAAACTTTTTAGCAGGGCCTGTTGCAATAGGACAAGGGGCAATGGCTTTAAACTAAAAGAAGGTAGATTTAGACTGCATATAAGTGAGATATTTTTTACAATGACGGTGGTGAAACACTGGAGCAGGTTGCCCAGAGAGGTGGTAAATGATCCATCCCTGGAAACATTCAAAGTTAAGTTGGATGGGGCTCTGAACGACCTGATCTGTTTGAAGATGTCCCTGCTCATTGCAGGTGAGGTTGAACTTGATGACCTTCCAATCCAAACTGTTCTATGATTCTATTCTATGGTTCTAAATTTAAAAAGACAAAGAAAAGAAAAAAATGCATAAACCAGAAAAATTAGTAGGTTCCTTTTCTAAGATGGGAGATTTGTATTAATCTTCACGTGAATATGATCTTAGATGATCTGCTTCCCAGAGGAGTAGTCTAGTGTCATGCCACTGAACATAGGCATAAGGTGAAAATGCAATATCAGCTTGTTGTTGATTCAGATCATAGCAAAAAATAGCCTAACGCAGTAAGGTGAAGAGATATTTCATTTATCAGTCGAAGTACATTCCAACAAAGGAATTCGATACCAAGTCTAATGTTTTTACACAGGGAAATCCCTGACAGAACCACATTCTGTGCTCTCATGAGATACGTACATGTGCATACACATTTATTTGTTTTAAATTAAAAGAAACAAAATTGCCAATCTTGGAATGTGGCTGCTATGACTAATACCAATTTAGCCAGCATATAGAAAGCTGCCTGTATTCTTAATAATGTCCCAAGAATAGGAAACAAAATACTTGTTTTGAAAATACACATAAATATTGTATATCAGTATTATGACTAAGCATGCATAAAAATGAACAGAGGATATTTTAAATGTTCTTAAATCATCTACTTGTCTTCAGATTAAACTTCTGCATTTTAATCATAACGTCAATTAAATTAGACATAGTAAATCTGAAGATGGTGTCAGGCAGTACTGATAAATACATCCAATTTCCTGGTAGCACTATTATTATGTAACATGCAAACAGAAATAATGTACATCAGATCAAATTGAACAAAAAAGTTTAAAATATAAAATCATAAAAACCTAAAATATAAAAACATAAAAAATTAAACCCAAGTTGTTTGGTTAATATATTTTTGAATAAAATAGTATTCATTCCTCTTGAAAATGAATTTTCACTTAAAATTTGGCCTGTATGCTCATGAATTAGTAGTTATGAGTAAGCAGTAAAGATGTCTTTGTTCAAATGTTGTTAAGATTCTTCCTCTCTTACAACCTATAGGCTCTTCACTTCACTCTAGATGATATGACTCTAGAAGTATAACCAGTTCAATATCTACAGGACATCAATATTTCTTTAGAGAAAAATAAGAGCTTACTGTAAATCTTAAGATAAGCCATTATTTCCTTTAAAAATGTTCATTTAACCACACACTGATTAAAAAAAAAAAAAAAAAGCCATCCCAAGGACTATAATTCTACCAAAAACATAACTGGTGAACTGTTCCAGACTACCATTTCAGACATCCATACTGCTGTGAGCTTTGTCCTTAAACTGGGGGTATTTTCAATGCAATAACTCATTTCCACAGGCTATTTTATTATTTATTTATTAGTTCATTTATGTTGCTGACTTGAAAGAGAATAATGTTTACCTTAGAAAGGAAAAATGATCTATATAAACTTTCTGAACATCCCCAGTGAGAGCTAGCACTACTTGTCTCTGTAATAGTCTAGCTTTTTCATCTTTCCTCCTGTTTAAAAGATTTATACAAAAACAAACTAGGAACAGATATCATACCTTGTGATTTTTGTCACAACGAATTAATACAATTCAGAAGTCACATATCAAAATCGAAATGCTTGATGTGATCTTCTTTTTTGCTTTGTGATGATTACTGAAAAATGAAAAGATAGCAAAATATATTTAAATAATAAAGTTACTCTGAGCAATCTGTATTCTTTCTGTGGCCTTCTGACAAGTCCTGATCTAGCAAAACACTTATTCATATGCTTCGGTTACACTCCTGAACAATGCTATTGGATACAATGTACATAAATTCAGCCTATGCTTAAGCAATTCATTGTATAAAATAACCTGTCATCACCAAAGCAGAAATAATATATTAAATACATGGTATGTTCTGAATTATTATCTCAGGCGTCACTTATTACCTTTTGAAGACTAACCTATGTTAGACATTAATCATAATCTGTTTTGTTTAACACATCTGATCTTTTGTCTCTCGACAGTGAGCTAATGCATTGCCAGCCAAAAAAAATCAGACCAGGCTAAAATTATTTTCACTCTAGGTAGCATTATCCCATCAACATTTTGGCGTACAATACACACTGTTGTATACTGCTTTTATAATCTCTTTTAGAATTCTGAACACAGAGGAGTGGTCATAATCTTTTCAGGTAAGTGAATGCAAGTAACAGAAGGATTTGTTAAAGCATAGTAACTCTGACAAAACAAACCCCAACCAACCAACCTAACAAAAAAACCCCCGCCTGCTGTTAAGAAAGTCCTACGCATTTATGCATTTATGTAAAAAACTGGTGAAGCCCAGTAAGGATTCATACTGTAGCCACGTTCATCAATCATTAAAATAAAACCCCACACAAAGATCTGTACATAACTACTCAAGGGAGCTTTCCATCAGATTTTAACTGCTTGGCTGTACAACAGAGAGACTAGGCTGCCCTGTGCCTTCTCAGCAAGCAGCATTCTTTTTCTTATAGTAGGATGTCTTGTGAGAAAATAGCCAGATATATACTGATGTGCTAATTTCAGCAAGGGCTCATTTCCTTCTTTTCTGTAGCTTCCTATCAACATATAATCTCTTTTGTAACATGATGTGTGTGACCGTTATCCTAAAGAGAAGATTCACCTCCATTACACCATTACATAGACAATAAAATGATGCAGATTCTCATTTTTAATTTCCAGAGGGTATTTTTTTTAGTTCATGCAAGTTTGCAATTTCTGAAAAACTAGTAGCATGTTGTGTTAAAATGATGCTAAAATAATTAACTTGAGATGTTCTGGTATAACTTGACTCTTACTTTATGCTACAGTGCTGTAGGGATTCATTAAAGCCTGTGCCGGAGGGCAATATGTCATAAAGTAGTAGCAGAGGTGAATTAGGAGTGGTATCAAATAAATGCCTAAAAAACCAGCAATGATAGCAAGACATCCAAGGGGTGCCCGGCACACCTTCCTTCGTATAAAGACGAAGGCTTTGTTTCCAGTGATTGGCCCATCCTGGACCTCTAGCAAAGAGACTGTGAAGCTGACAAGCTGTCCTGGTCACCGTAGAGATGTCATACCATTCAGTGAACACAGATATTTTCTAAAAAATAAACGAGTGTGTCTATTTTTGTATTTGGGCTCCATGGTTTATAGTTGCGTCTTTGAACTTATTTGAACTTAATTTGAACAAAGGTCATCTACGTAAGATTTTTCACAGCTTGTTAGGACACTTTCACAACAAACTCACTTCATCTCAGCTCCACAATCAAGAAAAAATACACTCAGAAACATGATCAGGTAGATTAGAAATGCAGATTTTAAATGGACTGAAAGGTCAGGTCTATATAATGAGAGATTCACTGTGAAGCCAAAGACAAATAAACTTTACCGTTGCAGCAGTTGAAAATTATTAAGCATCCTTCAAGTTAAAGTAATGTTTCCTTTCAGATACCAAAAGGAAACAAAAAAAGATCATTACAAACAAAGACAGCTTTAGATGGCTGGGAACAACTGCCTGATATGAACAACAACTTAAAAGGAAAACAGAACAAATGGCAGAAAAGCCAAATTAAACCCGAAACATCAAATGTCTTCAATTAGGAGCAGAGAATGGCAGTAAAGTTGAAAGCATTTAGTGAATAATGAGATGACAAACAATATATACACACTTGAAGTGAAAACTGCTACCCAGATAAAAAGTATCATTATCAAGATAAGAAAATACAGCAACACAATCAGAATACTGACAAATGTAGTCAGGATAACAACCGTACAATATATGTAATTCTCAACAATTTGAGGCTCACTGTATTCTAGCTCAGTCCTAGAAATATCTAACTCGCTTTATATTCTTTTGAATAAACTACAAAACTTGAATCAATAGCTAAAATACAAGAGTATCCAGATTCTTCCCAGGACCATCAAAACTGGTTTTGTGGTGGAAGATGTAGATTCTGTTCCATGCTTCCATGTACGAAATGTAAGTCCCATACAAACCTTCCTTTAGCTCTATTTGCATCAAATTTTCATTTTCCATCACAAAACTTGAACACTGGATGAGAAGAAATCATCTCTCATGGCTAGACATTATCATACATTCCACTAAGTTAATAGAAAAAGTAGATGCTAAGAGTTCTGGTCACAAAAGCCAGAGTCCTATATCTATTCTTTCTCTAGATTTGTGGGAATTATTAACAGGTTTTGCTCATTTTGTGGCTTGATTTCAAGCTGATCAAGAGAAAAAGCTTACAGCTGGCTAAAGGAAAAACTGAATTGATACCAGCAATGATGTACTTTAACTAACTTGCTAGATCCTGACTATTGTCCTCTGTTACAAACATAGTTAGGACCTTAGGCTATGGTGAACTGTTTCACAGTACGGAGACCAGCTGGCCTAAAATGGCCTGTTTCCGTACTATCCCACTCCCCCACTTTTCCAAAATGGTGGTGTCCATCAAAAAACTCATTGAAAATGGTCATTGCCTCATGTTAGCTCCTGAATTGCTCTTAAAAATTGTTTGGGAGCTGCTATTCGATCTGTGCCAAAATACGTAGGAATCCTTCTAATGGTATAAAAATATAGATCTTTGAGTTCAAGTACCTTAGAAATGAAATTTTAGCTCAATTTCTTGTCCTGTTGCAAGTAAAGAAATTTCTGGTCCTTGTTACAGATTACAGAGGAGTGATAGTTCATATTCACATGCTTACTCTTGAAAACTTAGCTGTAACACTGCTTATTATATCCTTTAGGTGGTGTTGCAGAAGGCATACCTTAGGATTCCTTCATTTCTGAAAATAGGATACTAAGGTACTTTTCAAAGCACTTGCGTGAGGACCTGTCAATCTGAAAATTATGCTTGAAGCAAATCCATTCTAGGATAAAAATAAGAAACAGTGTGTCTACAGAATCCAAGTGAAAGCATAGCGAAAAATAATTCAGAAAAAAAGGTATACATAAATAAAAAAGAATCATTCATCCATCCATCCATCTACACGCACACACAAATGAAAATGTGTACATTCAGATTAGCAGATTTCTTATGCTATTTTATTCAGCTTTGAAGCTGTCAAAGGTCTTATGCAAGCGCAGGGCTGAACATCCAGTTTTTTTAACATCACTTTTACAGCGCAGAAGTGGGTGCATTCTTCCAAATGTACCACATGCAAATGTTTTCCTTTGTTTATGTTCATATCAAGTTTTCATTCTACCTCCAAAAATGTCCTGATATACAGTTTAAATGTGGATATAGATTTATGCAAAGTATTTGTTCCCCTTTCTACACTTTGGAATCACAATTTTGGTAGGTAAACCTTGTCTAGCAACCAGACGCCCACACATCTGCTCATTGCATTCCCGCTTCGCTTCCCGCCCCCCTCCCCACCCCCACAGTGAGATGGGGGAAGAAAATAAGAATAATGGAAAGAGAAAGCCCATGGGAAACAAAAACCCAACTATTTAAGCAAATGTCTTTCCTCCGCCCTTTCCCAGACTTGGATTCACCATTTCATCTACCCCTGCCCTGAGTGGCACAAGAACGATGGTAAGTGTGGGTTATAGTCTGTACAAAACTATTTCTCTCTGTTTCTGCTTCTTCTGCCTCTTTTGCCCTGCTCCAGCATGGTCACTCTACAGGCCACAGTTCCTTCAGGAACAGCCATCTGCTGCAGCCTGGGGTCCCCCATAGACCACAGTGTGTATATCTTCTCCAGCATGGTCCTCTATGGACTGCAGGGGATATCTTTTCTGTTATGGTGTACCTCCTTCTCACAGGTATTTGAAAGCCTCTCATGAAAATAAATAGCTTAATGAGTTATTATTCTAATCTTTTTCATTAATGTTGGGGGTTTTTGTCTTGGTGAGGTTAAAATATCAGTCTTTCTATAAGGTTATAATTTTTATACATTCAGCTATACAGCCTAAACAGCTGAGCATTTGTGTGTGTGTGTATGGGCTTAATACATGCAACTTCTGATTAACTATTGTTTATATCCATATGATAAATACTGTCTTTTGGGTGACTTTTGTGATTGGTCCTCAGATCTGATTATGAAGAATTAGTCACTTCTCACTATTATCCACAGATTAAAACTGTCCCTGTGAATCACTTTTCTCAAAATAATTATAACAACAGAAGATATACATGCCCTTTTCTGTCTGTGGCTTGCCGAGTGGAATTGTGCAACTGACTTGAATTCACTTAAAATCCCATGACCTGCCTCTTCAACAACAACAGGTACATCACCTCAATGTTCCTGCCCCCAATTCAGTTCAAGTATTCATTTTAATGCTTACTGTCTTTCATATGACTAAAGAAAACTCTCTGAAGAATAGTTTGCCTTTTTTGACTACAGGTCCCATGACTGCAATATTCTGCTATGGCACTGCAGAACAAGATTTGTGCTCTTACAGCCTGATCTTACATTAGCAGGTGCTGCTAAACTCTGCAAATTATTTTGTATATTTTAAAAAGTAAAAGCCTTTCTGTATTTTTTTTTAAAATATACTATCGACTTTCACAGATTGGACTTATATTTGTGCAAGGTATATTTTTTTATGAGTTTTGCAGAGACAAAAGGAAGCTTGATGTATTCAAGACTTTTTTTTAATAAAATAAAGGACTCAAATATTGTGGTCTCTCTCTCCAACAGATGTTGAATTGAAATAGCCTGGATGCAGGGATTTCCCTGTAAGACTGGTGGAAGTTTTGGATATTACCTTTTTTGTATTTTTCTGCTTCAAAAAACACCTTTCTACTGTGAAGTCATAATCATCTTTGCAATGATCATAGGTGCTTGCTATGGGAGGTGATGCAGTCTGGGAATTAAAACACTGCAGAAGAGGGTGAGAAAGCAGAGGTGGTGAGTTAAAGCTAAAAAACAGTCATTTTTTTAACTTGTTGAAATGAAACGCAAGTCTTACTATTTGATGGTTTGCTGCTTATCCTTATAAAAATTGTAATTGCCTCAAAACACTACAGCAAAACTTTTCTAGTGTGTGAGGTTTCCGAATATTATCTCAGGAGCTCTGTATTGATTTTAGATTGAAAATAATGTAAGTTTCCTCAAAATTCAGCATATCCTGTCTCCTTCATCTACAGGTTCTCTTAGAGAGATTATTCTATAGAAATAGATAAAAATGGTTCCAATATCATAAAGCTATCAGTTTACTACACAGTGGCTTTTTTAAGAAATTGTATCTTATGAATTACAAATCTCAAATGAAATTAGAAATCAGTTCAACCTGTATTTATTGACTGTAAGTCTTTGCTAGACATCTAACCCCAGAATTTAGAAAGTGTAGCTGAAAAATTGGTATCTGCTCTGTGATGCAGATATATTATGCACTGTAAGAACTGCTGCTGTTAAACCACCCATAAATGCAAAAGAGGAGGAATGGTAAGACATACTTTGGATAAGAACTATGCTCCTTTTTGAGGTGGGAAATATTACTTTGGGAAAGATCATTCTAAAATTGAATGGATTGTTGAAACCCATATGTCATATCAAATATAGTTTAGTTTGTACTCTTGCATGAAATTGTATTTAAACATTTCTTATTGAAAAGTCAATAACATTATATTGAGCTATCTATATAGAAGGACTACATAGAAAGTTAACTATATAAAAGCTAGCTATATAGAAGTTTAAAGAACAATCTCTTCATATACACTATTTTCTGCATCTTGATTCAATTAAAAGAAGATGTGGCAGATTTAAGAACAAATAGAAATGTATTGACCTTTGTGAAGAAATCTCAAATATTACTTCCATTTCAGTTTTCCACCTCTGATGAAAAAGAGGGAAATATTGGGAAAATTAAAAATGTTGAGAAAAAACACAATAAAGAAAAAAAACCCCTATGTTGATATAAAATGGTTTTCTTAATAGATAAAAAAAATGAGTAATGCCATTCAAGAATCAAAAATTTCTTCAAGTTTTAAGGGACCTTGGGAAGTCACCCACTCCCAAGTCCTACTCAGAGCATGGACACTGAATTCAGGCCACCTTTCTCAGGACTTTTGCCCAGTCAAGTCTTGGGGAAAATTTCCTGGGCTTAATTATCCTCATGGTGATTTTTTTGTCCCCTTAGATCCAGCCGCAGCTCTCCCTTGTTCTTTTTAAGAAGAACTTTCTTCAACCGCCACTGATAAGCATCTTTTAGCACTTCATACAATCCAGTTCACCAAAAGAATGAAATTTAAGGATCAAAATAAGATATACAAGTTTGATCAGAATATTTGGAAAAGGGAATAAAATTAAGAACTGTTTCTTTAGAAGGAAGGTAAATTAGAGAAGAATAATGGATCTCAAATGGCATAATCTGCCATCTGGGTTTGGGTAAATTTCAGAGCCTCCAGATTGAATATGTCAGTCCTTAAATAAGGTCCACTGAAGTCAAATATACTTCTTTAAGATGAAAGATTAATGGTCATGAATAAAGTTGGTCTTTAAATGCAGTTTGGCAGAGCAACCTGCCATCAATAACAGAAGGACACTTAACTTGAATCACTGCTTCTTTGCAGCTGTGTTGTTGTTTACACCTATGTAAATGATAATAGAAATCACAAGTATTTAAAAATACAGTGCAAAGTTCAAGGTGGTGGACAAGAAATTGGATGAGTACTGAGTTATGAAGACATTGCAAATTCAGTTGTGACAAACCTGAGGCTCTATCTCTTAGCAGACTGGAACGTTTCTTGGAAAGTTATAAAGAGAAACAGATTAATGACATAATCAATAAAATACAATCAATTCATACAATATGTGAAAAAAAAGAGTCATTCTTTATACAATAGTTTAGATTCTCTAATAGTTATTTATGTTGCTGTAAACTTTTGAGTCCACAGAACTTTGGTGCCCACAGTTGCCACAGAGAAAATGTGTTATTTGAAGCTGTATGTATAAACTCTGTAAGATTGTAGTATCTACTTGTAATATAAAAGATGTTGTATCTTCTGACCTGAACACTATTTTGGACTTTCTTTTCAAATTCAAGTGTTTTTTCTAAAACCAATTATCTGTGCTCTTCAATTTTGAGCTTAGAACATCCATTAAGAGGGTATAAGGGCCAAAATGATTGACGCTAAGTGTAAATGCTCTTTGTGTAAGATACTGATACATTTTCACAGGGCTTTTTTAGCTTTTCACTTACTGTCATGATACTGATTTTTCTAGGCAACGGTGTGCATTATTGCAGAAAATACCGTTACTTTTAATTATGTAAGATATATTGTATACTGGTGCTTCTTACTGTCCTCTACTATTTTTATAGTTGCAATTATATATGTAAAGGGATAAATACAAAGAAAATGTAATAAATTAATCTGAAAAATAAAAAATAGATTTATAGCTCTAAAAGCTGTAATATTCAATACATTGTAATCCTTGTGTCTATTGTGTTCCACTACCCAAAAGGAATATGCTAGAAAATTAAGCATCCTATGAAACCTATTGTGGGGTAACTTAAACTGTGAATATAATGTTTTCACATCATATGCCTGGACAGGCATTTATCATGTGCCAAGACACTGGCCATCACATAAAGCAAAACATAACTGATTTCATTATGATTAAACATATGCAGTCACATTCATGGAGCCTTAAGTAAGAAGGACAGGAATGTGCCTGTTTGGTGGTTTGATCTCTGTCCATAATTCATAATTTATTCATAATTCATAATTTGTTCCATTCATTTCAGGTGCTGAACTGTGATATAGAAGTCTAGTCTTAAGTTGGATTTTACTGTTTGTATAACACTCAACAAACTCAATCTATTTGTACGATAACTCATTCATCTATAAAATGTGTTCAGCAGTGACCTACACTCATAAGAGAGTTAAAAAAATAGAGTGAAATTTTTAGGTAATCACAGTCTTCAGGGACTGAACAATGTCATTTCCATCATGCTTTCAAAAGAGGATAAAGGAAAAGTCACTTTGACTGATATATACAATTAAAGTGACTGTGTTTAAACTAGTAAAGATATTTTACTTGCCATGGGACCACAACAGACATCTAGAGAAGATGTAGTTCATTTAGTTACTAAGACTTCATCTTATTAAAAGACCAAGATGGAAGGTCTCAGAGATCTTTGAGTTATATATACGTTTAGCAACAAAGACAGTGTAAGATCTGAGAGCGATGGCCTTGCACAAATTTAGAAAATTGCATTACACTCTATCATTGAAATAAATATACAGAAAGGACTGGTAAATAAAATAAAGAAGGCGTTCTTGGCTTGTTTTTTTTTTTTTTTGTTTGGTTTCCTTCTCTACAATTTAAAAAAAAAAAAGAAAGATAAAAGAATAAATCTTCTGGCTGACGTTCTGAAAATACGTAATCTTTCACTGTTTTTTACAACTTATACTTACTTAAAAAAATTATATAATATCTCATTGCATTTTCCATTTATCATTCATACATGTAAGAAATTAAGTTTAATTTCTTCTATAAGGGATTTCATATCCTGCAGGAAGTATTTCAGTGTATCACAATAACATTCTGAAGACATGATGATTTTTTCCTTGTAAATAAGGAAAAGGTTGGTGAATACCTAATGCTTTAATATATTCATTGTTGCCCTAGGTCTAGTAGGGTTTTTTTTCTCTAATATACTATAAAGTGTTCCTTCAGTCTTCTTGAGCTACAATGCACTAGGAAATTTTCCTTTTGGAAAATATTTTCCTGCAGAATAGAAGTCAGTAGCAATCACCACCATTAGGATATGCTGACTTTGTATAGTAGATTGTTTTTAAAATTGCAAGTACTTGACAGGGTTTCAAAAATATAGCTATTAAATTTAACATAAAGCTTAGTAATGTGAAATTTGAAAATTGATGGGTTTTTTCCTACATCATTATGTGAATTTATTAGTAGTATATTATTGAGGTAAAGTGCTTGGAGTTTTTTGTTTGTTTCCCCCCCCCGCCAAAGTTTAACTATACCTTCGAAGTATATTGACTTCAAAAATACTTTGAAGGGAAAATTTGAAGCAACCATTAAGAAAGAGTCTAATTCCTTGATCTTCTTACTATAACCTCCATGGCATACATCTTGAGACTCATGATCAAAAGGCTATTGATAAAACTGAAGTGGATGATAGGAACGAAAAATTCAATATAGGAGGGATTTTATATACATATATATTTTTTTATATATATATCTCGAATGTCAGCAAGATTTCTAGTCAAGACTGTTTATTATTCTATTACAGTAGAACAGCTACGGCATCTTCTGTCAACCTATAAACGTATTTAGTTAAGAACCCGGATCAGATTCTTTTATGAGTTCCACGCCCCAGTATGTCAAGAGTAAAGCTTAAGCTATAGCAAATATTAAAATGTCCTAAACTACGAAAAAGAATTGAAAAGCACTTAAATAAGACTTTCACTGAAATGATTGCACTGGTAGAGTTTTCTCACTTGCTCAACATCTTCTGGTGCATTATTGCCATATGTCTACAGGTGCATTTTTGTCCTTACTTTGATATTAAATAAAAAATAAAATTATACACATACTTTCAGTTACAGTAATCTAGTATTTGCACAGTAATATACATCATATCCATTTGTTGCTACCTGTAGATTATTATGTAGACAGCAGCTCTGTTTCAGACCTCAGCAGAAGTTTCCCGTAGCTGCCATGGAATTCTGGTTTTAGCTTTTTTCAAAGGCTTTACTAAGAATCACAGAATCAAGTTTCTTATTATTTTGGAATTAAAAAGTAAATCTGAAAGAATATCAAAAGTGAAAAATTATTCTGGAGTTTATATCCAAATGGTTCTAATAAATCTTCCATTCCACAGGACACTGGCATTTCAGCATTTGTTTTGTAGTCTAGAAATGGGAATAATGAACAGTGAAACTTTTTGGATTGATTATTAGTATAACTGACTGAAAACAAATTTAAAACAAGAACAAGGAAAGTTATTCAATGGCATAGTACTGAATCTGTGAAGAACAGGAAATATTTTTGATGAATATGTAAAAACAATGATGAAAACGAGCAAAAATAGACACAGCATGTCAAAAAGATAAAGGTCTCTCCTTCCTATATTTAGAATGATACATTTGTCCCATATCCTGTGGATGGAACTATAAATTACAATTTTCTACAAAGGAGAGTGTGAGATGATACACTAACATTAAACACTTTCAAAAGACTAACCACAGATAATTTTTGTAGGAGACGTAAAGGAGCTGGATGAGGAGGTTTGCAGTAATGCTTGGAGATGATGATTTCCCATAATGTTTTAAGTTCAAAGCAAATGACATATATACTTCACAAAATCAGTAGAAGGCAATTTTATTCAGATTGTATAAAAGTCTTCCAAAATAGTTGATCAAATAAATTGGAAAATGAAGAATTCATGATAACTGGTAACAAAGAATGTCTTATTTAAGCAGCTTAATTTAGTCACTAGATGTAGAGCAATCTGAAGACCACAACAAACAGAGGAGAATATAAATTGAGGGTCAACTGCTTGTTGTAGAGAAGATAAAGCTCCTGACTGGACAGAAGATAGGACTGCTGCATAGGACTTCTGATGAGTGACTGGTGTGGGTAACAGGGAAAAACAGAAAAAAAGATTCTGACAAAACCATCAAGGATCCCAATATCAAACCACAAACTTCATTTCTTATGCTCAAAACATTATTTAAGGACATAGAGGAAGCACACCTCATATACAAAAGCAAAAATATACATGTAATTCATAAGATAAAATAAAATTATATAATAGAAGTATAATTGAAATACTAAGAGCCTAATTATTATTAGCCACAGAATCACAGAACAGTTGAGGTTGGAAGGGACTTCTGGAGGTTCATCTGGTCCAACGCCCATTGCTCAAGCAGGACCACCTTAAAAACAGTTGCCCAGAACTCTATCCAGACAGCTTCTGAATATCTCCAATGCCTGAAACTCCACAAACTCCCTGGGAAACCCGTGCCAGCACTCAGTAACCCTCACAGTACAAAAGTGCTTCCTGATGTTCAGAAGTATCCTGCTGTATTTCAGGTTGTGCTTATTGCCTCTTGTCCTGTCATTTGGAACAACTAAAAAGAGCCTGGGTCTATCTTCTTTGCACCCTCCCCTCAGGTATTTATATACATTGATGAGTTCCCCCTGAGCCTTCTCTTCTCCAGTCTGAATGGCCCAAGCTCTCTCAGCCTGTCCTCACAAGAAAACAGAAAGATGAGTAAAGTAACAAATAAAGAGGAGGACAGGTTACTGCTAAGGAGTGATCTGCGTTGACTAATTAGAAAGTTATTATTCAATGAACTGTATTTTAATTCAATTAAGTGAAAGTTCTGTCCAAGAAGACAATGAAAACTAACATATATAAAATAAAGGGAACCTAAAAATTTGATGGTAGTCATATGTTATCTCCTTAAGAAAATTTCTGAGGTATGATTACTGTATCTAAGGTTACATCTATAAACTCCTGAATAGATAAATTAGATATGATAGGAAGAATGGAAAGAAATACTGTACCTTTATATAGAGTATTAATGTGAACCACTACTCATTAACTAGGAATCTTCCATTTTTACTCTATCAGTTTCTGCATACAAGAATGTATTTTCAATCAAATTATTTAAAATTGAGTGTAATTCAATGATTGATTTGCAAATTACATGTTCTAGTTTTCCCAATAACAACAAAATTTGCAATTGCAAGACTATAATGAAGTGACCAGTAGAAGAGGTTATCTTCTTACTAAAGAGAAATCAAAATACATTTTGTAGAAAGAAATCATCTTGTGGTTTAGCTTGACACAATGTTCAACTGAGTGGGGGTGACAAATCAGATCTCAGTTGCCTTTCTGGCTGAAATAACAGTGTTTGAACAATCTTATTGTAACTTACAGATTTCAAATCAAATAGTGTTTAGCAGCAGATGCAGCTGATAAATTTGCCAGCCTGAAATACGCAGCAAGCATGTTCTGGCTACTTAGAAATCAAACTGTTGTTTAAAGACAAGGATGAACCAGCATAAATCCCCATCTCTCTTCTGTATTCATCACTCATTTCCCTTCATCAAGAACACCAACAAATGGAGAACTACCTTCAAGGCATTCTCAGAACTTTGCTCTTCTTCAATCTTGCAGTGATCCTGGCTGAAAGACTGCTGTATGTTGAGGAGTTAGTGATGCGCAATACAGTTAACATAAGCAGGCCCAAGCCTGTGCCACACTGTGCTGCACGTAAAGCATGGCCTTCAAGTCTGTGCTGAGCTGTACAAATGCCTTTACTGCACAATAACCTCAGCCTGTTCATTGTAACAGAGGAACCTGCAGGCAGCTCCCAGTTGGTAGCAGCGATTATGCCACCTGCATGGCTTTGCCTTTATCTATCAGTACAGCAAGAAGTTGTCATGAGAACAACATTTCCGTTTTGACCGTTGACTGACGACCAGATGATAAAAGAGTTGTTTCCTTGTGAGAAAATACTATCATAGCTCAAAAGACTGAAAGGGGAGAATGTCTGCTATGGATGGGATCAGCATGGTGTGCTGCACAAGGAGTCCTGTTTGATGGTACACTGCTCAGGGCTTCCAGCATCTAAAGGGACATAAGACTATCTGTACTACTGCAGACTGTTAGCTCTAATAAATAGCATTTTAAATGATATCTTAAAGTCTAAGTGCCTTTAGTGCCTTTCTACTGGGATGATAATGAACCAGCACCTCCTGGTGCAAAACATATCCTAAGACCTTCTCCTAAGACGGTGTTTAACATAGCTAGTATTAATGAGGCATAACTATCCCTGCAGTGCAAGTCCGACATTTTCCTGTGAATTTGGGTATCTACAGATGTAAGACTAAGTTCATATAACAGCACAGGCACTTGGTCTTAACCCATAGGAAACACCAGATAATTAAAGTTTGCTTACATTTCTTCCTTTGAGACTCTTCTTTTGTTCCTGCCTGTATGTTGCTCACTTTATTCTTTTTATCTTTCCCTCTGAAGCACCTAATTATTCTTGATTTATCCCTACCTATGTAGGCATCAACCTGATGCCTTTTTCATAAACCTTGTTGCACAGACAGAATACTTGTTTATAATGATGCTCAGGCTGGCTTGATGCCAACTCTGATCCCATTGCTCAGAAGGCAGATTGGGGCCATGCAAGCCCCTCCTTTTGAAAGCAGTGTGCTTGTATCATGTCTCCTCTGTAAAACTGAGGTGGTATTTATGTGAAATACTGGTTATCAAATGGTAACCAAGGGCAAGAAGGTGAAGAACCTGAAAGCCTACACTCAGGACAAAGACATCAGAATTAGAGAAGTGAAATGTCAGAAGAAACAAAGTGCAGGGCTCTGAACTTTGTATTTCACTACTGAGGAGATATCATAGCTAACGCATATCTGTGTAGTGGAATAATAGAAGAAATGCGGTAGAAATGCACATGACAAGTGTTAAACGCACTTTTGAAGATGATGTAAGGGCAGTAGGACAGCTATTATCAGCCAGAATACTCTGTGTCACATGTCATGGAGGTGTAATGAAGACCATACAGTGCTTGGAGTGTTTTCTTGGGCAAAATGGTATAAAACACACGGCCATTAAGATGTAGACTGTAAACAAAAAAAAAAGTCTTGATGAAAACCAGCATAAAGCAAAATGGATAAAGTTCTGAAGCTGACAATATATGCATATCACAATTTTTGTTACACAGTAGAGATTACTTTATCAGTGTTAAGCTTTTCTATTTTTTTCCCTATGAAGAGCCTTTTTAGTAAAATTGATTTTGCAGACAGGCATCAAAGACCTGGAATAACAAGAAAAATGAGTTATTTAAATAGATATTATTTAAATAGATGGAGCCAGATCCCAGGACTTTTTCTCCTCTTGGAATCTGTGATGATCTTAAAGGGGAAAGTGTCATTTGGGAGATTAATTTCAAACCCCAGGTCTTGCCATTTCTTATTCCATTAACAGAATTTGTATCCTCAGACCTGAATATAACTTAATTTTTTTTTTCTCAAACATTCTCTAACATTTCCTTCATATATCTACTTACCAGGTTTTTTACCAAAACCACACTGAATTGAGCTGGTTCTCAAAAAAAAAAAAAAAAAAGGACAATTATGGAGAAGGAGTACTACAGTAACACTTTAGCAGTCGTGATTTTGGATAACAAATCAGAAGCAGCAGTAGAATGTGATTTGGTTGATAAGTTCTGAATTTCTACAATACAATTTTTTGTTTTAATTTGTACACATCATAACGGCATGCTAAGCTCATTTCATTTTCACCCTGAGGCTGTCTTCCCAGCTAGAGTTCAAACACAAGGCAAATCCCTTTCAAATGAAAACAAATTTATATCTCACAGGGTTTTTTTTTTTCAAACAAAGCTTTAAAGAAGAACAGGCACCTTTAAGTTCTCTAATTTTTCTCCCTCTCCAGTTACTTGTGAAATTTACAGCTGCTAGTTTTTCAAGATGATGTCAGCGTCCTTTTGCATGTAACAAAACCAAAATATAACTAAAGAAAACAAAATTGTTCTAGTAGAATTTTTCTTAGTTATTTCTGTTATGCTTCTCTATTACCTTTACAACCCATTGGCTTAGGAATTCTGTCTTCACTGTGTCCCACATAAGAAGTTTAACACACAGATCGTAAAAAAGCTTGAGAGAAACAGTGCTGAAAGACTAGAGAATGTATTTGGAGTTTGGGGAACAGTGATTTTGTCACATCTGTATTCCTCATCTCCAGATGAGCACACTAGTTTTCTCCACTGTATGTTTCCACAGCTAATCAGGCAATCACTTTGTACATTCTTCCTTTCAAACAAACATTAAAACCCCCACAATGCTGAGAAGAACGAATAAATGTTCATAAGATTAATTTCAAAGCTGTTGATTTCTAAATTTTGTTTCTTTAATGTACAGCCTAGTACAGAATTTTAAAAATTTTCCTCTAGACTGTATTACTTGCTCACATAATAATTTTCTTTAGTGTATTTACACAAATATTCTCAACATGGACTGGAAAACTATGAAACTAATGAGGTTAGTAAAGCCCCCAGCATCTAATTTTTATTAGGTTTAGTTTTTGGCTTTTTAAATTCCTTTCAGTCTCTCTGTCTGGCTAGTCTTAGCATTACTGAAAATCCAATCTTATGTATGAGGCTGAAGGATGAGCAGCATATTTTCCTTTTCCATTTCAGTTCACATAGCCATTTATCAGTGCTGAGCCCAGTAGTCCATACATTACTTTCTGCCTGAACTCCAAGAGATACTGGTAGCCATTATTTTGACTTTAACTCAGATTGGCAATCTTTGTTGATGTACCGGGCGCAGGTACCCAGGCACTGTCAAGGGGGGCTGCAGGGTGGCCTCTAGGATGAGAGGCCAGGGCTGCCCCATGCTGGATGCAGCTGGTTCCAGCTGGCTCCAACCAACTCACCACAGGGCACGGCTAAGCCCTGCAGCTAAGATGGTGGCGCCTTGGGGAAAATGTGTTTAAGAGAGGGGGGAAAAAATGTCAGTCAGTCAGAGGAGGAGGGGACAGAAAAAGTGCAAAATGGCAGAGGAAACACCAAGGTCAGAAGAGGAGGAGGAGGTGCTTGATGGTGGAGCAGATATCCACATTGCAGACCGTGGAGGGCCCCACACCAGAGCAGATGGATATTTGTGAAGGAACAGCAGCCTGCAGAGAGCCTGTGCTGGAGCAGAGGATAAGTCTGAAAAGAAAAGAGCAGGAAAGAAAAAATGCTATGTATTAACCATATCCTTTGTAACACACACACACACGCACACTGCACAACTAGTTGTCTCACCAAAGGGACTGTCACCTCAGGAGGTAACTAAGTGGGTGGAGGAAAGCAGTCTGGAGTGATGGAGCAAAGCTGATCACAAGCTCTGGTTTTCATGGGAGACTTTGATCACAACAGCATTTCCTGGAAAGGAATATGAGCAATCCTGGAGAATATCAAAGACAATTGGTTGATGCTGATGATTAACAAGTTGATTAAATGAGTACTTTAGCACTCTTGAATAAGAAAAAAAAAGTTTGGAGATATTAAGGTTGATGACAGACTTGACTGTAGCAACCAAAAAACAGTAGTGTTATAGCGACTGAGAGAAGGCAGCTAAATGAAAAACAGAATTTCAGACTTGGCCTTGAAAAATGAAGGTTTCATTTTGTTCATGAATCTGTTTGACATTTCCTATGAGAAGCTGCCCTCAAGAATAAAGAGGTCAAGTCCCCTTCTCTGGAGATCTTCAAGCCCCGCCTGGATGCAGTCCTGAGTGATGTGCTCTGGGCAACCCTGCTTTAGCAGGGGAGTTGCACTGGATGGTCTCTAGAGGTCCCTTCCAACTTTGACAACTCCGTGATTCCATGAAGGAGAGATCCTGGACAACCTTCTTCAGGCACAGGAATGGTCCATACCACAGGTCAGAAAGTCAAGCTGGTGCAGAAGCACTCCAGGCTGGCTGACTAGGGAACAACAGTCTGAGCTCAAATGCAAGAAATGAAGTGTACAGGAAGTGTAAATGAGGACAGATATCCAGAAGGAATACTGAAACAACGCCTGAGCATGCAGGGATGGAAATAGGAAAAGCAAAGCTCAAATGGAATTGAAAGTAACAAGGGTAGCATGAAGAGCTCTTTCTGCTATAACAACAACAAAAAGAGAACTAAGAAAAATTGTGGCCTGCTATGAATTAATCAGATTCAGTTGAAACAACAGTTTGGAAGTCCTTTGTTAGATCCGCACTTAAACATTTGAAAAAATAAACAATAGTATTTTATAAATTCAAATATTCAGAATTGCTGAGGAATCTGGGGATAGATTAATAGTTTATGATATGACTTACAGAATTGGAAATAGTATTCAGAGCCTGATTTATGTTTTAAATTTGCTGATATACTTCCTTGTCTGCAAGCCTGTTAATTTGTGCTTGTAACCTGTAAATATTGATATAATATAGAAATCCCAAAGCTATTAGTGAGACTGAATGATTTTTAAAAAGTTTTTAAATAAAAAAAAAATCTGTTGATTGAGTTATTTTGCAATTTCATTTTGAACATAAACTCTGAAATAAATTTTAAAATTCCGGGTCCTAGAACTTCACAAAACTAGGTCTTTTACTATCCAATTTTGTTTCTTTAGTTTCTAAGGTTTAAAATATTTTCTAAAAAGTATCACTATCCTTGCAAAAATAGTCTTAGAGCCAATAGTCATTATAATAATGGATGTAAATTGGATCAGTCTTTCTTGAATTATTTCTCAAATAATGCATACTCTTTCCAAAATGGAACTGAAGGATTTCAGTACCTTGCTTTATATCGTGAATTCAATTCTAGTTCATTCAAGTTCCATTCATTTGCTGTACTCATGAACAAGGTGCCCTATGCTGTATGTTTTTTCCTGGCTTGTTCTCTCTCTCTCATTTTGGCTGCCTGCAATGTATCTATTGTTTTAGGTTTGTTCTGACACTTGCCTTTATCCAGCAGCAAGAATACTGTCTCCAGAGGCGGCTTCTCTGCCTATTTCACAGACTCATTTATTATTTGAAATTTAACAGTCAAGAATATCTTCCAAGAATACAATGTACTATTTCTCTTTATCCCATAATTCACCTTGGGAATTTTTATTTTGGGGATTTTCTCAGACTACTTTCCATATAGCCTTGAAAGGTTTTCACAAGGAAAGTTTTTTATCTTGAAACTGTAAGGTGCTCTTTTGTTTCCTTCTAAAGACTGTTTCTACCTCCTATAATAACAGCTACGATATAAGTGTTGCCAAAGGATGTTTAACTGTCCATTCCTTATATTATATTTCCCCCCTTCAGGATATCTTCTCATGTGCACTTCCTCTTTGCTTTGCCATTTCTTCTCTCTTTTTACTGATGGGAGGCTGTTTCACAAATAATCTCATAAAGGGAAAATAAGTAGCTACAGCTGGGTAAGTATAAACAAGCAATTTTGTACTACGATAAAGTTCTTTTACTGGTGAAAAACAATGAATATATCTAAAAGAAGGCAATCTTTCCTACACAGAAGACAAGTCTTATAGCCAGATGAGAAAGACACTCAGTAAAAGGAGGGAAACTAGCCTGAAAGAAGTTTAAAGCATGAATTATGGTAAAATTGCACACTTAGTCTCCAACATTATTGGCTCTCAAAAGACACAGCTGCCCTAATGAACTATTAAGGAGTTAACACATAACACTCTGAAAAATGCTTTGGAGCCTTTTTCAATGCCTTTTCTCACAATCTAGGATATTCCATCAACATTCAGAGAGAAATACAGAGTTTGTGGAATTAAACAGTGAGAATGTGGCCAAATAATTTTATAATCCAAGCTGTTGAACTGAACTGGAATGATGAAGTATCTGAACACTTTGGTAGGGGCAAGGAATCTCCCTCCTAAAATAAATTGTCCAAGTTTTTGAAGTTGGAACTTGACTTCTTTTTCGGCATTGTCACAACAGAACATACATATAAATAATTATACGTATATACACATGCACATATATATAAGTTAGGGAATTACAGATCATCATGATGGGAGAGTTTAGAAGACTGATAAATAGGGCCAGTTTTAATTCTTCTTATGGTCTGGAAAAATTGCCTTCAGCATGATCTTTCTGTTCACCTTCAGTATATAACCATAACCTTACAAATGTCCTGAACCCATATCCTGAATCTCTTCATTTTCATTGTTGCCTAGATTTTTCCTCTTGGATCCTACATGAAATATAAGAGCTTTTTTTTTTTTTTTACCCCTGTTTTTTACAGCCCAGTTCTGCAGCTCATTTGCTAGATCTAGATGATGGGTATCTCCTGGAAAGAGAATAAGAAGTTCTACACATGATACAGATGGAATTGCCAGGAACTCTCCCTTCAATCCTGGACCAGTACTGTATGGGGGAATCAGGGGCAGAAGAAAAAAATGGTAAAGGAAGAACTCTTCTGCTACTACCTTGAGGCATCACTCCCAATGAAGTTTTGGGTCCTTCGTGCCTTATACTCCCTTTTTATCTTTCAAAGTAACATTTTTTTTTTCTGTCAGGTGACGCAGAGGAGTTTACAACCTATAGTGGATTTGGACACCACTTTTTATTTAAGGAAACATAAAATTAAAGATTTTACTCTACCTGATTTTTTTTTTTTTTTTTAACACTCACTCCCCCATACTCACCTTCACTCAGTCTCAATTCCCTTGAAATTGCGAAGATTGGTATTCTGTGAAAGTTGGGCAAAGTCATGCTTAATTTGTGTCGTACAACTGCTCACAGTCACAAGTCTCAGGTATATCTGTACTGGCCCTTAACGATCCCAGTGCATTTATAGGTATATTTCCAAGGACCTTTGTCTAATTTCAGTAGTTGTGTTTTTCTGTACTGGATAGAATTTTTCTCTTTAAAGAGTCTATAATCAGAAGCACAATAAGCAGTTGTTTTCTCCAATGAATGTTTAGGTGTCCCTCCAAATAGGTTGCTTCAGTCCATGCACGGTGCATGATTATCTTCCTAATATGTTGTTCTTCCAAGCCCAGTTCATCTGTCTGGAAGCAGTACTCCTGTAAAGGTCAAGCTCCAGACATTTGCCATCTGTATAGTTTCCAAAACTTGCTTTTGGATTGGAACTGTCCACATAGTGCATACAGAGACAGTTATCAAATACTCATGGTGCAGTATGAAACTACCCTGAAAAAATTAGGACTCCTCCAGCTAAGTTCTTAAGCTTATTGCAGTGTAGATTATTTTTCTGTTTGTACACAATATATCTGGGAAAGCTGGCTTCGACCCGTTTTGTCAAACAAGTCTTAAATCCTGTTCCAGCAGTCTCTGAAGCTCAGGTCTTACAACTAAGACTAGTTCTATTTTGTTTTACTGCTGGGACTTTTCACCATTCTAACTCTTATCCTTCCTAGACAATCTTTGTAACTTTTACTTCTCATATGCATCAATGACCAGAAGGTGTTTGTTAATGTTACAGACTTCCTGTGGCATCAAATTTCTACTAAGTGGAACAAAATCAAAATCATAATTTAAGTGATTCTATCTAGAGGCTGCAAAACACGCATCCAGTGAGGATCCTTTTCATCTCACACAAAGCTGTACAGGGGGTAAACATTAGAGAGTCTTTGATTTAGCTACCCTAGAAGTTTTAGTTTGTTAGCAAATGTGTCATTCTCATATGCTTCAAAGCTCATCTTAAAAAAAAAAAAAGGAATTTTATTAAGAAGTTTCTAAACTTCTATGGTAAAGTGATACTCTTCTCAATTTTCAAATGATAATGAGTTACACTGTATAATATTGATTCCAGAGTCAACCTGGGAGTGATAAAGGAGGGAACAAGGCACTTCAAAGTTGGTTTGTTTTTTCCTCCCCTTTTTTTAATTTAACTGTTCACATTATAATACCAAAAAATATTAACAAGGAAAGACAAAGAAGGGTGATACCGTGAAATAGGGATATGATGAAATCTTCTACATTATAACAAAATTTATCATTTTATTTTACCTAACATTTTTATGATCTTGATGGAACTGAAAAATCTAACTGAAGACATGATATAACCGTGGAAAAGGGGTTTAAATGATCTTAACCATAAATGCTGAACTATTACATCTCAGTGAGCAAAATGATTGAGGCATTCTAAAAGCCTTAACCAATAAATTGGTTAATTTAACCTAATTTGCTAATCATTAGCATAGAAAGTACATATCCATAAATCATAAAAAAGCAAAAAATAGTTTTAAAAAAAGAGTAATTTATAATGGTATCATCAAATTTACATACAGGTAGAATATAAACCATACAAGTGAAAAATGCTCATTTGTAACCCAGCATACTGTTACAGCCCTGCACATGAACGGGTGAAGAAATAAACCATAAACTTGGAAGTGTAAGGAAATCAAGACTTGCACAATATATCTCATTAAATAAATAAACCTTCAGATCAGATGGGGTCACAAATGGAAATTACAATACTTAGACACTTCTGCTGCCACTCTTGCCACTCTGGCAATATGGCAGGAAAAATAGCTTTGTTGTATATGATGTCTTAATTCTGACTACTTTTCCAGAAGGAAAATTGTATTTTTAAGAATCTTAGATATGGATCTGTCAAGATATATACAATAACATATCCAAGACCCATTAAAACAGATCTTTAAACTGAACATAAATACCTACCTAAATATTCATGAAGAATTTCATTAAGAATGCTCTTAACAATGACTCTGCTTGTACAGTTTGTAACATCTAACTGGTATAAATACAGAACAGTATCACAGCTTAATTTTTCTGGTCATAATTTTTCTCATCAATTAAAAGGGCGTGGAATGTAAGCTTTTTTGCTTGTTTTACTTTCTTTTATTTTTTGTTTGGTTGGTTTTACTTTTGAACGGTGAGACAAAAGAAAGTGCTAGCTAACAGTTAATAGAGTGATAAAACTTGGGCTAAAATAGTTCTTTGGACCAAAAAATTTACTTTTTTTAGCTACACATATTTTGAAAAACTATAAATCATAACTTGTCTCATTGAATCTTTCCCTTTTCAGTTGTCATGGTTTGGACAAAATTGGCCAATGACAAGACAACAGATGGTCTCTCCCCCACCTCTCCAAGGAGAGAAAAAAGAGAGATAAAGAGATTTATGAGTATAGAAAAACCTAAACTACTTCAATGAAATATTGATAATAAAATTAAAAAAGTAATTGAATAGATACAATATACACAAAACCTTAGCAAGCTCCCAGGGAGATGTCACCAGCATGCAGCAGGAAAGTTCCAGACTGGACTCAGTGACATATAGGAACCAAACTGTAGAAGGATCAAAGGCAAGCAAACTCACAGCGTCTTCCTCAGCTTTTATACTGAGAATGGCAGATGGGCTGGATTCCCCTATTGGTCAGTTTGGGTCACCTGACCTGTCCATGCCTCCCCACAGGTGCAAACCCTCCACAGGGTAAACAACCAAGTCAGCTGACCCTGGTTGCCACAGTAACAAGTATAAGGAAGAGCCTGTCTCACTGAACAGAAAGTGGCTTTGCTCCACCCCAAACCAGGACATGGGTTCAGTGAATAAAAAGACTTAGAATGTGATTGAGTCAAAATTGTGCATTTCTAAAACTTTGTATGCAGCCACTCAGGTTTGGCTTTATACTAGAATTTGTATTCTGAAACAGTAGAACAGTACAGATTACACAAAAATAGACCCTCACTTCTGCAAGTGATTGAACATCAGGAAATGGTTAACCAATTTTTAGACACAAAAAGAAGTTCTAATATTGATAATTCCCCCCTCATATTATCCCATACAAAATATATCTAACCTTGGAAAACAGCTCAGGCAAGGCAAAAAACATTCTGGATAGAGGAAGTGACATTCAAAGGACAGAGTTCCATCCCCACCTGCCTCCTCAACGTTTAAAGTGCTCACCTGAAAATATAGAATGTCTTTGTTCTCAGTATTTTCAAGGGGAACATGGTAGCGGTAGTTTATTGAGTGTCTGAGTTCACTGTTACCAGAATTTACTCTATTTTTCCCTCAGGTGTTAGTGGAAGGCACTTTTTGGACTGAAGTGAAATAGAAAAAACAAGCGAAGAAATTTTGTTTTTTGAAACGTCTATTGTTCTTTGCAGTAAAAAGCTGATAATCAGCTAAACTGATATACAGATTACACTAGTATGTGATCCTGGTTTGTGTATACTTTGACACTAATTTCTTTGTAGGATCCATAGAGGGAAGAGATGTGCACTACTGTCATTTTGTCTTGGTTTTTGAACAAGAGACTGTGGAGTGAAGACACAGCAAAAACCCAGAGGTCATCTTCAGGTTTCTCCTGGGGATTATAGGTGTGCTGACTTAAAATATGTTTCTATGAAAGGCCTTCATGAATGATCAGAATGACCTTGATGATTCTATAGTCATATCACCTCGTATAGGCTATGGTAACTTTGGTCCTTCACTTGGTAATGAGTACACGGTGTTTTTGGAGTGTGGAGACTAACTTCATCTACTCTTTAAGATTGCTTGCTATGTCAATCTTGTTAATGGCAAAACAACTTACTCCAGGAACACAAAAACCTACCAGGAAAACCTATCAGGAAAGACTTTGAGTAACAGACAGTTGTCACTCATTGTTTTGCAATACGAGAGATGCAGGGTTATTTCCAGTCTAACAAAACTGCTTTAATAACGATAATAACAACATGATAGAAAACAGGAAGTGAAATGCAGATAAAAAGTAGATCTTATATTCCTTCAGATGCTGGGAATCCTGCTCTCATGCAGCATCAGATGGACCCCAGATGAGTAGCCACAGCACACTGCACAGATTCTGTGGAAAGGTTCGCCCCTCACACAGAGTACTGTGGCTCTTTATATTTAGTGTAACAAACAGAACTATACATCTTCTTTGACAGGTCTTTTTCTTAGTGCCCACCAGAGTAGATCTAGCTACACGTATCAGGAACGGTACATGCGCACAGCCTTCCAGCAAGTTCCCTTTTATTGTTACGTAACTGGGGTTATATACGTTAACTCATGCAAACATATGTGTACTTCAAGCCTTAGCACAAGGCCCAAAATGGCAGTCAGGGCTTGCTCAAGATCACTAACTCCTCAAACACAATGTCTTCCAAAAGTCTTCCAATACGCTCGTGCTCTACAAGTAACATTCTATATAAATATTTATTTCCATGGGAAATTATTTTTAGAGAGGCTCTCACAGAAGTCTGTTTTTAACACATTTGTGTTTATACATCAATAACACAAAGCTGATCATGGGGATTCACCTGAATATTCATTAAGCAGTATATGAATTTTGGTAGGAATCACATTTTTCTACAATTAGAGAATAAAAAAAAAAAAAAAGAAAAAGAACAGGAAAGACCAAAGTGGAATTTAGAAAGACAAGCTTAATACATAGTCCAGGCAGTCCAAGCATGTCATCTAGCAGCAAATCATTAGCTTTTGCTACAGGTTTGAGGCTGTGGATTGCAGCCCATATATTTAGCTTCCTGAAAGTAATGAAAAAGGATTAGGCTAGCAGGTTTTAACAGAGTTAACTTTGGTCCAAGGATTTTCAAATACTTTTACAGTATAGGGCACTTGAAAGGTAGCATGTTTCCATCTCTTTTGTTATGGCAGCGTGCTTAAGGTGGGTATAAGTTCTGTTAAGTTTATTTGCATTTGCAGAATGTTTTTCTGAATGAGCATTCCATCTCGGTCTGCACTGAGGAAAGAGTAGTGAGTTGCTATACTGACTGTAGCTGAAGTTCAAGACTAAAGCCGTCTGCATTCAGAAAAAGCATGTAATAATAATTTACAAAATTGCACACACAAGCACCAATAAACATGCTAGGGATTTACGTCACTAAAAAAGTTTTCAGTGCTCTCCCAGAGCAAGCTGGAGTGACTGGGTCTAAAAGAACGTGGACAATAAGCAAACATACTCTTGCACAACGTGCAATTGATGTGTTTCTGAAGTGAACATGAAAGGTATGGTTAAACAAGCCCACACAGACATAACATGGAAAAAGAAGTGGTAGGTTAGGATCTATAGAGGCATTTCTCCTTCAAAAAGCTTTGTCGGAGCCTTTCCTTTAACACCACATCATGTACTGCTCCCTTCCTGCCTGTCCTAGACTGAGATGCAAAACAAACTGCTGGAGTTTGCTGTCAGATTTCAAGGAAATTCCCACATCTTCATCCTATGGCAACACTACCATAAATAGAAATGATCTAGGAAGTATTTGTTATTACTAGACAGCTGGACATTTTAGTCATCCTTTGCTCATCCTTTATTTTAATTGACCTGTTCTTTTACAGTTATGCATAATTTACATATCATTACAAGCTCTACTCAACTTGAATATTATCAAAGTTGAAGATTTTATGATTGGTCTTCTAAATTAAACTATTTTGATTTTATCTAATACATACATTCTTCCACTCCCAGTTCCAATCATAAAAACGGAAGTTTTAAGTATTATAATCTTTATTTGGAAATGTTTAAACTTAGGTGTGAATACTTTGCCTCAGTTCACTAATAGCAAGAAAGACAATCAGCTGTATAAGATGTACAGCTTTAAATAACTGTTTTATGCAAATTAATTTTTGCTTTAAATTATATTTCCCATTTTTAATCTTTTTAGTTTAGACCTGAGTTGTAAAGTTTATCTCTAGTGTTTACAATTTATCCCTAATACCAACTCAGAGAGTAATTTTTTGTTATCTCTTTAATTCAGTTTTATCACTGTAAGCATGTGCTGGGCAGATTAGAAAAAAAAAAAAAAAAGAAAAAAAAAGTGCCAGTCCTCACTTCTCAACACTTACACAAATAACCTGTAGCTCAAGCTATAATACACAGTATTCTAAAATGATAAAATCTCTAGACTGACCCCAAAAGCCATAAGCTCTTTTACCATTGACACCCAACTATTTAACCTTCATTTCCTACTTGTCTTCAGTGTCTTCTTCAGAATAATGGCTCTTCCAGGAACACGATTGCAAATACTCTTTGCACTTCTTGCTGCACACAAATTAGGATGTGCCAATCAACTTGTCTCTCCTCAATGAGCTGCATTCTGGCCTTTTGACCTCACACAGCTTCCAGGTAGATACTCAGCCTACTGGTATACCTTGTTATCTTGACATGCTCCACATTCACATGTTATTTTTTCAGGTACACTTCAGTCCTGAACTCACCTTTAACTGTCTTTCAGGCTGTCATTTTCTTCCTATTGCCTAACTCCTTAACCCATAGTGTTCCACACAGTTAAGCTGAGGTACAATTTTTCTCCAGAAATCTATTCACATATAACTAGATATTGCACAAAGAAAAGCCTAACCTTATTTAGTGTGTGCCCTTTGAAGTGTTTCTTTGTCCTCAATTGTCAGTATTCCTGAACACAGTTAACTCTCAGGGAAAGATTTTATCTTCTGAGGAGAAACAATATTTATTATATTCAAAACCAGAAGTCTACAGAACGTATTGAAAATTAATACACAGAATCAGTCTTGGAATGTTTCTTTCTTTTTTCTTTTTTTTTTTTTTCCCTTTAGTGTTTTATGTGAATTTATCCAGCATAGAAGGAAATGGGAAATCTAAAGAAACAAAAGCTTTGAAATACAGTGAGGAATAAAACTGCACTGGAAATTTCTTGTGCATGAATGTGAAGCACAGAAGAAAAACTGTCCAGCCACAGATTCACTAGGTAATACATCCATTCTCAAACTACAATATAATAGTATGCAGAGTACTTTCAGACGGTTCATGAAAACAATATAATAGTATGCGAAGTACTTGCAGACAGTTCAGGAAAACAAATCCTGCCAGCCAGCATGGAGACTTTATTTAAGTCAAGTAACATTTAGTCAGTTGCTACAGGCAGCTTCTGGTCAGAGGAATTGGCATCTGGGAGTATAAGCTTCAGGTCCCTGAAGGAAGATGCAGTGAAACATAACAGCAGCAGAGATCAGAGTACCTGTTTTCTGGTTTGGGGTGGGAAATGAAGATGTGCTGTTAAGAGCGCTACAGACTGATGTTAGCTGAGGTAGTAACAGCCAAAGCAGCATGTGGTGGTATCAAAGCTTGGCAAAGGATGTCAGAATCCACACAGAGCCTTAGAATCTTTTTAACCTCCTCCCCCACCCACTGTACAAGAGTTTTGAAGCTTGAAATGCATTCATCTCTGTAATATTAGTATCAGAAAAGGATTCAGATGAACACTGATCCATTTGCCAGCCATTAATCACTCCTTATTATGTCAATAAAATGAAGCAACGTAAAATGAAAAGCGTTAGAATTGGCCCACAAAATGGTCTAAAGCTCATAAAGCAACTCCACAGAAATGTTACATTAAATGTTTTCTTGTTTACATTAACTACACACCTTAGAGTATTGTGCTAACTTTATTCTTTCAAAGACTCTAGACCAAAATGCACAAATTATTTTGAACAGAGACTAGGTAACTGTTACTTGTATAAAAGGTAGTATAAGCCTTTCATCTTCCTTCCTCACAGCATGCTGAAAAATCTGGCATCAAACACAACTACTGCCAAGACAAACTGAGAGCAAATACATACACACTACTGCAGTCTCATTAAAAGTTCCTAAAAGTATCTGTGTCTACGGAGAGGAGCTGCCTTTATCCTGAAAGCAAAATAATTCTTATATTTTCTTGACTTTGCCTCTTTCTTTCAACTTCATTTGTAAATCCACTTACCTGGAATACGACAGAAAAGTTATCTTAAACTGGGTTAAAAAAAAAAAAGTCTGTAGTAAGCAAGCACAAAAAAGAAGATAAAGAAAACAGATGAAAAAATAATTTTATAATGAAATTTTCAAATAATTAATGTGAGTAACTTCTACTTCAGTAATTGAAGCAATTAAGTGAATTATACTACTGAACAGGTCTCAGGATCTGCAAGGAAGAGCAACACAGTATAACCTTACAGTGGAAAACAAATGGCTCCTGCACCGGTTGTACCACATTTGAGGTGTTTTAAAATTGGCAGTGTTAAGGGCCCTCCACCTCAACTCAGTAGCCAACCATTCGTTTGCAACCTTGAGATCTCTCATCTCCACACCCTGAGGCTGCTGTACAGTGTCATTACCCTGGTATCCCAAATACTGTTACGCTCATGGCCTGGCACTGACAGAATGTGAAACATTATCATGCTGGATTTCTTACAGAAAACAGTTGCCACTCATGTTAAATCACCCTGCTGTTTCCTTACCGCTTCATATTTTTGCTAGTAGCTTTAGTTTATAACTGTGCTAAGATCCATCCAATGTACACCTTTTAGCCTATAGTATTGGAGGTACACAGCAAGGTTTTGGTAGTGAAGGAACTGCAGGGGTGGCACAAGTTGAGTCTGTTTTGGCTGTGATGGTAACTGGTAACAGTCTGCCTATCTTTCTCTTGACCAAAAAATTTTTCATCCTATTTTGTCCCCCTGATCTGTTGAGGAGAGGGAGTGAGTAAACAGCTGGATGGCATCTAGCTGCTGCTAAAATTAACAGACCACACCTACAAGAAAACTTAGAGAAAACAATAAATTATTAGTCTTACTAATATCTGCCATTACCCAGTAATATACTTACACAGAATTAAATGACCAGTTATTGTGCAGTATCCAGCCCTAATTAGGTTTGCTCCAAACAATGCCAACAGCCTCATAAACAGAAACTACCAATAGGGAGCTTGAGTAGCTCTTAATGAAAAGTGCAATTGTACTAGCGATAAAGCATCATTACTACATGCTGTACCATACAAGATTCCCTGGAAAGGATACGTGTCTGAGGTGCCCGCTGTTCTTCATGGCTGGCCACAGGAGAGAATTTTCTTTCTTTTCCCTGTATTTATTGTTTGCTTGTTTCTTTGTTCATTTGCTCAGCCTTGAGTGCCTGAAATTCATGCATGCCTTGAATGCTGCAGAACCCACAAAGGAATCTCTGTGCCTGTAAGCCTCTCCCAGTTTTGTCCTTCAGGCCATAAGTAACTGAGTCTTGTTGGTTACGCAAAGATGAGTAGCAAATGGAATAAGAAAAATTATGCAATGCTCTTCCACAAATTATTTGCAGTTAAAAATGTGTTAATCCTGAACTGGCAGTCAGGAGTGAGAGGACAAGTAAAGAAATCAGCTCTTATTTGAAGATTAGTTTAGACAATAAGCATAAGGATTTATTTACTTTTTTTTCCTTACAGTTCTAGTCTGAGTTGAACAAGACCTTACATTTCATGTTGAATAATAAAGTGGGTCACACTTAAGTTCAGGTTGAGTGTGTGGAAGAGTGTTAACAGATTGAAAAAAAAACAACAAACCAAATAAAAAAAAATCCACAGAAAACCCACTCAAATTTTTATAATCTTTCACAGAATATTTGAGTCACCTTTTTAATCAACATATTAATTTAACTATATTAAAAATATATGCTGCTTGTAAGAACACCTGTGGGAAATAAAACTACAGCTAAAAGGACAAAACATTTTATAATGGAAAGAATTAATCTTGAAAAATGAACAAACCACTATGATGAATAGGTAAAAAAATCCACAAAGGAATACTATGCAGAAGTAATCACATATCACGATGTAATAAGGATACTTTGTCATTATCATAAAAATAACTTTGAAAAGTGCAATATAGAAATATTAAATAAGCAATAATGTATCCATAGGAATGCTTTTACTAATAAAGTAAAAATTTGAGGTGTTTTGAGATCTGAATCATAAAGGAAAAGCTGACTAGGAAATGATAGGTCTAATCCAAGCAGTGTTCATAAATATTAAATTATAAGAAATAACATTTTCAGCCTTTTCTGATAATCAGTTTTGTATCTGGAGTAGAAAACAATAAATTGTACACTAAAGATTCTTTTTCACATTAAGGCAAATTAAGCAAGATACAAATCCAAGAATCCTTAACTAAAAAATCCAATTATAGGCTTTCATGTGTTGATGTAATAATCCTTTTCATGTCCCTACATGAGTGTTATTGGTCAAGGTGGATTTATTGTCATCTAAGGGAAATATAATATGCTTTCCCATTCTTAGAACTAGCCAATGAAGAATGCAAAATGTTTGTCATGTAACAATAGAAATGTTATGTCACTTTAACACCTGAAATGCACACCCTTATGGATCATGTTTGCCTCTGATACAGATCATGTTAAAGGTAACCTAATGCAGAAAATAAAATCAGTTTTATGGTTCCACGTTAGCTCCTTTTTTTTTTCCCATAATTAATTATACCATCAAATAAAGTAGTTACCTACTAATAAATTAAAGTAATGTTATTAATTATAATTTAGCTGGGAATAATTTGTGGTTTAACCATAATGTTATACAGATAGTAGGCAGTAGTAACAAGCAAGTAGTTATTCTGTGTGGAATGAAATATATATGACCTTGGCATAATTGTACAGTGTAGAGGAAGACAGAGTTGTCAAAAGTAGGATGCAGGTATAATATAATAAGAAAAGGGGCACACGGAGATACAGGAGGCCTAAGGCTATAAAAAAATCACCAAATATCAATTACTGGCATTAAAAGAAAGCAGTTTATGCAAGTCACTGAATATATGATGAATTCAAATGTCGTATGAGCTATAGAAGACAAAAGCAAGGCATAGAATGTGCTAGCAAACATAAAAAGTGACCACAAACAAATCCTAGATTAAGGAGAAAGAAACCATAAATGTAAACGTTATACTCCTCGCTTGGCAATGAAAAAGAGATCCCACCGTCAATATTGTACTTCTCCCAGCAAAGAACTTAGGATACCAACAACCTACTCTAAGTCTCCTCCTGAACTGAATCCAATGATCTTTGGACATGAAAACCATAAGAAAGCATAACACCAAAGAAAGTGGTAGATAGAAGAAAGCTTGTATCCGTTTAAACTGTATATAATTTGAACAATTGTTACTATCATTGTAACTAAACTAATAATATGTCTTTGATTAGACTGTTAAGGTTTAAATCTAATTAAGATTGTAATTAGATTTACAGTAAATTCCTGGCTTTGCAAATTAGGTGTGGTCCTCATACCCCACAGCAAGAATTTGAGTGTAAAGGCTGACAGATATGACACAGGATCTATGGGATCTCATCCTCTTTGAGTACCAGTTGCACCACAGGTGGAATACAGTTATGTGTCTTACATGCTACTAAACATTATGCTTAAGTAATTGGAACTCTTTCTTGTCAATAAATTCTTATGTTGTCCCCTATTATTCTTCAGACTCACAATTACCACAAGTTGTTGATTTCATTTGAATTTTCAGTTTAATTCCTTCAGTCCTAAATTAAATTTTAACTGTCATTTGCCACTTTTTACACTATCCTGGTTCTTATTTATTGTTTATCCTCATAGGTGACTCTATGTCACATAAGTATTCTTGTCAGCAAACTTTTGTTTGCCATTTCCCACTTTGAAGATGCTGTGTGCCTTTGAAGGTTTTTTTTAAATGGCTCTTTTGCACGGACAAATTAGCATGTGATTTTTGTTACCTAAGTTTAGACATCTAAAATATGATTAGCTTAGATATAGGCATTAATTCAAAGCTCCCTTTATAGCCAGGAAAGTGAAATTAGGATATAATTGATTCACTGACCTATGTTTAACATCAATATTAGGATGAGATTAAGTGTTCTAGAAGTCCTTGTTTCTCTGAACTGATTATAAAAGCAAGTATAGGTGTCTAATTAATGTCTACTTTTAATAAAACAAAACCCAGAATTACCAGTTACCCTTAGGTTTGACTGTAATCTTAATAAATTTAAGATCATGTTTTACAAGAAACAGCAGGATTTCAACAATTTCAACTCCCTTCCGCCAAACTTGGAAATGTTTACATTCGTATTTGAACACATATATCTTCTATTTTACATGTACAACTTTCTATTTTTATGACATATGGCTGCATACTGTTATTAATATTTGCAGGTCACTACCTGTGTTGAGTCCTATCATGATAAATAAGAAAAATCATTTATTAAAAGACTAGAAGAATGCCTTTCACTGAGGAACACAGATAGACAATAATTTAATTTTCTCATTGTATTGTTTGCCACTAGGCTGTAATCTTCTTGGAAATCAAAGAACCCCATTCCTTTCAGATGGCTTCTGTTCTAAATCATTCAGTCTCTCAGTCTGTTTTGTAGATACCTTCTGTTCTCTTCGCTTCCTCCTTGTGCATTTAAAACAACCATCCCTAGGACAGCAATATTTATGTTTTTCCTTTTTATTTAATATCTCTCTTCTTCTGGCCTCTGAGATGCTCATTTAACACCTTATTTCTTTGTTCTGAGGAACTTACAGTTTGCTAGGCCACATGATCATGCAGAGAAATTGGAGAAAACTAATTTTTCCTACAGTCTTCAGTCATGCCACTGTACCAGCGTGGTCCTGACTGAAGAGAAACCAGATACGCTGTCAATCTGGAGCTTTTAGTAGAAAAGTCCTAGTATGGGAGCTAAAGACCAGGTAAGTGTACCCCACGGAGTGCAAAACAGTATTAGCTGTCTATGTGTAGACAACTGAATGAGTCCAAGGTGTTTGCTTTAGGGAGAGCTGAACTGCTCCCCTAGATTTCATTGCTGCATTTTACAGGCATTCAATTCAGTTTCCCAAAAATGGATGTCTAGTATCACCTTTTTTGAACCTTTTTTTTTTCAGTAACGCCTATGAAAATATCTTCAGATGCCTTTATGTTTCAATTCTTTTATTTGTTGTGAAGTGGGAAGTTAAACTAAATCTTTCATCCACATCTAATACCACTTCTGAACCCCTGAAATCAGTAAAAGCTTTATTTACAACACATATTTTTATATAAAAGTTTAAGTATTAAAATGCTACATTATCTTCATTTTGAACTTCTATTCTATAGCAAGAAGGACAGATATCAAAGGAAGCTGTATAAATTAAGTATTCATTTGTGAACCAAGTAGCTAAGGACCTTGCAAGACTTCCTTCCTGAGGAAAACTTTGCTATCAAAAGTGGCTAGTACTTTCAAGTGGCTGCTATAAGAGCAAAATAAAAACAATTCAAAATAAGGCAGGAATTGGAATTTCTGAAATGGCAATAAAGGTATTAAAAGCAGGATTTAAAAAGTCTATTTGACTAATATTCTGAACATGTCCATTTAAAAATGATAAGAAAAATATATCTCAGTTCAAGCAAAATGAAAAAATATCCTAAGTGCTTTTGTCTTTCAGGTGTTTTTTTTTCCGGTTGTTGATATTTTTTAGCAGCAATGATGCAGAGTAAAATCAATACTGTTACCAGGACAGTAGCTGAAGGACAAGGAAAGCTGATATTTAAAGGAGATAGTGGGAGTCAGCTTCTGGGTATTATTTCTGTTTCTAGGATGGATGGGCTATAATGTTAAGAAAATACTTTAGGGCCAGACTGCAGCCTTCTTGACTGCCCTATAGCTCTGAGTAAGCATACAAATAAACAAAGATATATGTGAAAAGGAATGGACAAGAAAATGGTGTAGAGGCTTTGAAGAAGTAATCATCAGCAGTATGTGATCTTGCTGAAGTAGGAAAGCTAAAGAGTATTTACTTCCTTCTTCATTTTTTCTTATAAATACTTGTTCATAACCCATAAAGTCATGCTAAACATCCATTGTTTATTTGTCTTCAGATCTATAAATGCCTGAAGTACATTTTAGACAAGCCCAAGTTAGGAACCGGAATGTTGCCAAGTCATTTTTGTGGACACAAGTTATGTTTGCAGTCATATCTCATTTGTATATCTTTTACATTAAAATATGTATGTAATTCTGTCCTACAATACAATATAAGCAGAAGAGGTTTTTCCTTGCTTAGTCTTACCATCATTTCTCTCAAAATAGTATAAGCAAAGAATCACTGTCTTTGTACCACTAACCATGATTACTTGTTCTACTTCCAAGCGTTTAATTTCTTCTCCCAATTCACTATCTCTGTCACAAACAGATGTCCCTTCATTCACAATTGGTCTCATGAAAACTGCTTTTTGGCCAATCTTTGGTTGGTAATTACCAGAGGGCCTAATACATTGGAAGAATGTTTCCTTTTTTCCCATTTTGCAATTCATGAAAATATTCCTTCCATTCATCCCCAAAACTACTTGTTAACTGACCCACTACCTTGATCCACTTGTGTGACTTATGAAAACCGTTGACACTTTCCATTAGGCATTCCATTCCAGCTGATCATAACGAAATGAAAAGGAGAATATTCAGACAAAATGTTTAGAAAAAGTGATACATGTCAGTTATGAGATGTATAATTTATTTTTTCTTAATAACAACTGTTTTCATTTTCTACCTCACTTAAGCTCTTTTTTCTAAGTAGCTAACTAGAAGCACTGAAATGAGATCCTGTCTGTGGATTTTTTAAAAATATCTTTTCTTCATCAACAATCAAAGTGCTTCTGCTGCCCATCCTGTCACAACTCAATGCATATATAACAGCAACTGCTTTGCTAGCTGATATTATGTAGATCTCTAGGCAAAATTATGCCTGAATTTGCTGTCTTACGGTTATTCTCTGGAGCACGGTCTAAAAGTTTTTACTATTTCACTCTGTACTTATAGCACCTCTAGCAATGTTCTTTTCAGAACTACCAACCTTCATAATGCCTGTATGTTTCAGCAGCTGTGTAAAAAAGCCCTTCTAACTGCTCCAGGAAGTAGCTTTGCTAATTCAGTATTTGGCAATTTGTTCTGAGTCAATAATCAAATATTTCTTTGCATGATATTCCAGCTTTTTAGCATTGTGATCATTTTAAGTGACAAGTAACTAGCCGCAGGCAAGTAACATCCATTAACGTCCCAATAGTAATTTTTGTTATGAGCTAGCCCTTTTACTTAATTGATATAAATTAAATTCTTTTGATTGCTGGTTTGAATTTTTTTTGATGCAACACTTTTGTACAGTTTCAGTAGGCACAAAAATTATTTACTTTCAGTCCTATATTGTTGTGAGTGATTGTGTTGAAAAGAAGGTTAAGAATATCATTAAGCAACTAGTCACCTGCTTTCTACTTGATGTGGTGTATAGCTTTACCTTGCTAAGAAGCCCTCGTTATTACCATACTTCCATGATGAACTATAGGTTACTTCCATGGTTTCACTATAGGTGATATCTCAGCATTTTAGCTATTCCAACCACCCAGAAAGCTGTTCAAGAATTCTGAAGCCAAATATACACTTATAGAAAACATCACGTATAATGACAGTCTTTCCCCCATTCAAATAGGCAACTAAACCCTCAGTCACAAGCATCATAACCTAAGTTCTGTTGTCCCAGATTAACTTGTGACTAGATGCACAGTAGAACTTGGTCCTGGTGAGGCTCAGAATCATCACAGCTACCTCTACATGCCTATCTATGGATCTGAAATTTATGTGTCTAAACTGGAAACTAAATGGAGCTTAGAGCAAATGAGAAGAGCTAGTTTACTTGGAATATGATTCACAGCATCCAGTAGCTGTTGTGAGGAAACAACTAGAACCTAAATAGTTTTTTACTCATTCCGTGATTACTGGCAATAATCCGTGATTATCTTCCTACTTACATCCAAATAGTGACAATAAAACTTCTCTTTGTCATAATCTCTGTTTCAAGTCCAGTTGTTACACCGATAGGATTTTAGTACAGCTTATCGTAGAAGTCATCTCAGTCAGTTTTATATGGCCTAGCATTATTATTTGTTATCTGTCTGAAAGCCAGTTCTCCTTCTATCATTTTAAACCAGACAGAGTCCTATATGAAGTAAACAATCTGAATAGCCTTGATACCATTTCCTACTAATACATTTTAAGGTAGCTTTTAGTGGGTTTTGCTCCCTCATGTGCTGAATTGTGAAATACAAGCAGCCTCTTCTTCCTTGATCAAAAGAAAACTGTTTCTTGATCCCTAGCCAGAAGGTTTCTCTTCGGAACATGGCTTTCTTTTCAATTCATGTCTTTGTGGATTACATGGGTTTATTTCAGTATGCACCTCATGTTCCTAGCACATAGATTAAACTACTTCAATTGAGGAAAAAGAAAAAAAAAGAAAGAAATGAATTTTAAAAAAAGAGATTAACAGGTTTGTGGTCCTTGATTGCTATAACGTTTATCCCTGATCATTTCTGTAATTGTAATACAGCCGCATATTTGCATGCATACTGAATGAAGCTTCACATAAGCAATAAAGAATGTTTCAGGGAGGTATAAAAAATTCTCCAAAGACGAAAAGCCAAATTAAGTTAGCTTGCTATCCAGTAGGTCCACCTTAATAAGAAGAAGATACTGCATAGTGTTAACAGAACCAAAGGTATGACTATGTCCATCTACGAAACTAAAAGCTAAAAGAGACCAGAAGATCTTTTAACAATGAAGTTTGTTGTCTATGACTGGAATTACCTATGCTGGAATCATGCTTCCACTGTTATATTCCCCTCCTATCTCCCAGGTTGATCCACTCAGAACGTGCTTTCCATAGATGACAAGTGTGCACTTAAAGCTTACTGATTTCAAGGAGGTTAATAAACAGATCACCCACTAAAGCAGCTGTTGAATACTGTTTGAAGACACTATAAATCAAGGTGAAGAAATGGTGAAAAAAGTATGAGATATTGACTTGGATCTAATTGACAACTACTTTCCTGTATTCTTCCAGTTACTTCTTAGCTATCATATCAGCTTTTTGGTATATTCCTTTTTGCAGTTGTTATTTCAGCAATTTCCATTTATTTAGTCAAACATCCATTTTTAGACTGTGATTCTTGCAATGTCAAAAAAAAAAAAAAATCTGTATTTTTTCTCCATAGAGTTTAAGAGCAAACTGACTTTAAATATTAAGGTAAAAAACCAACCCAACAAAAAAACAGCCCTACTTTTAAATGCATTCACTCCATTGCCTCACTGGCTTTTCATTTCTGTATCACATTGTTAATTTCTTCACAGCAGCTCTCTCCATCTTTCTTATGTAGTTTGAAAAATACTGAAAACCTCAAATCATACTGCAGTACTGTTGTTTAAATTTGGCATAGAGTAATTTGAAACACTCCTCAGGTGTTTTTTTTTTTTAATGTCACAAGGCAATAGAAGAGGCCTGCAAACTTCTGATAGCCTTAGGAACCAGTTTCAAAAGTAAATCAATCTTTTCTGTATCCCTCCCTTTGTTTGTTTAAATGTTGGCAGCATAGTTGTATTCTTGGCATATGCTCATATGTCTAATTGTCCTTGATTTCCAAGAATGAGAAAACTGTAAAACTAGTTATAAATTTGGTTTTTCCTCATTCAGCATGAGCAATAAAGCATAAAGATCTGTGAGATTTGGCTGCCTTCACTCTTCATTTCTCATATTTTATAAGTGATAAATTAGGGGATAGGAAGGAAAAGGAAAGGAAATATATTCAAGTGAAGAAAAAGAAGTACACCTACCTGGTATAAGCTGTGGTTCTACATGGCTGAGTTAAGGAAAAGTGAGAAAATGAAAACAATTCAGTGTAAATTTTTATCCACTATCAACTGGAGTACATCTGCTGAAACCAATTGAACAATAATATCAATGTAGGTCAAAAGCCAAAAAGCATAGCTAGTAATTGTTTCCAGAATAAACTCTAGACTAGAATAGATTCAAAGAAGAAGCTGAAACAGAAAATGAAGTTTCAAACAGCAATATCCTGTAATTCTGGATTTTATACTCTGGTTGCTCACTTAACATTTAATGGGATATCAGCATTCCTACATGCTGTGCAGCCCAATTTTACATCTGTCAAGTCCCTGCATGTATTCATGAACTATTTGAGATTAGTGAGCTGAGGTAGGAAAATGCAAATTTTGAAAACAGTATTTTCTGGAGGGCAGAAGAAACCCTGGCAAAGCATGTTTTGGAAATGAGTTCAGTACCACAAGTCCAAGACCTCTTATCACCAGTCAGATGGAAAAAAAAAGTAAAACTGGAGCTAAAACAAATATGCCTGACATAAAAATTGTGTAAAGGGCTAGATCAAGTTCCCTTTGAAGTCAAGATTTAAAGGACTAAATGGAACCAGAGGTTTAGGGGCATATTGAAAGCATCCTTCCAGCATCTCTTGTGAAACAATTATTAAATTTATTTTTTTTTTCTAAAATTGCAGATAATAGCCAATAGAAGCAGAAGAACTTAGGGTGATATGTGTTTTTAAGCATTGTATGTTGGCTGCTCATGCCTGCTAAGCTAATTTTATTTTGTTCATCTTTATGAGTGAAATAAAAAAAACCCCAACCAAATCTATCACCAAAACCCCCAGGTAGTTCCTGCACAGACTGAGGCACATACTCCATGGTGCTTGTTTTATGACTTTATGCTTAAGATATTTTGAGCTACCTGTGAAGAGCAGCAAGAATAGGAAGCTTCATGAGGGCAAGAGATCTAGGAGCTGAGGGTGGTATGAGGCTGACAGGACAGCTATGCAGCTATTCATCAACAGTAAAGAAGCCTCAGTACTAGGACAGGGATGGTACTGGTGACTGGCGTCAGCTGAATGCCCAGCGATCACTGGGTGAGTCCATAGTGACCAGACAGGTCTGAGGCCAAGCCAGGAACTCCAATCACTGGCACAGAATCAGCATATCTTTGATGTAGCACAGGCAAGGAGTGAAGGCCTGAGCCTAAATGCAATGCATAGGTCAGTAAGCAGAAGTTGAAGAGATAGGGGGCCGGAGGAGGTATGTGACATCTCTCCTGTCGTATATCCCTTTCAACTTCTCACTGCTCTTTCTGGAAATTTATCTGTATTTATAAAGGTCTGGTCCAAGGTCACACACCTGCACTATATCATAGATGGCTTTCAACAAGAGCAGCCAAAACCTGGGGAAGAGGTTGCAAAGAATTATAGAAAAATACAGCTATAGGCTGATCAGGTCAGCTAGAGCCTCTTGGTGCACTTAGGACTCTGACAGATAATTTTTTTTTTCTCCAGAAAACAGAGGGTTATGTATTTTTCCTCAATGTTGCTTCAAGTAGATCCTTAGATAAACGTAAGATAAAATGTACTGAAGTTTTGATTTAATCAGTTACTTCAGAAAATTTTAGCCTCAAGAAACTAATTCAAATTTGATTCTAGGATTTCTTGGATACTCAATTTTCCTACAGTTGAGATTATTTTGGTAGGAGAATATTTAGCACAAATATATTTCTCCAGGAAGAGGATTTTTTCATATGCTTCACCTGATTGTCAGGTCACTTCATTATTCACATCATCTTTATGTCAGATGACTGCATCATTACCTAGTTCAGTGGTAAACTGTGTCTTGAGTGTGTTAGTCACTGCACAACCAATATACAATGTGCTTATCTGGAACATTTAACTCCTAGAATACTGAGGAAATCTCACTTGGTCTTAAGCATAAATCCTGCAGAGAACTCCTATTTAACTTTAGGATTTCCAGAGAAAATAATGTGCAAGTCTTGTCTAAAACCAGAATTAGTCATATATTAGTTTTCTAAACTAAAATACTGTCATTGCAATAATTTTCTCTAGTCTCAGTGATCAAAACCATGTTCCACACACAGCAAATGAGCAAATTAAAATTTTGAATTTTAATGTGACTGATCAATCTCTATAAAAAGAAAACCCTGAACAATAAACTATGTATACAAGTTAATTGCATAACCTTAAGAAAGAGATTTAAAGACTGGTAATGCTTGCATATATGTAACTTGTATTTGAAAAAACAAATTGTTGGTCTGTGACAGATATCTACTGCAATTATATTAAGCTAAGCTTTGCATGTATCTAAAAAGTAAGAATAGACAAAGAAACTCATAATCTGTGTGGAGTATACTGACATCAAAGAGGACAGTAAGACTAATTTCCCTGAAGAAATCAAGCCAAACTGGCACTAGCAGTAAAGCTGTTTGCTGTATTCCATAGCCCTAGAAGGTTACATAATTTTACCACATAACTGTTAACAATAATTCACTGAAAAATATTTTCAATAGAGCTGTTTATGTGGTCTGCTCCACAACTTCTCAAAGTCCTTGACCTACAAGTCTGCAACTGAAAGTAACAAGAGTTATAACCCTATTCTAGAATTCCCTCTGATAGGAAATATAAGATTTGAAACATTGTAGGATACATATGCCATTAATATAAGAAGGACAAGAGTTAATTTAAATGGAAGCTTTATATTAATCTCAAAATATATAACTTTGTTAAGAACAGATAAAAATGCCCAGAGGAAATAAATTCTTCCAAATAAATTCTTCTCCTCAAGCCCAGATCTAAATAACATTTGAAACCATGATACCTTTATTTAAATGGTGAAAACACAGATTGTAAAGAAGGCCGATTGTCAGTCCTTCAGTGTTGAGCTTTCAGTGAAAAGCAGAGGTCCATATTTATCACCCACTACATGGCTATTCCATTTCTAAAAGGACTTTGTTATTGCTATAAGAAATGCAGCAAATGCACGTATATGATTAACTGCCTTTTTTTTTTCCTAACTCAGCTTTTGTATTTAACCATGACTGAAATGTTCTGGAGGCAATACATCTGATTTATCAGGATCCTATCTGAAAAGGAAAAGTTCCCTGAAATGTCCATTTACAGTAATGTTCTGGAGGCAATACATCTGATTTATCAGGATCCTATCTGAAAAGGAAAAGTTCCATGAAATGTCCATTTACAGTACAGTGTGGTCCTATCTTCAGGCACTGATCTTTCCAAACGGTGTACATATAGACAAATATTTGCCCTGCATCTATAATACTGCCTGTCTTGTAATAGCATGACACTCACTCATACATTGCATACCGCATGCAAGGAGAGAAAAAAAAAGAAGAGAAAAAAAGAAAAGAAAAAAATGTTCTGTTTAAAGAACAGCCTCAGAAATGTGTGAATAAAATGTGACTGAATAAATGAAGTCTGAGTGAATCAAATAGCTATTGACCATGGTTATTTAATATATTTACAATGTGCTCACTGGGTAAATGAACCATATGTTAAAAGAAGCTGTCTGTGTTGGTAAATATACCAATATCAGATGTTAAGTATAATTAGAAAATTTATCCTGTGTCTTTAATTAGCAAAGGAAATTTGGGGAAGGAAAAGATGGTATTTGGAAATTTGAAAGTCAAATATTGGAAATACAGCTGGTAGGCTTTAATGAAGGAATGAAAAAAAATTCTCCGTTCCTGTCTACAGCTGTTGAAAAATCAGATTTGTTATGCAGAGGGGTTTAATCTGCTGGGGCTTACATCACCCTAAATTTTACTTTGAGATTCAGATGTGAACAGAAATCTCAAAATAAAATTAATTCAAGACCAGTGAGCTTGAATGAAAAAAATTTTGCATAGGAAAAATGGGTAAAACTGTTTAAAACTTACAAGTCACAAAGCACTCTGGAGTTTTTCAATAGTTCTGTGAAAGTAGGTAAATAAAGGCAGACCTTAGAGTTCTGTTGGATCTTAAAGTGCTCCCAAGATAAGACAGACTGATACACACTGGGGGACGTTCATCAAAGGGCCGCTAGTATGGTTGGGACTATAGCACTTGCTGTGCTAGGAAAGCCTGAAGGAGCAGGACTTGCTTAGACTGGAGAAGAGACACATTTGGGACAACCTAACAGCAGCTCCCCTGTGTCTATAGGGACTCATTAAGGAGACAGAGGCAGGCCCTTCACAGCAGTGTGTAGTTGGAGGATGAGACAAAATGGGCTTAAGTAGGCACAATACTGACTTGGACTGAATTTAAAGAAAAGCTTTTTCCCCATGAAGAGAGTCAAGCGGTGGACAATGTTGCCTGGAGAGGTTGTGCAGTCTTTGTCCTTGGATGTTTTCATGTCCTGACTGGACAAGGGCCTGAGCCGCCTGGTCTGACTTCACAGATGCCTCTGTTTTGAGCAGAATTAGAAAAGTTCTGAGGTCGTTTCCCACCTGAATTATTCTACAGTCCTATGGTTCCAAAGCATTACAGTTCCTCAGCAAATTTATAGGGAATCCACAGGAAGATTTCCTTTGTCGTGTGAAGGATGATGTTACCATTAGCAGTTAAACCAGCAGTCCAGACAGTAAAAGACTGTACATCTTGACATATTTCTTTTTCAGTGGAGAAAATAAATCGGTTTATAGCACAAATCCTCTCACCTTTTTAGATTACTACATTAAGATAAGTTGAATTGCGCAAAAGAAATCATGTCTATTTATCTCCAATAGCTTTACAGAAGCCTGGGAGAAACTAGCTTGGATATATATATTTATATTTGAACACCATGTGTCAGTAAGGCCCTTCCCTAGTAAACTTGTTAATATTCCAAGGAAAATTGATAGACATACAGAGGCCTCAAAGATAATACGTTGTTATATGTTTTATGCAAGTAGATGTCCAGGTAGACGACAGACGTCATTGATTGATCTATTCTGTCAAATGTGCAAAGTTTGCTTGTTGTCGCCAAAATTCTCAATGTGAGGAGGTATTTTCTTCATGGTGATAGCATTACTTCTCAGTAATTCACTTCTCAGTACTTCCCTGCTAATTCAATCAGTTCAAGAACACCAATCCAAAAGAAACTAGGCATTGTCAGTTGTGACATTCATGGAATTATTTATCTGCCAGGTCCTTTCTTTTAATTCAGTGCTCAGAAGAGACTCTTCCCAAGAAAAGAAGTTGCTGTAGAACTTATAGGAGCGGAGTCAATGGAACAGTTTCCTGAGAGTTACTTTTTAAAAAAATTGTTACAGAAAAAAAGTTATTCATTAGATGAGATCACAGGAAATAGATGTCAAAAAGTACAGTATAGTATTGGAGTTTAGGCAACTGAATGCTGCAGTAAAGAGTTGAATTGCAGGCATATTTCTAACCATTGACTCATGCAGTTTGTTATGCTTGAAATCTTTTCATGGACAAAAGGGGAACACACTTGATGCAGGGAGTCAAGAGTTTATTATTGATTTGATTAAAATTTTGACAGTCTAATTGTCCAAGTTATTAGTCCAGTGTCAGTAATGTATACTCATAACCCCATTTTATAAAAAAAAAAAAGCTTCATAATACAGTTATTATGTAGCTTTACTCTATTCTTAAACTCTTAAATAGTGGAAAACCTTCATGCTATCTATCCCTTTTCTGGTGTTATGATCAAATTTCCAGTGTTTCTCTGAGTCATAAGGTTGTTGATTTCAGTCAGAAGGGGCTAAAGCCAGTCATCAGCATCCTCTAATATTTGCTAAATTATGTGCATGGTAGGAATTTCTTCCTCCACTTCAGCAGGAAGAGACTGATGTTGATGGTTTTTTCCTCCTCAGTCTTGAGACCACATGGTTTTATTTTAATGTTATCTGAAAACAGCATGCATATATGCTCTATCTTTTCCTTGGTTCTGGATTGTTCCATTTTTCTGCTCTTTCTCATCTTTAAAACTGTTTTCACCAGAACAATACAAGGCTGCACTTTTGTAGCCTTGGACCTCTGATATCATCCTACATTTGCATTCTTCCATGCCAACATTTTATTCTGGAGTCACAGACGGTCCAGCCTACACAGAATAAATACTTGTTTTCTTCATGAACTAAAATTAAACTGAAACAAATTTAGAAAATTCTTATCTGATTGTTAGAGAACTGTAATTATAGCTAAACAAGATCAAACCAGCTCAGGTCAGGGCAAGTCCAGACAATTCTGACCCTGTACTGTCAAGTCAGTGCAAAATGTGTGTCACAGAATCACAGAATGATATGGGGTTGGAAGGGACCTCTGGAGATCATCTAGTCCAACCCCCCTGCCAAAGCAGGTCCACCTACAGGAGATTGCACAGGAACGTGTCCAGGCGGGTTTTGAATGTCTCCAGAGAAGGAGACTCCACCACCTCTCTGGGCAGCCTATTCCAGTGCTCTGCCACCCTCAAAGTAAAGTTCCTCCTCTTTTTTAGGTGTCCTTCTACCACAGATGATTTCTCTCCCAATTTTAAGTACACAGTTCATACCAGAGCATTGAGTATATCATTTTCCCAATGAGAAAACCTGATACACAATTTTGAGTGGTATTCATAATCATAACTAAGATTAAATATGGCTGTCCATCCCAAAGGTACTAAAACACAGATATTCTGAAATGTCAATCATATAAAGTTGAGCACACAGTACTAACAGCAGACACTTTGTACTGGGTCTGAATGGGAGTAAGTTCATTTTCTCCATAGCATCCTGTATGGAGGCATGTTTTGGATTTGTGAATAAACATTGTTCATACACCAGTGTTTTGACTGTTGCTGAGCAGTGCTTGCACAGAATCAAGGTCTACTTTTTCCGAGTCTGCCCTCCAGCCAGTGGGCTAGGGGTGTGCAGAAGGTTCGGAGGGGGACACAGCTGGGACCGCTGATCCCAACTGACCAAAGAGATATTCCATACCACATGACATCATGCTGAGCAGTAAAACTGGGTGTGCAGGGTGTGTTGTTATCCAAGGTCACTGTTGCTCAGAGACTGGCCTGGCATCAGTCTGCCAAGGTGGGAGGTGGTGAGTGACTATCTTTGCATCACTTGTTGTTTTTTTCTTTTTTTCCCCTTCACTTATTAAACCGTCTTTATCTCAACCCACAAGCTATTCTCACTTTTGCCCTTCTGATTTTGTCCTCCATCCCACTGGAGGGGAGCGAATAAGCAACTGGGTGGAGGCTTATCTGCTGGCTGGGGACAACACACCAATTTTTTGGGTTTTGGTTTTGTTTTTCTTTTCATACAGATTTGTGTGTGTGAGTCAATGCATGTTTCCGTGTGCATTTACATAATTATGTAACTATAAATCACCAAACATTATTGCTGCCAAATTGCAGGACCTGATATTAACTCTGTTATCCAATTTAATAAGTAATTAAATTTAATAGCCTCCATAATGTATTGTCTGAAGTGAAAAAATGGTGACTTCATTTCCTCATCCTTGTTCATTGATTTTGACATTTGTTTATTATAAAATTCCATTTTATTTACATGAAGTAGACTTAACTTAAACAATCATGTGAGTATCCCATTGCAGTGTCTGTTAGTTGAAACCATTTGCATGGTTTCATAACAATTTCTTTTGTAATGTGTAATAAACATATACCAGTATAATTTAGCTCAACCAAAGTATTGCAAATGGATTCGTCTCTTAAGACTCACTCTTCAAGAGAAATTTTCCATTTTTCCCTTTTTTTATTTTTTGTCTCCTGTCATACAAAAGAAAATTTTGTGGAATCTATAACACCACTATTCTAAAGAAAATGATATCAGGAGAGTTAAAGAGTTTTCCCTTTCAGGAAAACAAAAAAGACAAACTGAAGTCACTCTTTCCTTATTATGGGGCACACTGATAGGTTTAAGAAACTCCATTCTGAATAGAGATTCCACCTTCACTTTATAAAATTATCAAATGTTAGAGATAGCACACAAAGAATATTTAAGAGGCCTGTGATATATTTGCATTAAGTCTTCAGAACAAGCAATGTCAGCTGGTTCTGCTGAGAAGTTAGTCTTGAAGTTGTTCGGGTTAGATAGGATTTTTTTTTTTTTATTTGTTTATTTGAGAGAGATATTACAAATTAGGATGTAAGGTTTAGTCTACAAGTCTCAGGAATGAAGTTTTACAATATATTAGCTGAGAAAATAAAAATAAGATAGAGTCTGAGGTAGATGTAGGGAGGCAAAAATGAAGCTATATATAATTAATTTTAGAAATGTGGCTAATTTATTTACTTCTAAAACCAATTACTATTACAGAATTTTCACAACACTTGGGGTCCAATGGAAATGGGAGGTATCGCATAAATGCAAAAAGAAGGAAGTTCACATCTTTAGAGATTTTCTTCTGTAATCATGATTATTTCCTTTTGGCAGCTGTTTTCACTTTTCTACTCTGGGACACTGAAATGTATCACTACCTACAATTTAATATAATTTTTTTTTCACTCTTGGCTGCTTTCAGAAAACTTGCATTAAACCTCCTTGTGTGTCTGTGTTGTGGGTCTTTTTCTTTTTTTCTTTATGTCAGGAAAAGAGCAAACAGTAGTTGTCATTATGTTTTTTCTTATTTTTCTTTTCCCCTGTTCTTTTCAATCTAAAATTTTTTTAAAATCTAAAATTAAGTTTTAAGGGACCACTAGTGTTCTATTTCACTGTCCAGCATTTCATTTAGGTGTTTGTGCATGATCTAATATCTTACTGATATTGTGTTATCTATTAAGTAACTTTCTGCAATCTTTTATACATTGTCATTATTATTATTGTTGTTGTTGTTATTATTATCTATTATTATGTCCCTCAAAGGCCTGTACTGGGACATAGACATAGACAGTGGGATTGAGTGCACCTGCAGCAAGTTTGCAGATGACACCAAGTGAAGTGGTGCAGTTTATTCACTTTAGGTAAGGGATACCCATTCAGAGAGACCTTGACAGGCTTTAGGATTGGGCTGAGGTGAACCTCATGAAGTTCAACAAGGCCAAGTGCAAGGTCCTACACCCAGGTTGGGGCAATTCCCAGTATCAGTCCAGGCTGGGGGATGAATGGATTGAGAGCAGCCCTGTGGAGAAAGGACTTGGTGGTACTGGTGGACAGAAACTTGGACATGAACTGGCAATGTGTGCTTGCAGCCCAGAAAGCCAATCCCATCCAGGGCTGCACCGAAAGAAGTGTGGCCAGCGGGTCAAGGAAGGTAATTGTCCCCCTTTACTCTGCTGTCATAAGACTCCACTTACACTACTGCATCCAGCTCTGGAACCCCCAGTAAAAGAAGGTCATGGACCTGTTAGAGTGGGTCCAGATGACAGACACAAAAAATGATCAAAGGGATAGAGCACCTCTCCTGTGAGAGTTGGTTAGGAGACCTTATTGCAGCGTTTCAATAGTTAAAGGGGGCTTATAAAATAGATGGAGAAAGACTTTTTACCAAGGCCTGTAGTCACAGAATGAGGGCCAACAGTTTTAAACTGAAAGAGGGTAGATTTAGATTGGATAAAAATAAGAAATTTTTTATGATGAGGGTAGTGAGACACTGTAACAGGTTGCCCAGTGGAGTCGTGGCCAACCCTGGATGTGTTCAAGACCAGATCGGATGGGGCTTTGAGCAACCTAATCTACTGAAAGATGTCCCTGCCCGTGGCAAGGGAGTTGGATGAGGTGACCTTTCAGCTCAAACCATTTTATGATTCTACCAACATTCCTGGTTTCCACTCAAAGATTTAAATGACTTCTTTAGTTTCCATGTTTAAATTTCCTTCAGTTATTGGGCAATTATGTGTGTAAACAAAAATAAATAAGATATCAATATCAAAAATGTCATTTAGGTTTCTAAGAGCTTGCACTTCCAAATATGCATTAGTATTTAAATGCATACATACGAATATGCATAAATAATTAAAATATTTTCAACAGGAGTGGTTCAAAGTTAACAACCAAAAATGTTGCAGCCTTTCAAGAATATAATAGACAGTTAAAAATGTAGTTCAACCTCTCACATATAGAGATATATCTTTTTTTTTTCCTTAAATTGACCACATATAGGTCCCTGTCTTAACAAGAATAAGGACTGAAAGGCTTGGATACAAATTTAAAATGTAGCTAAGTCATAAAACTCAATAGTTTTAGGGTTTTTTTTCCTATTAAGTCTATTTAGCCTCCTAAAACTATTTTATCTTTTCTCAATATGCAAGGTTTCTTGATAAAATAATGCAAAAACATTGATCAAACCACTTATTTCAAGGACTTCAGAGATCAATAAATCTATAAAATACTTACAGTCGGAGTGTCTCATAAAGTATTATGCTTTTGTCCTTGTTTTAAGACTGGACTAAAGGTATTGCCTGAAGACATTATTTATCTGTTTATCATTATTTAAATTTTGTTAACTTTTGTACTAGTTGAATCTTAAAAAGCAACAAGTATCTAAAAGTTGAAGCATGATTTAGAAATCCCTGTTCAGCTCACTAGCATTGCATCTAAATAGTATGGACATTTACTTAGAATATCTCATTATTTCACTGAAGTGATTAAAACTATGTAAAAATAAAGATACACACTTTATTATGATAATTATAACTCAAAACTACAATAAATAACTGATCTATAATATATAAGTCCCAGTCATCATATTTACTAATACTACATCTGCAGAAATTGCGGTTAGATCTGTTAAAAATGTTTGCTTGGTAGAGCATGAATGTATACATACGCACATGTATTCCTGAAAGCTTCAACTCTCCATTTTCTGATTGTAAAGATTATCTTAGAAATTGAGTGTGATTTCTTAAGACTGATAAGGATTTTAATTTTGGGATAGACTCCAGAGAGTATTAGAAGCTGAAATGAAAGTTCTGTTATGATTAAATACACAGTAATTTATATGAGAGAGACAAATAACTGCATCAACTTTTCACTGATAGAAAACCTCTTTGAGCAATCATATTTTTCTTCCATGTAGACCAGACTGTAACCCATAGAGCAGTGTGAAAAAAGTATGTTAGCTGCAGCCACAGATGGTTGCACAGGAAGCAATCAAAATAAAACCACTGTATCTTGTCACTGCAAGGGCAAAAGAGTGCATGAGAACCAAATAAGAAAATCCTGTCCTGAAAACACCAGCGGAGATGTGAACATCAGGCAGGGTGAGCATGGGTGTAGCATATGAATCTTTTTTCCCCAAATTTTCAGTGTAGACCAATGGAGGAAACTAAAAAGCAGAAAATAAATTACCAGACTTCCAGTTTGCTTCTGTGACACTACTAATTTGTGCAATAGACGTGCAGGGGATTTTAAGTAGCCTGCCCAGATTTGTATAAAGAAACATAAGAGAATGCAAGAAAGGGAAAAGTACAGGAGTCAGAGAACAAACCAGTCATACCTATAGTAGAGCTATAATCCACTGGAGTCATATTTTGTAAACCTTATTCCCATTGAATAGTTACACTCATTAAGATTGGCAAAATATGACCCAGAAAAATATGTTAACAGGGTGTTTCAGTATCCAGTTGCATTAATTTGTAGATGCAGTTGGCTGCTGAAGTTGTTTCATTGTTTTAATGTAACTGCAAAGCCCGTGTTTACAAAAGAAATTTGTTATCAAGAATTTTTTTATCATCTTGACTATCTCCATGGTCCCCTTTCAGGTGACTGTATTCCATGATAACATCATTACCTAAATTAATGCTTGCCAGGGAAATTTAGAAAAAAAGCAAGGCAATGTTCACCAACAGATCAGAAGATGAGATCTGGGGAGCTAGGAAGGCAGTACAGATAAATTAAGTGTACTAATGATGAGTGCAAGAAAATCAATGATAATTGTAAAATAACCAAGATTCAACATTCTATTTATTTTTTTTTAAAGTGCTCTCAAGAAAAGATGAAAATTGCCTGAATAATGAAGAATTAATGAAGACTAGGTCAATATAGTTGTTGATAAAAGTAGATAATACAATATTTGGAAAATTTTACCATATAGAAGTCAGCAGGTCAGTATGATATGAAACCCATTGTGTTAAGGGTATTAGTTAATGAACTTGCTGAACCATTTGCAATTATATAGCAAGTTTTATGCAGCTACAAGAAAATACCAAAGGATTTTAGTAAAAAAGAGCAATAGCAGTGAAATCTCTAATTAGACTGTAGTTCAGTATCCTAAAGGAAGTAGAGGTTTCTTTGCCTGCACAATTTAAATCTCAATTAGAGAGAAACTGAAATTTAGAGTTAAAAGCAAAGTATGCTGAAGTTAATGAGATGGTGGAAACAGCTTGTTTTGATTTCAGTAAGCTTGATATCAAGCCCATCTTGCAAAAATTATGCTATATTGCTTAAAAAATGGAGAGAGAGAGAGATTGGCATGACCAGAGTGGTTCTGGTTCAGTTGTTCTCTGACTCTCAAAACAAAAAGGAAGACAGTGCAGAAATCCATCAACTCTTTGGTTATCCTCCGATAGGTGCAGAACAACACAGAAAAAAATCCAGTCATATGTTTACTAAGATTAATAGTCACAGAATCAGAGAATGGTAGGGGTTGGAAGAGACCTCTGGAGATCATCTAGTCCAACCTCCCTGCCAAAGCAAGTTCACCTAGAGCAGGCTGGACAGGAACACATCCAGGCGGGTTTTGAATATCTTCAGAGAAGAAATATTCAAACTGTTGAATGTCTCTTGACTGAATCAAACTCTCAGTCAGAGGCAAGAATAGCATTTTTCCAACTCCTTCATAATGAAGACTAATATAGGAGCTCGAGTTAACGGTTTCTTCTGTATTAAACTACTTTTAGCACTCTATTGATTGTCTTTCTCTGAGGAAATCTAACTGAAATGACGTTAAAATAATTGGATTTCCACAGGCCTCAGGTTCATTATGACTTCCAAGATTTACATCTGTCATTCCAAAAAAGGAAAAGTGGCAAAAGGTAGAAGAAATATAAATTAATGAGTTACATGCTTATCAGCCATCTTAATATATACACAAAATTCCTTATACTGATGCTGAGGTGGTTCTGACTCTCATACTTTATCTCCAACAAGGAGGGCTTTTTTACCAGAGTTCATTTTAATCCTCCTCCCAGAAAAGGATGGGTTTTTATTAACAGAAAGCACTGAAACAAAAATTTTGTTTAGGACTGAGTGGTCATTACTTGTTTATATGAAGATATTAGGGTAGCAGGTTGGGAAGAGACTTTTCAGTTAGAAGAGACAAATATTACTGAGGAAAAAGCATTTAAAATAGCAGAGAAAAAGAAAGAAAAAGAAAAAAATGAAGCAGGGGTCAATAAAAACAAAAGAAATGTAGAATTGGAAGACAGTTATTTAACAGGAAATCTTAGGATGTTAAAATCATAGCTTGGGAATAATTTTACAAAGCACATGTCTTAGACAAGGGGGAAAAAAAGGAACATTGTGGTAAAGCAACTGAAAAAAGAATGAATCGAAAAACCTTTTTAAAATATGCTACTTACTATAAATTATTATTTCTGCTGAGGAAATGAGTGCTTGTTTTGTTTTGTTTTGTTTTGTTTTTCAAATTTCTTGAGAAATGCATACATGATTTTCTAATAAGTCTCTATTACAAGGGATATCAGAGATTTTTCTTTTTTTGTGTTTTCATTACATGAAAACAGAGTGACAAATCCAGTGCTCCATCTTGAGAAGTATTAGTCCATATCCTTCCATATTACTTCCCCTGCAGAACAGTACATAAAGAAATTTCCCTCAGTATCTCAAATGTCAAACTCATTTCACCCTCTAGACCTCTCAGCAGACAAACCAATTTGAAACCATGCTCCATGGTTTTAAATCTGAAAAATGGGGGTAATATTTTCCCACTAAAATAGTTCCTTTTTTTTTTACTTGCCCTTCTTCCTCCACCTAATCTTCAAATTTGGGGGGGAGAGTATGGTGGTTTATCATTACAGGTATGTGAACCTGAGTTTTGGCTTTTCTACCAATTGATTATATTAGGAAAATATTTTACTTTGAAAAGAAAAAATACTTTCACTCATACAACTTCCATCTTCTAAAAAAAAAAAAAAAAAGAAACAAAATGAAAACTATCAAACCATTTTGTCAGTAATATAAAAAAACACTAAATTTAAATTATTTTTGTTAAAGCAGTTTGATAAACCATGCACCAAAATTTTCCATGGTTGTTTTAAATGAAATATTTTAAGTAAACCCATTCAGATGTCATAATCATTAATGAGTTTTATTGTTTATGTATTTATGATGAAAGTTATCTAGAAACTATAAGTCCCTATTGCTTTTACTTGAACATAGAGTAGAATACTTTTAAAGAAAATAGAACCTCTAAAATAATTTACATTTTTAGTGTCTATTTTTTTAAGTTTATAGATGTACATAGATCTTCATACATCCATGAATATACACAGTCTTAATCCTCAATGAAATTTCGAAACACAACTTAAAACCGGTGGAAAATAGTGAAATTATAATTACACAGTACAGGAGGGGTTGTCTCTAACAAGTGAGAGTCATTCTTCCACACTGAGAAAAATTTCAAAGGTAGGATTTTTATTACAATATCATTACGTGAGTGCTCAGGCTCACAATATAGAGGGTATCCACAGAGCAGAAAAGCAATCCCCAGATCGCAAGAAATACTAGAGAAATTTCTGTTAGAAATCAAAGCCAATGCATTTAAAATGCTTTAGGAGCTTTTTCTATTTTAGTAAAAAATTTCTAAAAAAAAAAAAAAAAAAAAAAGGCATTCATTGCCCTTTTTTAGAAAAATAAGCTGGAACAGAAATATGAGAACTTGAATTTTTTGCTGCCTGCTTAGA
>KZ506069.1:229897-282291 GCA_002844005.1 Limosa lapponica baueri | reverse complement strand
GCCCTTTTTTAGAAAAATAAGCTGGAACAGAAATATGAGAACTTGAATTTTTTGCTGCCTGCTTAGATACTGTTTACTCACCTTGCAGTCAAAAGCTTCAAGACAAAAAGGGTAGCAGCTAGACATGAAGAGAGCTAGGTGGGTTTTCTGGCAGCAGGAGTAGTAACAGTGTTGAGAGTTAAAGGTTCAGAAATGACAACATCTTCCTTTGGTTTTAAGCAAGTACATGCAAGGGGTTTCATTTTGTGTTCTAATTTAAAGTGTGACCCAGAAGTCACAGTGTGCTGCTTTCTTGTGTGCTATAGAGATATAAAAAGATAGAGTCATATATAATAGTACATATCTGTGACCATAGATACAAAGAGTAAATCTGCATGTGGTGTTTGTGTTGTTGGGTGTTTTTGCTAACAAAGAAACAGCAATGGCAAATTTTCTTTAGAAGAAAAAGAGCAGGAGCAAACAGTATTAAGGTATGCTCAGAATCCCCCAGAAGGCTAATTTTCAAATTATTTCACTTCAAAATCGTAGAAGAAGTATTGCTTATTAAATGCATATTGATAAACCAATTACCTTGAAATTAATATGATATATGTATGCTTTATAGCCTGTGCACAAACATACATAACAACAACAAAAAATACAGTTGCTTTATGTGATAGTAAACCATAGTCTATGATTGATTGCCATTTACTTGTAACAGGCAGATGTTGGCTTGGGAGTTGGAGTCATACCTAGCATAGCTTTTACTGACTATTCAGGGGCTTTGCATTGATTGATTACTAATCAGAAAAAGATCAACCTGCAATCAAATAATTGTAATTAGCCTATTGCTATAATGCTAAAAAAGATATTAAATATTACAAAAATTATATGTCTTGAGAGCTGCCAAGTAGTTGTAACTCCTACAGAAGCTTTTGTGTTTGTGGTTCTTGGATGGTTTAGAGATTGTAGCTTGATAAAGCAAGAATGTACAAAAAAATCAAAACATAAAATGCAGCTCTAGAAGAACCCACACAATAAGACTCCCTGCAGCTTGACACCTTGTAATGCAAAGGAGTGATACAAGTTTATTCCAATGCAAGCTATTAAAATAAAGAAAAACAAGATAAACAATGTTATTTTCAAGCATATTGTAATTTAAGAACTAATTTCTAAGTTACTCAAAAATACTTCCTATGAAAATGTAAATTTAACATGTTAAAAACAAAATATATTTTCACTGTAAATTTTTAAAAGGATAACCACTGTGTAAAATATTAATTACAATACTAAATTTATCTTTATTTTGATGATCCCCTTTGAGTGAAATTATTGCAGATTTTAAAGGTTAATTAGCTAAAGACTGATTCTGGATTATGTACAAACTGATTTTAAAGGACTGCTTATGAGAACTCAAGCAGATGACTAATGACAGGCAATAATTTTGTCCTTGAAAGAAAATTACTTGCAGGCACCTCACACTAAAATTTCATTAAAGTGACATGCGAGTATTTTCAGAATGACCACAGTTTTAAAAGCTTGATTATTTAATAAAAGTAACTACTCTTTGTTAATGAATTAAATAAAAATGCATTTAGAATACAAAAAAGCTGCTGTTGTTTTCATTTATTTTGTCTGGTATAATCCAATGATTTGTGCTCCCTCTACTGGCAGTGAAACAACAATTCTTTGTAACAAGAACTGGCTGCTAAAGATAACTGGAGCACACAAAATAATTAAACACAGAAGAATTTGTAGCACATTAACTTTTGGACAAAGAGCAGATGCACAAGAGTACACTCACAACACAGAAAAATCCCGAGTTAGAGAAGCAAAATAATAGCCTGGGGAGAAATATGATCTCTTTCCAAATATTCTAAAATGAGAATTAAAAAGTCTTTTTTTTAAAACAGGGAATTACAAACTCCTTTCAGGTCACCTGGTGACCCATTCTAGTATTCACAAACCCTGTACACATTTTGTGCAACACCATTTTTTTCCTACCCATTAAAGTTAAAAGTACAAATACACGAGGACAATCAGATAATTTTTTTAAAAAAACATGTTATGCAAAAATATTTATTAAAGACTGAAGAACAACTCTGAATACTGCTTTTATTCTACCGACAAGGATAAACAAATGAGTGATGAATTCTCTCATGCTTTTGGGAAAGAGTGAAAAAGTGAAAAGAAGAGAAGCAGTACAGTCAGCAAAAATAGTATCTGATGCTACTGGCTCAGAACTTGATGATTTAAGACCTACATTCCTTAGTAAGATTACAGTCAACAAAAGAGCTCCCAGAAATCAAACCAAATTAACCCTGATCATTGGGAGATTGTAAAAGCAAGAGGAGAGCAAAGGGAGGAAAAAAATATGAACGATTTGAAGGGCATTTTGACTATCCAGACATCTATTGCACAAATACAGAAAACAGGGACTCTGTTGAAACTACAAGTAATCCTAAACCTACTTCTTACTGACAATTTGGATTTGTTTTCCTTTTGTGAAGACATTTATGAGTCTGAAAGTGCTGCTACAACTGACTCATATGAGATAAATAACTTGCTCCTGGATGTGTGAACAGTAAAGAAATTGGGACACCTAGAAGACAGTTACAGGAATTAAACGATCAGCCTCCATGCTGCTAAGAAACACCAAGGAAAAAAAAAAAAAAAAAAAAACAACCCGAACCAGTGATACTAGCAACAGCTGTAGATCAGTGGCTATTTTCATGTTATATCCAGCTACAACTATCAGAAACAAGCCATACTTTATACTCAAAATGCCTTACTCTGGAATTATATCTGAAATTAGATTACAGGTTCTGGAAGTCCTAGGCTTTTGCTCTACAGATCAGATGAGACAGTAACAATGATCTCTCTAGATTTAAAACATAAATATGAATCTATCCGACTCTAACATGAAAGTGCCATGGACGAGGGCTTTCTTCTGACATCACCGTATCCTCTGGCTCAACATTAATTTATTTTTTAGGTTTTTAATTTCAAAAATTCCAGTACAAAGCACAGCTGTTTACATAGTCCTGGTTCCAAGGATCAGCCTTGATTTTTCCTTAATTCTATCACTTCTTATTTTTCTTCCATAACAGTTTTAATATGCTATTGAAGCCTAAGAGGGGCTCACAGAGTACCATGTAAGGAAAACGTACAACCATCTATTTTTGTCTGTGTTTAGAGAAGATACCACTTTTACCTCTGAATTACAGGCATCTCAGCATGCTATGAAGACACTGTCAATCATTGAAGAACATTTTAATTTGCTCTGTTTTCTTCACAGGCAAAAATTTGGAGCAACTATGGCTTCCACTTGCTAAATAACCAAGCAATGTGTGGCACTCAGAACTTCATGGGCATTCTATGCTCTAGGTACCAAGATTGCTATAAAGCTGTTTTTGCAGTGGTAGGTAATCTTGAAGCAATATTACAAGTGACTCTTGCTCTTGCTTTTTGGGATTTGTTTTTTGTTTTTCAGTTTTGGGGTTTTTTTGTGCATCATGCATCATTAGAAAATATACCTGCTTGAACAATATGGGGAAAATTTTCAGACACCAAATGTTCAAAAATATACCTGCATGCATGACTCATAGTGAAAAAAATATACTTCAGCATTCATCTAAAGGCACACACCCTTGGCATTCTATTTAGAGAGTTTTAAGCATGTTAGAACTCTAAATCAAATCAAATCAGTCTCTAAATCTAAGCAGCATCTCAACCAACGGCTTAAAAATTGTTTGGCAGTTGAAACTGAAATAGGCAGCTGTTTTCTTTATTTCAGCTGTGTTCTCCTTCAATGAGGAACCTTCTCTTCTTTTATAGGCATAGCTGATGTTAATGTAAGGATGAAAAAAAAACATCAGCTCTGCAACTCCAAAAGGCTGGGTTTAACCATTTTTTTTTTAAAAAAAGAAGATGGGTAACATTTCACTGTGAACTCTATAGCCAACATAGATGTTAGAAATGGAAATTGCCCTCTAACAAGCCATCTCTCTAGGTGAATAAACACTCTTCAGTAATCTATACTCTGCAGTAAAACGTAAGCTCTTAAGAACTTTTCCTGGAACAGCACCTATCAGCATCTAAAAACTACAGCAAAAGCTAATGACAGTAACAAACATGAGCAGAGATGCCTTTGCTGTATTTGCAACTTTTTCCTATTATAGTTCTCTGATTAACACAGTTTTCAGGACTACTGAGAAAAGGAGACATGCCAATACAAAGCATGTGAGCTATGCACACAGTTCTTGATTATATTGCACAGGTCTTTAAAGTTCTTGTTGGGGAAGGGTGGGGGGAATATTTCTGCTATAAATAGAGCAATTTGAGGAAGGTTATTTGTTCACTTATCTTCCTTTAAATTAATATTTAAATTACTTTTCTAGTGACTTTATATTCTTCAGTAAGGCTTTGTACATGCATTTTGTTTCATTTAATTTTGTTCTTCTCTCCTAAATATGAAATCTCAACTCGCCCTTCATTATATTTACAGCCAGCCCAAGTCATTACAATTCCATGCATAGATTTCCATTTATTTTGTATGGAGATCAAATATAGACTATAGCTATTAATATGCAATAATGAGGCTTAACAATTTTGTTATACTAAGTTAAAATTCTATTTATAATCTAATAGCATGAAAGACTTGAGGCAGGAATTAAGCTGATATTCAGCTCAAGCAGATAAACCAGTCACCTGCTGGGCTAATTTTTTTTACTTAATCATTAATTAACATTAGCCTAATGATTTATTTTACTGGTATTTTAATAAACTCCATTGAGTAAAAGTGTGTGATCTGCCGTAGATTCAATGCACCACGACTACCGCTCAATATCTTCTATAGATGTCATAAGATTTTATGCTTACACAATTAATCTACTTTATTACTTGCAAAGCTTTAGCGTAAAAAGAGTGCAGGGGACATGGTTACCTTTAGATGATTAGGCTCATTAGCTCACCTCTGATACTGATTTCCATATTTGTAAGTACTGAAGTCCTTTCTCAGTTACCACAGTCCTTTGTAACTCCCTTTATCTTCCATCACTGTAATTTATTTATGTATAACAATTGAGTAGAATACCAGCTTTTTAAAAAAGCTTGGGTCTGGAAGATTCTTAGAATAATAAAACTACTGTGGCAAGTTCCTGAACAGGCATACTTGGTGAAGATAATTATTACAGCCATACTGTGTAGATACACTTTTTGTTTCTCTTGTATAAACAGCAATAAGTGTAATAAGTTGCTGGAAGTCCAACAAAGGGCCATGAAGATGATCAAGATCCTTGAGCATCTCTTTTGTAAGGAAAGGCTGAGAGAGCTGGGACTGTCCAGCCTAGAGAAGAGAAGTCTCAGGCAGGATCTTATCAATGTATATAAGTATCTGATGGGAGGGTGTAAAGTAGATGGACTTTTTTGGCTGTCACTGCATAATATGTAATTTTAGTTTGTGGCAACAGCAATTTCCACCTTTGGGAAGATATGACTCCAAAGGTAGGAATTTTCAAAATACAGATTACAGAAATATAAACAATCACTGAGAGTTTGTTTCAGTTCTGAAGGCAAAATAGACCTCCTGGTTATATACCAAGGTAAAGTTTTTTTCAAATTGATGTTACTATGTGTTTCTTTCTACTACTATTCCATATACAAGTAGCATGACTCTGGATAACCAGTCAGCCACTTTATGCATGTGTGTCTCTTTCATCAGTCCTCTGTAGACGACAGCATGGTGTGTAATGACTCCTGAACAAATGTAGACTTTGAATAATAGAGTCAGGAATTTGGATTATTCTGGAAAGAACAGAGGTGGAGTTCTCAGATCTAGTTAAAGGTCAATGTTAGTTAAAAACTCCAGAGATCACTCTTTGGGAAGCAGGTGAGGACTGCTGAGCACCATTTGAGTAGATACTTGCTGATAAATAAGTTTTTTAGAAAAATCTATAGATTACAACCACTTAATATCATTCTCTGCTAAAAGTTATTTTATGTCTTTAACAAGTTCTTGTGGTTTAACCTCAGCCAGCACCTAAACACCACACAGCTGCTTGCTTACTCAGCCCCTGGTGGGATGGGGGAGAAAATCAGAAAAGTAAAAGTGAGGAAAAATTCTTCAGTTGAGATAAAGACAGTTTAATAAGTAAAGTAAGAGCCATACATGCAATCAAAGCAAAACAAGGAATTAATTCACTACTTCCCATCTTCAGGCAGTTGTTCAACCACCTCCAGGAAAGCAGAGTTCCATCAGGTATAATGGTGACTTACAGAGACAAACACTGTCCTTCTTCTTCCCCAGCTTTATATGCTGAGCATGACATCATATGGTATGGAATATTCCTTTGGTCAATTGGGATCAGCTGTCCTGGATGTGTCTCCTCCCAGCTTCTTGTGTACCCCTAGCCTACTCTGGTGGGGTGGTATGAGGAGAAGAAAAAGCCTTGACTCTGTGTAAGCACTGCTCAGTAATAACAAAAACATCTGTGTATTGTCAACACAGTTTTCAGCACAAATCCAAAACTTAGCCTCATACTAGGTACTATGAAGAAAATTAACCTTATCCCAGCCAAAACCAGCACACAAATGCATTCTTTTTTCCCCTCTAAATATAAGAAAAAAAGATTTCCTTGTTACATCAGCTCACCTTCTTGTTTATGTCTACAACTTGTAGACTTTCAATGCTGGAATTCACCTTTTTGTACTTCTGCCTTGTACAAAAGCTGCAAAATTTTCTATAATTTATATAATATTTGTTAAACTAAAATATGTTAGAGGAACCTTCTGATTTGAGCAAGTTTCTCTTGAGAGATATTTCTCAGTTGCAGAAGTAAACTTACAGAAGTAAAGTAGAAAGAAGATAAAAAGAGAATGAAATGAAAATATACACACTTTGAGATATACTTTTCTTACTCCAATTCTTTGGCAAATTGAAAGGAAACATTAAAAAAAAAATTGCCTCAAGAAAGATCATGAAATTTCTAAAATGTCAGTGTTTCTCATAAACTTCTTACAGAAAAATATAAGCATTATACTGAGAAAGTGAAAGCAAATTTATGGCAATTTATGTTCATTATAGCAATAGTGGTAGGAAAAAGCAATTCAAGAAATTTAATTCTCATTGCTTTTAAAATAGGTAGATTGATTTAAACCATTATCTGCAGTTAGAATACTGCAGACTAGATCTATTAGCCGACTAAAGGACAAATAAGATAAGCAAGAGGATTTGAAATACTGGTTTACAAGAAAGAAAATTGGAAAACCTATCCAAAATCAGGGAAAGAGTGGGGATGTGAGCATATATATATGTAGATATAAAAGAAGACGTTTTATGAGGAAGAGATTTTTCTTCTCCTTCTCAGACAGTTTAGCAGATCAAACATTCCCTTGATGAAATCAAGATATAACCTAAACTTGTGTGATTGGTATGATAATGAATTCCTTTGCTTCTTTCAGTTCAGAAATGGCTTACGATTCTAAAGAACTGGAGTGCAAGGAGTATGGGAAATCTAAAAGACATCAAGAGGAAAGTATCTGGCTGACAGACTGCCGGGTTGAGTGGTTCAAAATGGGAAAAAATAAAGAACTATGAGTAATGCAAAATCTGGTTTTATTCACTAAAACTCAGTCAAATTTCTCTAGTTCACAATAACTCTATCCAGATGTATTGTTGTGGTAAAAAGCTACAGAGCATTCACATTTAAACCACTAACAGGGGTCTTAAAAAAAATGCTACTTTCCATGCTCAGACCACTTGTGTGACAAGGTTATTTTCCTAGATGAAGAACAGCCCAGGAGTTGGTTTATGGAATAAGAACTTTCTAGCTGACAGTCTCAACATCTTAGCTTGGATAATGTGGCGAAGGAAGACTAAAGAATCCTCTCATAGACAGCGTATCTTGTAGTTATCATATTTCTGCACCTGCATCTACACACCTTATGTCCATGGATATCTTCCAGCAAATCACAAAAAATCCCAACCAAACCAAAAAACCCACAAGTTTCTCCCAAGAAGCAATAGGGAGAGGCAGAAGAGAATCATCATTATTTTATCTCATAGCATGCTAAGGCTCAGTAACTTTTTTTATTTCCTGAAAAGCTGCTAACATGGTTAACCCAAGGGATCTTAATCCTAGTTAAGCCAGACATTTATGAATGTTTGCAAATATCAGTCTGCTCATTTTTTTTATATACAAACAAAAGCTGTAGAAGTACTCTCAGTACTGAATCAATTAAAAGGCTGCAGCTCTTGATCTGTGAGGAGAGACTGAGGGATCAGTATGTGTTTGGCCTGGAGAAGAGCCAAAATTTTTACAGAGAGAATTTACAGAGAGAATTGTATGCTGTACGCCTATAGGTAAATCAAACTCTGCCAAAGTGCAAGCTTGAGCACTGACTCAACTGTCTCTACTCTTCACTTACTGGCATGAACCTTATGGTTTCAGCCTGTATCAGCTAGTATTCTCCTAAACAAACCTCAAAAACTGATCAGGAGCAAGCACAGGACACATCCTGGTACACAACATGGATTTCTCCTCTCAGTTTGAGAGGAGACAGGAGAGAGTTTCGCTATAGAGACATGAGTCATCCGATGTCAGGACCTCTCAGACATAGAACCCTTGTTTGCATTTAAAGTTTATTTGTATGAATATACCCACAGATCTATTTTCCACTTTCATTAGCTTCTTCCTCTAATGTTTGCTATCTTGCTTTATTAGCAAGTCCTAAATAAAGCTGTCTTATAACTCTTAGAACTGTAATGACTTTAATATATTTGTTTCATATTTTTACTAGTACCTTATTTCTCATCATAACCATGAACACTCCTGTAGTAGAAAATTATGGAATAGTCTGTCAAAACAGAAGAGTTTCCTTCTGTAGATAGCTTGTGTTCCATCCCTCTGTTAACTTTTGTTCCAGTTAATTTAGCTGTAGAAGTATTCATTATTTATATAAAGTTCTTAAATATTTTTAATATTGTCAGTCTCTTTGCTTGTCAGGTGGGTTCCATGGGCTCACTGCACTTTGTGTATCTCTGTTCTATCTTTGTGTATCTCATCGTTCTATCTATTAAATAATTCTGCAGTATACTTGTTCATTCTTTGGTCTGTTGAAAGAGTTACAGTCTCTTTAAAAACCTAGTTCATATTGCAAGGAAAACACTGGCCTTGACATGAGTATTTTCTTTAACTGATACCAGTCAGGTCAAGATTTCATACTCTTTTCCTAAAAACAGGACTCTCCTTTTGTGCTGTCTCGTTCATGTTGCTGGAGAGGGTTTTTTCCTACAGTATATCTTACGTAAAAAAAAAATTCCACGTCTTTGAGCTGTATCAGATATATATATAGATAGATTGCTTCTGGAGATTTGACTTCTGTAGCGAACCCTAACATCCACCACACTAGAAGACTGGCCACATCCTTAGGAGGGGAAATAACATAATAGCTGAATCAATCATGGGATCTTTTTCCGGGGAAAAGGGGGAAGGAATTGGATTTTGTTTGTTTGTTTGTTTTTACTTAATAAGAAGCATCTTGCTAAATTTATAAGATCTGTATTTTACCTATATATTGTATTCCTTTAACTTTTCCAGTCTTGTCTGTATTGATGTATTTTTGGGGTAATGTCTGAGCAAAATATCAGTTTGAGGTGCTCTACTTCTGTATAGAGAAAGTTCATGAAAATAACAAGGATTCAGAATAAGAGAAAGTCACTATTGAAAATGAATCATTTCCAAAATAATAACAGTAGAGTTACTCATTACTTAAGATTTCTACAGATGCATGGTTATTCTTAGGAATTTTACCAACACAAACTTTGGTATACTACCATGGTGGGTTGGCCAATTGCCAGACTGCCACCCAGCTGCTCTCTCACTCTCCTTCCCCAACAGGACACAGTGGAGAAAATAAGACGTAAAATCTCCCGGGTCAAGACAAAGACAGGGAGATCACTTACCAGTTACCATCACAGACAAAACAGACCGGACCCACAGAAAATTAATTTCATTTATTGTCAATTAAAATAGAATAGGATGGTGACAAGCAATGACAGAAGGTAAAACACTGCCTCCCCACTCTCCCTTCTTCCCAGGCTCAACTTCACCCATTTATTCCCAACTCCTCTACCTTACCGCTCCCTGAGTAGTGCAGGGGGATAGGCGATGGGGGGTAGTGGTCAGTCCATAACACCTCTTTTCTCTGCCTCTCCTTTCCTCTGCATATTGCTCCCCTGCTCCAATGTTGATCCTTCCCACAGGTTGCAGCCCTTCGGTCTGCTCCAGAGTGGGTTCTCCACACGCTGCAGTGCTTGTCAGGAAAATCTGCTCCAACATGGGCTCTCCACAGGCCACAGTTCCTTCAGGGGACAAACATTCACCTACTCCAGCATGAGCTTCTGCACAGGCTGCAGCGTGTTTATCTGCTCTGTTGTGGTCTTCTCCATGGGCTGCCAGAACTACCTGCTTGACTGTAGTCTTCTCTTTCTAGGCCAGGCTGGATGGGGCTTTGAGCAACCTGCTCTAATGGAAGGTGTCCCTGCCCATGGCAGGGGGGTTGGAACTCGATGATCTTTAAGGTCCCTTCCAACTCTAACCAATCTATGATTCTCCATAGGCTGCAGAGGTGTCATAGATAGGTTAGCAGTGGTGGAGGCGCATTTTATAACAGGTGAGGAGGTATCTAATACCTATTCCAGACATAAGACATTATATTTGCATTGTCTTGTGTTACATTCTTTGGACTTGACCTCTGAGTTCAGATCCAGCTCTGGGAGTTTTAATAGTTCATAATCAAAACTTTCACCTACATTTTTATTATTTCCCCTAAATCTTTCTTGCTTATCTATATATGCTTTTAGTTTTTGTAATTTTAAAAATTCAAATATCAATTCTTTAGGTTATTGTATAGATTTGGGAGTTAACTGTGTTTGGGAAGAAGGAAAATACAGTTACATATTCTCTTCTGCTCTACATGAATTTGTGTACATGAAAATAATGTAATTTCCATCATACTTGCCATTGACAAAAGCATTTGGTATAGATCACTACTAATGTCTGTGTGGTCAACAAAGGCACTTGTAGAAAGACAAGTTGAGAAAAAAATATGAGCAATTCCTTTAGAAACTGTGTATTTGATTTCATAGTTATGGCTTGTTTCTAAAGAAATCTAAAGGTCAAAAAGGTAAAATCTAATGGTCAAATTCAGCCCTGCTATGTCTGATAAATTACACCTTTTTATGTGAGATGATTATGTCCAGAGTAGATAAAAGTAGTACAGATTTACTGTCATGCCCCAGCTTACAGTCAATGACCCATTCTAATATACATAAATATGTTGGGTTTAATGTCTAGAATTCCTGACAAGTGGAAACAAAAATGTTAGGTGAAATGACGTCTGCACATCATATATTTTCATTCTATTTACCTTGAACCTGAAAGTGTCTAGAGCTGTAGAGAATACAAAATAATGCAAAGCTGAATTATGCAGCAAAACAGTGCAGTACTAGATCAGCAAAATGGTATAAATAGAACAGACATAAAAAACTTTGTTATATGATCTCTAGCATTTTATTCCTCTGAATTACTTGAAATGCAAGTAAACAAGCAGCTGAGGCAGTTGATAGCTGTTAACATAAGACAAAGCTAGTCTGTTGGTTTTTTTAAATTTTTCCTTTTCCTTTTTTCCTTTTTTTTCTGTTATTTTTTTTTTTTGTAGTATTTTAGTGTTGCTCCCTACATTGTTGTAGAACTCATCACGTTTTATGAATATACCATGCCAAAGGCAGAATAATGATTGCAAAAGATAGAATGTTAAGGTAATTATTGATATAATATTAAACAAATAGATTCCTTCAGCTCCTACTCATTTAAGGAAGTCCTTTTTTAAAGGAGCTGTATGTTGGTACTAGCTGAACTCTCTTTATGACCCCAGTACTAAACCATGTAATCGCTGTTACCCATTTCTGGAAAGCTTTTTCACCTATTCTTAACACCCATGTCCATGCTATCACTGAATTAAAGTACTTAACCTGAATAAACCGGTCTTGAGATGGAGGTCACCACACTGAAAAGGATCTCATTTTATAAATGTAAACTGAAACACTCTATAATACTGTTGACAACCTTAGTGAGCAGAAAGATGCATCAGAAGATGTGTCACTAACAAGGAAATAACTTCAGGAAAGGAAAGACATAATTTGCATTTCAACTCTTAGGTTTAACTAGGAGAAAAGGCTGAGCAAAGATAATCTGTGCTTTGAGCTTTGGATAGCTTAAATACCATTGTCACTGATTGGTAATAAAAAGGAGACACGTACCAATGTCCTGCAAAGAGTAAACAAACTATCACTTAAACAGAGAAGCATATATAGAGATTTGAAGGGAAAAAAGGGCAAAATAACCTGGGTGCTTTGCTTAGCCTGGAGGTCTAAAAAGCTCTTGCCACCCTGGTGACTTAGTAGATGCTGTGGAGGTGCTGAACAGTATGTGGAGCAGCTTGAGGTGGAGTTAGATGACCTCTTTAAGCTACAGAGGACATTTATGAAAGTCTTCTTATGTTATACTGAATAAGATTCTAACTACAGTACATAACCAAAGGTAGGCAGAGAGGAAGTTCCCTCGGAAGCTGGAGAAGGATCTGATGGATTGTTTGCGTTTTTCATCCCCATTTAACAGAGAGTGAATGAGGATATTGCAGCATGGGGAAAGGAAGGTAGAAGGGGCTAGCAATATAACTGTGTATCCAGAATGAAGCTGAAAGCTTAGAAGTAGAGTGAAAATATGATTAAGTGCTTGAATATTGTGAATTTATTGCTACTGATTTTTTCTTTTTTTTTCTTTTTTTTTCTTTTTTATTTTTTTGTGCATTAGTCTTAGAATGGAAAGTAATGTCAAGAGTACTTAGAAACGTTCAAATTTCTGTGTATTCAAGATGTATATGGAAGGTGAAGGGACTCAAACCAGAGTTCTCTGTGTTTTCAGAACAAACTACATTCAACCCTTCTCGCTGACAGCTTGCTTCCATCTCCCTCCCTGCTCCAACAGGAAGTGAGAATTGTGTGAAGAGGAGATTCTGTCAACAAGTCATCTCTGCAGTTAAAGCCAAGTCTTGCAATATTTATGAAATATTTTCATAATAAATGTAGACCATTGCCATTGATTTTCTGACTGTAAAATAAAGTCTTAAGTTTCAAACTGAACAGAGCTTCAAAAGCGGGGCATGAAGAGAGTGAAAATGAACAACTACCTGAAGTGAAGAGAGTAGTTGAAAATCCAGGGCGCTTGATGCAATCTTTCTGTTACGGAGGTAAGAAACCAATTGAATCTGTGGCCTGGTCACAGAAGAGTACATCTGCAAGGTTAAATTATAAATTCTAAAAACCTTTGTTAATGAGGTATACTACAGCATGTACATAGTAATGTGATGTATATGTCTACATTGTCATAAACCTTTTGAAACTGTAGACCTTTTCAGGATGTTATTGGTATAATTTAGGAGCATCAACATAATTATTTTGGATTAGGTAATGAAAAGTGGCATGATAAATAAATATTAGAAGGCTCTTGGGGATATGAAACTATTATTAAATTAGAACTTCAGTTAAAATGATAAGGTCTGGTGATTACATTTTCATTAGTTGTACATTCTGCAGTGTCACATAATAGCTTTGTTGATTGTGCATAATTTAAAATGCTTTCAAAATGCAACACGATTACACGTCTCTTTAAAATAATATTGTTGTGCTGGAAAAAAAATGGATGGGACTGGTTGAAGCATTTTGTAGCTAGTAGGAAAAACTGCAACTCTCATGTAGAATACGCATATGAAATATATTCCACATGAAACCTAATATTTTCACCAATAAAAATAACTATCTAAAGCAAAAATACTGAGGAAAATGTTGAAGCAGATAATATTAGTATTTCTCTAGGAAAAAAAGCTGGTAAATTACTGCCAAACATCGTAAAAGTTTGGGGAGGCAGGGACCTGAAAGAGAACAGATAATGGAAAAAAAAAAAAAGGCATGACAGCATGATTATGAAAAATCATCTAAAAAAATAAAATCTAAACAAAAAGGCATCTGCAACTGTGAGTCTCTTATTTTTTGAATGTGGTGTGTTTAGGGCATTACAGTTATATTTTCTTGTACAGAATCTACAGTTTTGTAACCAAATAATATTTTACTTCATCACAAATTTTTAAAAAAATGATAAAATCTAGATCTCAGGTGAAATAAAATAGACAGATGCTACTAAAAGCATTTTTTTAAATGAAGGTGGTTTTTTTGAAGATGAATGAAAAAAACATGTAATAACCAGAAAAGATTGATATCATACATAAAATACTTCCACTACATTAATTATTTTGAATTTATTACTACACTGATTATATTATTAAATATTGATTTATTATTAAATGCATATTGTAAACTATACTTTATAACTTGTGAATTGCTGTGACCAAAGTGATAATTTTGTTAAATATTTTAAAACTCATTTTATTGCATATTATTTATAAAATCCCATTATTAAATATTAATAAATAATTTTTCTTTCTAAGCACCTGATTCATCCCAGAGTATATGATGATGTCAGCCTCAAGCCATGTGTCTGTTTTAATTTTTATTTTTCCTTGAATTTTTGCTATGCATACCTCTACTTATGTTTTTGTGATAAACATCTACACTTACTGAATAAAATAGGAAAAATATTATACCAGGCATAGCAGTTGTGGTTTAGACACTGTTATTAATTTATGTCTTTATTTGTTATTTGATCCAGTTAAGTGACAGGCTGTGACTGTGTTCTCCAGAGTAGCTGTTGCTTTCAAAGTATAAAAAAAAAAAACGACCCAGCCACAGTGATCAGATGAAAGCTGCTGTGTGCTGTGACCGGGACACAAACTGGGCAGCAAGAAAAGTACATAGACCCAAGGGGATGGCATAGCACTTGTCCTAGTGTTGCATCCAAAGTGCAACCAGGCTTAAAGGGCAGTCTATCGGACTAAATACAGGGAGTAGACTATGTACTTTTCTTTCATGATAATGAAGTAATACTAAACTTTGTATCACTACAGAAAACAGGAGTGACTGATTTTGCCTACTTGATTCTGAAGAAAAGTGCTTGAGCAACTAATTTGTGTGAATTACAGTTCTGTACGTGTAATTTACAGGCAACCCACTTGGGCAGTTGGTTACAGTCTACCTTGATGCATTCTGTCTCTGCTTAAATTCTGTGATCCTCACATAATGGTTAATTGATTTTTTCACTGATGTTTGTTTTTCTTCAATTTGTTAATATATCCATTCTGTGGACCATCCGTCAAAGTATACTTTCTCAGCCTAGTCACCTATGATAGTATAGTGAATTAACTTTTGGTAGCATTAAGACACAGTATCTTAATGTATGCTGGAGGATGTTTTTCTACTTCAGGTTCAAAATAATCTTAATACATTCTTTGTCATGCATATTCTTCTCAGAGCCCTGAGAAATTTGAGTCATAGTAATATATGTTTGTGTGAATGTGTGTATGTAGTTATGTACTTATATACTTACGTATGCATTGTACCTTCCAAACCACTTGATACTTGCATGTCTCTAATTATGCAATCGTTACTCCTACTTTTTTTTAAATTTGATTCTTTTTCAAGTTACAAGGAGAGTTCAGGTGCAATTGTGGGATAAGAAAATAGCTTCTGATATCAGTGTACTGAAAGACAAAAGCAACAAAACCCCCAGCTTAATATTCAGGTATTCTTATACTGGTATTTACATCTATTAAAACACATGTTTATTTGAAATAAAAAGAGCACTGACCATGTTTTTACTCACCAAAAACATCCAAATAGGAGAAATAGATAGAGGAAAATATAGTGCAATAAGCTTACCTAAAATTCAGTAGCTTGTAACACGCAAGGAAAAAATCAGATGTTCTGGTCTTCTGTTATAAAGCTTAATTATGTGAATGTATGTTCTCTATATTGCTGAACTTGCCACCCAGGAGTGCATGCTGGAGTACGTGCTGTTGTCATCCTGGCTATCCCATTTTCCCTTTGGTCAGGAAGTGATACGTTAATTCTGGAAGTTCTAGGAAACTTTAGAAATTGTATTCTTTAAATGTGATCCAGCTGTTGATGATCAGACTGTCTTAATACTTCATGAAGTACGTATTATACTTTGATTTTGATGACACTACTGTATTTAGTAGTCTATAGAAATGTTTGGATCTGTATTAAAAGCAACAGCTTGATTTTTTAGTCTTGAAAAGGAAAAAAAAGAGAAGGCCCAGCTTTTCAAAAGGTTACTGTTTTGTAGGTGATTATCTCAGAAGTTACTCAATCCCTGTGTTTAGGCTGCTGAAGAAATCCCAGGTGTCAGATTATTGAACATGTCTTAATAGGCCAGTTCAAGCGCTGTGCAAAGTTGAGCATCAAAACAGAAGGCTTCATAAAAACTGCACTTTTAAAAAACTGATCTGAAATTATAGGCTGAAAAAAACAACTTTATCAAAGTGCTTAAACTGGTGGACTTCCCTACAATCTCGTAGTATCCAAATAACCCCGAACTGTGAAAAGCTGCTCTATTATGAAGTTTAAAGCCATTCATGTTTTAATTTAACAAGATCATAGTATTCTCAAAAAAAAAAAAATCTCTGTTTTCATATTTTAAAAAGAGATCAAAATGCTGTTACGCTAAAATAAAAATTAAAACAATTAATGTGATAACTCTGTCATACAGTGGTACAAAAAAGTGCAATGGGTTTTCCCACTGTTTTACACTGTAGGATTCCACTGTGTCTGTAGTGAGAAAATAATTCCAGGGAAAAATTTAGAAAGCATAAAACAGAACTTTAACTATATCTACACTTTTTCAATACTTCTTGTGTTTTTAGGACAAATTTTGAATATAATAAAAAAAAGTGATCACATATACATTGTATAGAGTCCAATTAAATAAGCTTTACATATATGCTTTCTAGCTTAATAGCAAAAAGATACATTAAAAAATAACCCAATATTTTTTAAAAACTTAAATACATTTCTGATATTTTTTAAGACCAATATCTGACTGCTTGACTATCCACTGTAGCTTAGTGGACTTCAAGAATTCACTGCATACCACCGAAAGATCTCATTTTCTATTTATAAAAAATGGAAAGTGTTAGCAGTTTTACTCAGGTTAATTTTGCTATTTTTAAAGAAAAACTTTTAAATGTTTTTAATGGATTATTAAACTCCCTGTGACATACATTATAGAGTTTTATGGTTTTTTAAAATAAATATACAATATAATGTTACTCATTAAATGAACAAACATTTTAACAGTAAATTTTAGAAAGAACCATCGCTTTTAGGAAAAAAAGTCTTCGTTTATCCAGTAAACTTTTTGGGTAAAGAAGGTATCTTTTCAGGAACTTTGACAGAAAACAGAGATAGTACGTACATAAAATGGGACTTAGGCATAATTTGGGGTACCCCAAAAAATTGTGATATAATAAAATCAGCACCTCATTTATTCTAGAAAGTCTTAGACTTGTCTGTTGTTTTTTTTATGGAAAAGTTACATATTCCCTTAGAACTCAGTCCATCCATTCGAAGAGGTTTTATCACCTGAGCAGAGACATGCCTGCCTCTCTCCTGAGATTCAGTGAGACTGAGAAACTAAGCTGAGTAAAAACTATAGTTGTATTTAGACTTCTCTTCTCATATATGTTCTGGCTTGTTTGGATATATCTGATTATTTGGACAGGGCACTTTTATTAGAGTCCAAGCTGAGATAGGACATATAAATCCAAGCCTAGTTTATTTGGAAAACAATGAATAAAAAATGGAGGAAACATATTTTTTTTTTTTGTGAAGTGAAGATGAAGCTTGGACTCCCACAGTCCCCAAGCATGAAAAACTCCCAGGATTCTCTTAAATTGGATACAGCTTAGGGCTTCTGATAAACCCTGACCAAAAGCTGTGCTCTGAGCAGGCCTAACAAGAATCTGTCAACAGCAGACCCACTGCAAAACTCTTTGACTTGTTTTATTAAAATATTATGTTCTGATAATGCAAAGAACTCCAGCTAGGTTACTGTGTCGTGTTGATAATGGTGATATGTGCCACCCTCCACATCAGGCTTGCCATCCTTCCTGAGGTTGCCTGTAGTTCCACTTCAGAGTTGTATTATTACATGCACTTGAAAAAGTCCTGGAATCTAAACCTGATGCACAGGAGGCAACAGACGTTAATGACATTTGAATTGGAGTCAGTGTGTGGTTCTCAAAACAGCTGTAACACAACCCAGAAAGCCACTATCAATTATGCTCTAAGTTTTGGGTTGGTTTTTTTTTTTGTGTGTAAACATACATATGTAAGGGGAAAAGTACACGATGACAGATTTTAAGACCTTGCTAAATAAAATGAGAAGTTTCTCATTGCTTGCAATTTCTTTTCTTTTAGTACTGTATCAATTTTAAATACTTATAGTGGTTGGTTTGATTGGTGGTTTGTTTGAATGATGATATTCAGCATTCTGCACATGGTGCACAGATTTTCTAGGGCTTTGATAAAACCTATAGAGGTAGTGAAACATATACCTCCACACCTGTGTTTCTTTTTCTCCAGTAAACACTTATTCACAAGACTTTAATACAACAACATTGAAATAGTGGTATTCCTCAACCTCTACATGCCTCCAAGTTGATTCATTATTTTCAGCTAGAGCTCATAATAGAAAAATTCTACCAGGTAACTATTTACATAATCAAAATAAATGGCTGTGGTGAAGTAATTTAGCATGAAGGCTCAACTTTTTCTTACATCTTCAACATCCTATGGAAGTTGAATAAACTTTCATTTTCAACTATGGAAGTTGAATAAACTTCCATTCATTTTCTTTTTAAAACAATGTTGCTCAGTATCAAAGAAAAGAGAGTTTAAAAGCTGTTATCTCGCTCCACAAATGAAAGCAGAAATGTCCTCCTGAGAGGTGCTAAATCTTTCTGACTTTTGAGACTATACTCAGAAGCTGAGGGCAGCTTCACAATCAGGTCTCATAGCAATCATAGGAAATATACATTAAACTTTCGGTTTAGCTTTTGAAGGATTAAGCTAAAATCAGTAAACAGAACTACCCATTTCTTCCACACCTATAAATATTTATAAATAAACACAGACAGTGTTTGTGATCTACATCTCTAGAAAAGAGTTAACAACTTCCTCTGTTCCTTCTGCATCCAGCTTTCTTCATTTGGGGAGAAACACACAGTTTGGCATTAGAAATTGTTAACAGTAGGGCATATTATATTGTTGGCTTGGCTCCAGTTCTCCAGTTTTCAGTTGTCTTACTTACCTTAAACCAAAGTTTGAGTAAGCAGAACTATTTTCATGTTTGGTTTATCTTACTGCTAAATTTCGAGGCTTTGTTAAGCATACTGAACTTCTAATTAGCAGATGGGAATGGATTTACTTCATTGCCCATAGCTCACAATGAGCCAAGGCAGACAGAGCCACTTCTGAATTAATCATGTTATTGTTGCTTCATTAATGTTCTTTTTATTGATCTTAAATGTGGAATCCTTTTGCAACAAATATACTTATTAAAAAAGGGAATTATCATAAAATAAGGACAGTTCAAGTCTCCTATATCCAATTTTCTATTATTGCATTCTAAAGGACTGTGATTTTAATCTACATTAAAAAAAATACTTTAAGTGTTGTGTAGAGGAAAAAAAATCTAAAAGGTCCCCATTCACCAATCTGTCCCCTTCAGCAAAACATTTAAATGCATTTGTTGCCCATTAATTTTAATAGACTTAAAACATGCCTAAACGTAATGGACATACAGGTGTAACAAATCAGTGGATTTAAAGCAATTTTATCTGCTGCATCTATTCTTGCCAGGCAGACTCCTAAGCCATCTCCATAACGACAGTAAGTGCCAAAAGCACTTAAAGGAAGATGTCAGCTTTGTGAGCTCCTACGAGATCTTCTAAATTTAAGGTAGCAGGTAGTGGGTACACTTTTTGTTCTAGCTTCTTGCTATCAAATGAAGCTCTTTGGAGTAACCCAAATAAATGAAGTTAGACCCTGTGAATCCATATTGTATTAGCCTACATGGAATTTATGGTCTGGCTGAAAGAAATTGCACTTCTCTGTAATGCACATAAGACTAAATGATCAAAATAGTCCCTTTTTTGTCATAAAAGTCTAAAACTACTGGGATTTCATGTTGATATTTGACATAAAGGGTCAAACTTTTAATTATTTTTTGCTTTGATATCACTAGAAATGTAAATATTTACATGCAAAAAAGAATAGGCTTCAAGGACAGTTATGCCTTTGGTCTGGCTTCCTGCTTAACTGAGGTTACAAAAAAACATTTTTAAAGTTTTAGAGGGGGTTTGTTTTATTTTGTTTTGTTGTTTTTTTTTCCAAACATGCTGGCCATAAGAAAGAGAAAGAGGGATACTAAAATTTCCTTTATGCCAAGCATAATTTGCTGAAATGGAAAGTTTAGATGCTGCTCTTTGCTAGACCCATCTTGAAACTCACATCTCTTTGTAGCACTCTATAGTATTACACACTGAACAGAACTCAGTAGCAGTTATGGACAAAAAATGGACAATGTGAAACTCAGGACTGAGGAACCAGTGGTGCAAGCGAGTAGAAAGAAGTGTGAGCAGAGAGACAGACTCAAGAGAGGCAGATTAGTAGATATTATGACTTGTGTAAAATTTTAGTAATAGTAGCAAGTACTTTTATGTTTTATCACTCAAATTGTATTAGGAGAAAAGGTAATTTCCAGATTTTCATGCAATCTGGAAACAAAACTCTTTGAACAGGTTTGTAATACATTTTTTGTCTCCTCACTATGTTCATAGGGTATAAAGCTCCAATTCTAGGTGACATGTTTGCCTACAGCCGTTCATTTATCTTCCTGTCTTGATGTTTTGACCTCTACTGTCATGATTTGTTGATGATGTTGCCCCAAAGTGAAAGCTAAGACAGTGTTTTCACAGAAAAGAACAATCCTTAAAGGAAACTTTCTAAACGCATGCCTAAATTTCCAAAATCTAGGGCAAGATTTGAGTTCATGAAGTTTGTACAATTTGCAATTTCTTTGAACTCACTTTCCCATTCCTAATTTCTTCTGCAAAAGACTGAAATTGACATCTGAGTGTTTTTCAAATTCTTACTAATAAAAGCTGTCCAGAATGATTTTTTTCTATTTAGAACAAGATAAGTTAAGAGATATTAATCATAGTGAATGTAGTTTAATTGAAAAATTAAGAACAAAACCATAATTTATAATAATTGAAAATAATTTCATTTAAGATCTACTGTGCTAATTATGCAACACATCTTCAGAGGTACGTAAATTAACTGTTTAATCTGCTGATGAAATATTTGTTGTGCATGAAATGGGAAAAGTGAAAGCTGCTTACTTGATCTTTTAAAAATATCCTACTACAAAAACAAATAAATGCAAAACGTACAAAACCAAAACATTAAGTGAAGAACAGTACATGTAACTTAAACTAAAGCATGCTGGTATAGTGGATATTTTTTGCAAAGTCTTTCAGACAATAAATGCAATGGAACTTAATAAAAGAAAAATAAAAACTAGAAAAGGGAGTATAACATAAATTAGATTCTTTAAATAGTCACAAACTTCGTAAATGGAGAATAAACCAAAAAACAAAGATTTAACATATTGTATTACAAAACTGTATAGCACTGTAAATTGCTACTATGGAATGAAGCATGAAATATAAAATATATTTGGTTTGGTTTTTTTTCATACCCAACTATTGCACAGTAATATATATATTTTTTAATTTTCATGGTAAGTAGGAAGACAACAACAATGGTTTAAGAAATGTTTTAGCTACAAGAATATTATCTAACTAAAGATCATATTATCATCATGAGCAATCCAGGACATAAGCAAGCCAGGACATTCCTGGAATGCGTTGATGATAACTTCCTCCTCCAAGTGGCTGAGAAACCAAGGAAAAGAGATGCTCTGCTGGACTTCATACTCACCAACAAAGAGGGGCTCATTGGAAATGTGAAGATCAAAGGCAACCTTGGCTGCAGTGACCATAAGGTGGTGCAGTTCAGGATCCTAAGGGCAGGGAAGGGATTGAAAAGCAAGCTCACAATCCTGGACTTCAGGAGACCAGACTTAGGCCTCTTCTAAAATTTGTTCAGAAGAGTTCCCCTGGAAGGAAAAGTGGCTCAAGAAGGTTAATATTCAAGGATCACATCCTCCAAGTTCAAAAGTAGTCCAGCCCAACAAACAGGAAGTCAGGCAAAAATGCCAGGAGACCTGTATGGATGTAGAAAGTCAAACGCAAAAAAGAAGCCTACAGAGGTTGGAAGGTAGGACATGTAAGCTAGGATTAATACACAAACATTGTCCAAGCATCCGGGAATTAAGTTAGGAAAGCTAAAATCCAAATAGAATTTAATGGCCAAGGATGTCAAAGAAAATGAGAAAGGCTTCTATACATCCATAGGAGACAAAGGGAAGACTAAGGAAAAGTACGGGCCCATTGCTCAATGAGATGGGGGACCTGGTTGCACAGACATGGAAAAGGCTGAGGTACTAGATACCTTCATGGCCTTCCTCTGGCCCTACTTGAGCAGGTCCATGTCTTTCTTTTACTGGGGAGCCTAGGACTGGGTGCAGTACTCCAGCTGGGGTCTCACGAGAGCAGAGGGGGAGAATCACCTCCCTCGACTTGCAAACCACATGTCTTTTGATGCAGCCAGGATGCAATTGGCTTTCTGGGCTGCAACCACACGTTGCTAGCTAATACTCAGTTTTTCATCTAGCAATACCCTCAAGTCCTTCTCTGCAGGGCTGCTCTCAACCTACTCGTTGCCCAGACTGCATCCATGTTTGGGATTGCTACAGCCCAGGTGCAAGACCTTGCACTTGGGGTTGCTGAACTTCATGGGCCCACCTGTCAAGGTCTCTCTGGATTGCTTCTCTTCCTCCTGAGAGGTATGGTATCAACTTCAGTCTCCCAAGAGATTGGTCTGTCCAGTAATCTGGAAGCAAATTAATGTGAAACACACTAATTTTTCTGATCTTGTGTGCTGTCAGGGGTAAGACTGCATAAAGAGTAGTTTATAGAGAATAGAGAGTTTATAGAGAAATAGAGAAGTTTATTGTTTAGTGCCTGCAGTGGGAATGGCAGCATCTTGCATTTTGGTTTTCTGAAAACTATTCCATAAAAAACTATTTTATAAACAAATACAAATAGTCACAGGAACCGTGACTACTGACGTATAATCTGGGTGTTTGTTATATTCCCTCACACATCCTCCAGGTAAGGCTCTTCAGAAATATAGAATTTGCTTTGTCTTGTATGTTTCGAAGCCTCTCAAAGGAGGCAGTCCAGAGCTCTGTGCCAAGACACTCCGGTCAGGGATATTCCAAGAAGTCACAGAAGCAGAGTACAGATAAACGTCTCTAGGTTTCTTGAAGTTTAACAGGCAGGTACACTGTTCTTTGAAACTGGACATCGGTTGAGTGAGTTTGGCATAACTGAGAGTGGGGCAGGGTGACTGAGACTGGTTTCTATATTTCCAGCTAATAACAGTAGATTTAAGTGCCTGAAGTCTACTTACCTGTAGTTCTTTTGTTTTTGTCAGTCACGTCTTGAGGGGTTTTTTTGATTGTGTTATTTGAAGGGCAAGGACTGATCCACCCCTTATTTGTTTGCTCAGGCGTGATAGAGAACATTATATTTAAACATCTGAGAAACTTAATTACAGCACTGTAAACAAAGGTTTAATAGGGGAAGTTATTTAAGGAAGTATTGTGTTGGTCTTCATGCGTGTACGAAAGTGCAATCAAGTTATGATTATGCAAGGAAAAATTAAAGGTGTAATTCTCAGTTATTTAAATTTGTATTTTTTATACTAAGATAGACACAACTGTGTCTCTTAACAAAATCCACTATTTATATAATTTGTGTTTATAAAGAACTGGATTTTTAAACTCTTTTTAATATTGGACTTACATGGATTTAAATAATTTTTTGGATAGCTGTCATTTGACCTTTAGTTAACTGACACCTTGATCATTATTAAATACCATTAAAAATATGTGTTTAGAGAAAGCAAATAAATTTTACTAGTATAACATTGCAGATTCAACATTTTTAACAGAAAGAAGGTTTCAGGAAGTACAAGCATATCTTACAATTCCTTGTTAAACTTCTGGATCATTGTTTCCAAGTAACTTTTAGAAATTTACATGTATAGTTTTACAGGAGCCTGTAAAACTTAGCCTCTTATACATAGAGAAGACTACAAGTTCCTTGATGTTATTTTGAAAACTAACCCAAAAATAGGAAACAGCTTGTTCAGTTTGATGTTTGGGCTAGCCACTGCATGAAACTATCTTATTCAAATATTTCAAAGATACTAATGATATATACCCCACCAGGTTTTCAGAGGTTAGCTTTCTAGGTTAATGCTTAGTCATGCTCAATTTGATCAAGACTTATTAAAAATTTCACTAGGATTTCTTTTTACTGTTCTTATGGTATCAGGTACTTCTTGGCCAAAAATTATCAATTTACTAAACAGGAACATCATTACAAAAACATGCATATAATGTTCATTTTATCTATGTAGCACAATTCTCATAGGTAAATTTAAACAAGTTTAAGTGATTATTAAAGAAACCAAAATGAAATGAACTACATATACTCTATGTTGAACTAAATAATGCCTAGTCATGTCTTTGAATATATGCAGTTCAAGGAAGATATATATATATTGTGTGTGTCTGCTTGAACTGCTGGAGGATGTCCAGAGGAGATCGACCAAGCTGGTGAGCGGTCTAGAGAAAAAGTCATATGAGGAGAGGCTGAGGGAACTGGGCATGTTTAGTTTGGAGAAGAGGAGGCTGAGGGGGGACCTCATGGCCCTCTACAACTTCCTGAAAGGAGGTTGTAGAGAGGTGGGTGTTGGCCTCTTCTCCCAAGGGAATAATGACAGGAGCAGAGGAAATGGTCTGAAGTTGGGGCAGGGGAAGTCTAGATTAGATATTAGGAAGAATTACTTTACTGAGAGAGTGGTCAGGCACTGGAACAGCCTGCCCAGGGAGGTGGTGGAGTTGCCATCCCTGGAGGTATTTAAGAAACGTGTAGACGTGGCACTTCAGGGCATGCTCTAGTGCCCAGGATTGTTGGTTTGTGTCTGTTTGTGTGGATTTTGGTGGTTTTGTTTTTGTTTTTGTTTTTGTGGTTGGACTCGATGATCTCAAAGGTCCTTTCCAACCATGAAGATTCTGTGATTCTGTGTGTATGTGTGTATAGTTCAAGGCAAAGGAAGTTTTGCACAGTTTTCTTTCTGGGAATTCAGTAGGCATTTCATTAGTTGGGATTTGTCATTAACCAATTAATTTTCCACTTTTCATCAGATCGTAAAGTCTTCTTTGAGGACTTAAAGTGTATGGAGTCTCTTAGCATTTGTCCTAAAATCTAATCAGACTCTGGTCATACTTATGCAGGCAGGAAGATTAATAAAAGGTTTGTGACATTTTCTATTGATACTAACAACTGCATTTGTGGCTGTTCAAGCAATACAGCTTACAAAAAGTATGGTGTATAAACGGATTTTTAGTCATCTTTATCTGTTTTCCACAGAAGGCTGATGTCATCCCATCATTTAATCCTCTTCTTCAAAGAACACACTCTCATCAGCTGAAATACATAGAAATTTAGTTTTGATAGGTATAAGAAAACTCACAGTTTATTTTCTTCCATATTTAAGAACTCAGAATTTTTTTTTTTACATATCTTTGGGTTTATAATATCTATTTCTGTTTCTTAATTTGTCTTATAGCTCAGTCTTAATGCATCAACAATGTGTATTTATGAGCAGTACAAAATAAATTTTAGAACTTATTTATATTTGGCCTCTGGTTGTCTTTGTTATTATTAGCCAGGATAACTAAAACCCTTAGAAGAAAAGTAGGGATTCTTATCAAAGGTGGGTTATACTTGAAAAAGGAACAGAAAGTATTCTTCATTCAGTGTGTAAGATGTTCCTTATTCCCTTTAATTAAAAAAAAAAAAAGGTTAAAATAAAAAAAAAAATTAAAAACGTTAACTGGATTGTATAGCTTGTTTTGTTTCTCTGATTTTACTGAAGTAAACTTGGTACCCAAGGCTGTGAAAATCTTCAGCTCTCAGCAGAACAGTTACTGTGCACATGAAACAACATAGCATAACAACAGAACTCATGGCCCCTTACCAGTTTATCATGTAGGTGTAATCATTATTAAGTCTTTGCTAGGCTTTTGTCTCTAACAAGCTTTTAGTTTAGACTACTGTAAAAGATAATGATCTCTAATTTGTTAGCTGGAATCCAGACATCTTAAAGAATTTTTTATTATCTTTTATTTTTTTTTGGAATGTACAAGTTTCTGTGCTGGGAAGATTATTCTTTCATCAGCTACTTATTTTTTACTCACATATTTATTTGAGTTTGTAAATTTTGGACATAACAGCATTTTTTATTTAAGAGAGTTTAGTTCAGGCATGTGTTAATGCAGTAAAATGTAGTGGGCAATTGGGACACATTGGAAATAAATTATATTTTTTCTCTTAGGCTTATTTTCTCCTCATGATGTATAACTGCAGGAGTTTTATGAATATTTTAATTCAGGTAACAAATATTAATTTAATTACATAGAGGGATTTCAGTTGAGTTTGTGCTTTTCTGATATTTACTTTCTACATATACAGTAGTGTTTTTAAAACATAAGTATCTCTCAGAAAAAAATTAAATTTGCAGTTTTAAAAAAAAAACACCACCAAACCAAACAAAATACCAAACAAAGAACGAACCTGAAAACTCTCTACAGGAGAAATCAGGACTCATTCCATGGTCAGACATAGCAGAGTTTCACTGAATTTCATAGACTCAGGATAGTTACCCACTCCACCCACGCAAAAATTAGGACATGTCATTTCTCAGCAAGGATCAAAAGCATACTCACAAACTAGGTCTCACAGTTACAGTGAGTGATCTCAAAATAGAGCTTTCAGTAGTAAACTGTTTCTCAATATTTTACCAAAAGCAAGTAGAATGTATACTTTCATCTAATGTTGGCAAATTTCATAAGATTGTAGGGACAACTTGTGAAGTAAAGTAAATAGGTGAGTATTTCTGATAAATATGTCTAATCATTCCTAGTCTTGTGGATTTTGGCCACAGCTGTGTGTTGAAGGCAACAGAAAACAACTTCATCCCTGTGAAATTCAGTTGCTAATCCACCAATTTTACAGGAAAAGTTTAAGGACATGGATTTCTTAACTGTATTCATGAATATACTCATAATTTTAGAGTGATTAACCCATATGCTTTGATCTGAAGTCTTAAAAATGTTTTCATCTAGATTATTCTGTTCTCAAGAGAGGTACTCCCAATATTTACTCCTCTTTTTCTTTTTTTTTTTTTAATCAGAGTTTTTGATGTCTCTGAGTTAAAGCAAACTTTTTTAAAAAATCATGCACTTAGCCCCTACACAAGAATTGATGTTATCATATAACCCTGTTTGCTAGTACTAGTAATGCTTTCAGTAATTTCATTGGCTGTTGGTTTATGAAATAAAGGTCAACTAGTCTTCCACACAAAATGTAACTGATGGAGAATCACCCTACATCATATTTTTGCAGTTCAGGCTTTGGTACACTTCACTTATTTTAAAGAGACACCAGAGAACAATTTTATTATTTTAATACCACCACAACTTTGCTAGAGTTGATAAAATACCAGAAGTTATTTTATTGCCGACACTGATCTTTTCCAATATAATTTTTCAGCTGCATTTCCTTCAGTAGTTTTATTGAGCAACTTTTTAAAATGCACTCCGAACAAACATGTCATGTTCAGCTTGCTAAAAGAAGAACGAAAGTATAATTAACATATTCCTGCAATATTGAAAAGGTATGGTTTTTACTGTTATTTTTTGCAAAGGGAGGAAATGAGAGAAGGAAAGAAAGCATTTATTACTTGCCGTAATGTATCTAAATTGTCTACATTTTAAAGTAGTTCTTTGGCGCAGAATCCATATTCATAAGAAAAACTACTGAAAGATCCCTAAGGATGGACTGTTATGATATGTTCCTATAAATCTGAGGAATTTTTTACAATCTGAGAAAGTACATATATTATGCAAGACAAAAAAAAAAAAGGAAAAAACTTCTAGTAAAGGTAAGAGTGTTGAAATAAAAATTCAAGATTTCAAGAGAAAAAAAACACTGAAGTGAAAACGTATCGAATTCTAATGAAGAAGGGAATAGTTTCTACACAACAGAGCAGCAGAGAGCATCAGAGATCATCTCCATTTCAAGCAGAAGCAGATACTGAATTTTTACCACCTGACCCATGACTACTTAGTCATTGACAAGGATACATTGGGTGTCTTATTAGGAATGGTGAACCTACTAATGCTAGCATATTAGGTCGTTATTCTCAGCTATCTGTGTGTATGTCAGCCAATAAATAATTAATTTGAACTTACAATCTTCATTTATTCTGCCTGCAGAGTGTCTTCGTTAATGATAAAAGTTGCCCAGTGACACACCGAAGGAAGGTTATACTTTGAAAACTGGAGAAGGCAGATGTAGCATTGAAAAGAAAGAGGGCAAGAGATTTCTGGAGAGAGATTTGCCGAGTTTAGTGCCTCTGGTAAGAAGAGAGAGGTGGAGGCACTGATTATGTTATATACAACAGGAGTCTGCATATCATACACCCAAACTCCTTTTTTCTGCAGCAGCAATCAGAGCAGGCTCTATGGTTGAATCTCTAGCCAAAGATATAGCAGTGAGTGTTTTGTTGAATTCAATAAACTCTTTTCGTAGAAAACTACATATTTTGCCTATAAGTAAGTTATTTATGCATAGAAATATATTTATAATATCCAGGGTAAGTGTTTTTAGGACCACAATCTATGTTAGCAATTATAATCAAATTTTGTGTAAATAATTGTTTAATAGACTTTCTGGTAGGATTAAACTTTTTTTTGTTGCTGTTGTAAGAAATTGATATATATCCCACACTAAGGACTTGTCATTGGCCTGATGGAGTAGCTTCATTGCTAGATTCAGAATGTAATGTGGAAAGTTAAGAGGCAATGCCTTTAAACATTGCCTTGGGTTTATCTCTTTCAAGTTGAGCAAGAAAAAGATTGCTATCAGAAAAGAGAACAGTTTGTGTAAAGGAACAGCTATAAGGCAAAGAGTCAGAGAAATAGAAAAGGAATAGCTGTTTGAGGAATCTGTACCCAGTATGGCTTATGAAAAGAAACAACCAACACTGAAAATGGAAGCTGAAGTAGTTAATTTTTTTTTCTTTTTGTATTAGCATACTGGAATCTTGCTTCTATTTGAGAGCAAAATATCTTTTAATTCTTCCCTTATAAAATCAGGGGATTATAGCTGCCAACAATCTGAAAGAAGTGTGGATGGCTTATCATACGATATAAGAAAGCTCATATTATCATCGATAAAGTGTATTTTTGTATATTAATGATTCTAATTATTATTTTCTGCCATCTTTTTGTGATATGCATACTAACAGAGCTACTTCTTCTCTATGAAGTTGGATGAAGTGTAGTGAATTGTCATTCAATTATATTTTTGCTTCATATTTTATTTCTATATCATTACTTTTATATGATGATATGATTGTTGTTGACTTGGATTTACATTCTTATTTCCAGTGGAGAGATTAATCAGTAAATGGATAAAAAATTCCCCTTACATTACTATGAATGACTTTCCAAACCAACCAAACTTGGAAGAATAAGAAACAATTTATTTAATTGACTGATGGTCACACTAAGAGTCTCAGATTTGGTGGAATTAAGGCTCTTTTTAAATATTAAAAAAAATAAATAAATCTGTCATTTATAGTACAAAGTAGACCAAGGAAAGAATCTAACTGAGCTAAAGGACTTTTTTTGTTTGGTTTTTTTTTTCCTACCTGATACATACAACAGAAATAGATAATCTTAGAAGTGTTCTGCTGTTACTCAATCCTGTGCTATGAAAGATTTAGAAAAAGAAAGTATCTTTTTTTTCCCGAACCAGTCATCAACATACAAAGGTAATACTTCATCTACTCAAGAACTTTCCATCTTAGAGTAGAAAAAACTGATTGCCTTTAGTAAATAGGCTTCATAGTACCTTTGTTTAAATATCAGTATATCTCTGTGCTCAGATACTATGTATAAATTTCATATAGGTATGAGTTTACAACTGAGGAAAAAAGTAAAAGGTACTTAGAGTAACTCATCTGGATTTTGTATATCTTAATTGAAACAGAAGACCTGTGGAAATCTTCTTGGAATTTCATGCCAAAATTATCAGTAAATTTTGCTGTCTACACATTAGTAAATCTGAAAAGTCCTTTAAACATTTTCATGGTGAGAAGAGAATTAGAGACAATTAAAATTGCATTAGTGGAATAGTTCTTTCAACTACTTATGCTGCATGCTTCTAAGTTCTAATTTCAGGGGATATATCACCTTCTGATTAAAATTTAAGGAAGATATGGTACATTTAAAAGGTTTAAGTGTATTTTGTAAATAAACTTAACAAGTGTCAAAACTACATTCATGGAAAATCTGTGAATAAACTTCACTAATCAGTAATATCACTACCTCTCCAGTACCTATGTAGTGATAGATACCCTACTTACTTGTTCAAGTGAAGCATATATAATTCTTTCCCTGACAGGTCATATTTTCAATTACATAAATCTAGACTCTTGCATTTTAATGTCTAATGGATGCACCCTCATATGTTACAAATCATAAACCTTAGCTTCTTTAAAAAAGACCTTCACAGATAATTAACCATTATTTGTCTGCTATGTTCTCAGATTGTTTTTATTTTAGTCTTTAAACATAATTCTGAAGAATCATGTTGAAATTCATTCCAAACACCAGCAATAGAAAATATAACCCAAACATTATTCTTATGCAGATATACTGAAGTTGAGATCAGGAACTTAGCACAGGTAGAAGTTCTTGTCAATAACTAACACACATTAAAATGTGTGGACTTGCAAATATGTAAGTAGTTTATATTCTTCCCCCACTTCACCTCACATCTACTTTAAAAACCTTCCAAAAAGAATCCTCTAAAGAATAAGAAATAGATAACCTACCCATCTTATCATTAATCCAAAACATCCACTTCAGAACAGAAACTGATGCATGGGAAGATATTTAATTGAATGCTTTTAGATTATCCTACAGAAAAAAGATCTTAATAGCTTCATTTGCATAAGCAAGGCAGTGAAACAGTCAGAGGCAGTGTGCCGTATTCTTACTATACAATTAAGAGAGATCAGACTCACCAAGCTAAACATGCTGCAGAGAGATGTCAGCTGAGGTCTTGAAGCATGATGGCACATTAGCATAGTGCCAGACTTAAACTAGTAAGTCTCAACATGTCTCTACGACATGAAAATATTTCTGTTTCTGTCTGTAAACGTGAGTGATGCATTGCACTATACACCATTAAGCAGTGGTGACATTTCCCAAGTTGCTTAAAAGTCTTAGTGTTTGCAAGGGCAGGACCAAATATGAATTAAAACCTTTATTTCTTTACTTATGAGTACGTTTTACACTAGATCTTGATCTTCTTTAAGTGTTTTTTTATCCATATAGCACTATATTGATTTCACTGTGATATGACTCACTACTGACGGTACTCTGTGTGTAGTATTGTATTGTGAATCAGCAGTATTTTAGTAAGAATTGGTTCCAAAATGCTATTTTTTAAGTAATAATTTAATATATTATTTGGTGCCAGTGTAGTCATTGCTAAAATATTAATAAAGAAGTAACTTTCGGTATTGATAAAGTGTTTCCTTTGCGGTTTCAATTAGAAATAAATAAAAATAAGAATAAACAAGAACTGAAAAGGATTGATTTTATTGCTTTTACTGATGATTTATTTAAAAGTTTGTGATTTCTGACTTCATTTTTTCCATGGGGATCAATTTGAGTATCTTGCCCAAAGAACAATGAACAAAAGCACCAAGTAGATAATGCAAAATGACAAAGACTTTTATAGCCAGAGTTTGCCCTGAAGATATATTGATGATTACCCCACAGTTCTCTGAAAGGTTGAATATTTTCCCCACTTAATAACAGTGTTCAGTATCAATTGTCATCTCAAAGCGATTTGAGTTATTAGTCTTAAAACTGGACAAAAAACCAGAAAGATTCTTAACATTTTGGTAATTTGTAAAATGCTAGGGAAGGAGGTGTACAGAAAAATTTTCAGGTTTTTCCCAATGAGATAACTGCATAATGGAATGAATGGAATGTAGTGCTGAAAAAAATTAAGTTTAAAAATTAACTTATTTTCTTGTTTACAAATTAGATGTAGCTCAACATTTCACTAGATATTTGAAATGTCTAATTGAATGAAGGAAAATCATGCTTGACTTGCAGATTTTTTATAATCAATCTGTTAAAATTTTCAGTATGGGAAATGTTGAATTTTCTCAGAGGTGACTTACTGATTGGAATTATTACTGTTCTCTGAACCAAGAAGTTGATTTCTTGATATTAAAATTAGGAAGAGCCACCATAACAGGTGCATATGGCTTCTGCTAAACATGGCCACAGATTTTTGGGTTTTTTTCGTCATTAATGAAATTCACAGTCCACAATATAGATGAATGTTTCATCTTGATTTGAAGACTTTTTCAAGGTTTCAATACATTTTCGGTAAGGTGTTCCACTGGTTAATTCTGTTGGTAAAATATTGCGCATTTCAATAGTCTGGATCTGGTGATTTGAAATTTGGGTGCAAACTGGTTCGTAAGTCACATGGGAAGACATCTCACGCTAAGTTCCTAATTTAGGTGCATATAAGAATGTGTTGTGAAGCTGAGGCTAAAGAAGATGTCTGCATCTTAAATCACAAATATAGCCTGATTCAGGGATGTTCATGTTTTTGCTTGTAAACATTATTTTTTGGCAACTAGAATATTTTACGAAGGAAACGGTTTTCCTTATAAATAACACTTTTGTTATTTTTACTTGAAGTTCGCTTTTCTTTGTCATGTAATTTTGTGTAGCAATTAAGTTGTGTGTAAGATTCAGAAAACAATAACTTCAAATTTGAATTTATTATTGACTTTTAATAATAGTCTTGTCTTAATATGCCTAATTAGTTATCATTCATCAATCAGTTTTGATTCTTTGTATTTACAATATAAATATTCATAATATTTAGAGCCTCTGAGGAGGCTCTAAATTTCAACATTCCTTTCCCTAATCATTTTCTTGAAAAACACCTTGCAAGGAGACTGAAAACTCTATACCTTTTACCAATAATTATTTCTTGTCATAACCACCAAAATGCTAAAGTTTTCATAATATGGATACACTTTGGTGTACCAGGTTTATTTCAAAGCAATGTGAAAGCTGGTTCAATGCTTGTTCATAGCTAGTCATTAGCATAACACCACGTAATCTCTACGAAAAGCAGACAACTCTGTTGGCAGCAAGTCAAAAGTTACCACTGTCACTAAAATAGTGAGTCATTGAGCGAATTTATTGTTGGGCACAGCTGGTTCCTGGAAACTTCATATCATTTTTTAAAAGCAGTTTGAAAATGGTATTTCAGGAGGTAGCAGCAAATTCTGTTTTATTTAGATGTAAAATGTCAAAATGCTGCTTAAGGGGGTCCTTGTGAATCAAAGGCTCGAAGAGTCTCTGGAGAGTTCAACATCTAAATGTTACTTTTTTACTTTTTTGTGCCTTTGGATTCAATATTCAGAACATGATTCACCTCACCTAATGTTAACTCCGTAGCATTTGATCTAAACTAGTAATTTAGTATCTCCCAAGAGTCAAGGGACAATTATTTCCAGGGATGATTCATCGTATTTCTCTTCAACATATATTACAAACCAGGATGAACCATTTCCTAGATACGCCTGTTTAATTTCATTGGTTATTAAGAAAGCCTAAATTCAGACTATATGCCCAACTTTGAGATGGTTAATTCCACTCATAGTAGCTGACTCCACTTTCAATTACGTAAAATAAATGCTAATATTGCTTAAAAAATGGGTTGGATTTGTTTTGTTTTAATTTAAAATATGTTTAGTTTTCTTTTTTTTAATTTAAGATAAGTAAAAATGAGCATCTTACATCCTTTATTCGACCCAAGTAAATATGTAACTAATGCAAAATTTCAAAGGGATTTGCTATATTAAAATATTAATTAAAAAAAATGAAAAATGTTCAGCCCATTAATCTCTATTCTTCTTGGACTTGTATGCTGCCTGCAAATCAATGAGTTTGATAAAGACTCCCTTTTCATAGTTGTGGATGCCATTGTAATGCAGAAAACCTAAGGAGAAGCAGCTGGGCAGAGTCCTCCATATTTGACTCAAAGCAGATTTACACAAGTGTAACAAGACACTTGACGTTAGTTTCCGCTCAGGCCATGAGTTCAAAGGACTTATTCATGCTTGGAAGATTCAGGCTATCTGTTAGAGCCACCTGCACACAATCTTCTTATTTTTGAGAGAAATTCTTTTCATGCTGTCACCACAACCAACTTCAATACAGGAGGGTTTTCAAAATGTGTAATCACTGCACAAACAGTGGCTGACCTCAGCAATAGTCAGTGCCTTTTAACAGTGAATGTACTTATAAAAGCAGACAACTAGTAGAATTACTGCAATGTTTCCAATTCTACCTCCTGCATGCCCAAAGAGATAGAACGTGAAAGACCAGGCCGACCTGTTTTTAGTAGCAGTAAATACAAGCACAGCTACATTTGAATGTATTTTCTGAAGCAAAGTGACTGGTTTGGTGATTGTGGAAGTCCTCTCTGAAATAAAAAAAAACTCTTAAAAACTCCAATGTTTGTTTTTTGAGTCCTCAGATATTTTTTTCCTTGCACAATCCTGTTATGCACATAACCATTACAAGTAACTCTTCAAAACCAAATGTCTCAACTTTCTGACTGCACAAATAATCATGACTCATCCATTATTTTGCCTGAAAAGAAAGCAAAGATCACATATGATTTTGCCTTTCTCAGAGTTCAGCAGTATATTGCTTATAGCCTGCAAGAATTACTCAGAAGATAATGTCTTGAAATGTAATGTAACTGTATAAATATATGTAGATTTATTTGGTTTGCATGGGAAGGTTGGGGGCAGGGGAGGGGGGCGGGGGGGGGGAGAGCAACAGGGGTGGCTTCTGTCAGAAGCTTTCCCCATGTCCAACAGAGCCAATGCTAGCCATCTCCAAGACCAATGTGCTTCTGGCCAAGGCTAAGCCTATCAGTGACGGTGGTAGCACCTCTGGAATAACATATTTAAGAAGGGAAAAAACCCTACTAACTGCAGGCGCAGCAGTCAGAAGAGAGGAGTGAGACTACGTGAGAGAAACAACTCTCCATACACCAAGGTCAGTGAAGGAGGGGAGGAGGTGCTTCAGGTGCTAGAGCAGAGATTCCCCTGCAGCCAGTGGTGAAGACCATGGTTAGGCAGGTTGTCACCCTCCAGCCTATGGAGGTTAATGGTGGAGCTGATATCCTCCTGCAGCCCATGGAGGACCCCACGCAAAAGCAGGTGGATGCTCCAAAAGGAGGGCTGTGACCCTGTGGAGAGCCTACACCGGAGCAGGTTTTCTGGCAGGACTTGTGACCCCATGGGGGACCCAAAATGGCACAATGTATTCCTGAAGGACTGTACTGCGTGGAAGGGACTCATGCTGGAGCAGCTCACGAAGAACTGTAGCCCATAGAAAGGACTCCTGTTGGAGAAGTTTCTGCAGGACTGTTTCCTCTCAGTGGGACCCCATGCTGAAGCAGAGGAAGAGTGTGAGGACTCCTCTCCCCAAGGAGGAGGAAGTGGCAGAGACATGTGTGATGAACTGACTGCAACCCCAATTCCCCGTCCGCTTGTGCTGCTCAGGGGGAGGAGGTAGAGAATTTGGGAGTAAAGTTAAGCCCAGAAAGAAGGGAGGGGTGGAGGGAAGCTGTTTTAAGATCTCATTTTTATTTTCTCTTTGATAATTGCTTTTACCTCACTGCAGTTTCTTACGTTGCATATCTAATAATATGACTTTAGATAGCAGCTTTAATTCCTCCCAGAGACCCCAACACTAAACAAGGACAGACTTGTTAGGACAGAGTATAAGAAGAATGTGTAGCAATAGGATAAACCACCAATCTGTGAGTGGCAAACAACTGTCATACATTAAAGATTTTGTCTAAGAATTTGTGCTTTCTCTTGAAAGTGAAAAAGATGCTATCTTAATTCTTACTAGGTACTAGAAACACAGTATATTCTTCAAAATTTTTTCTCTTGGACAAAACTCCTAAGATTCTGAAAGATCTTGCAAACAGCAAATGCATTAAAGAAGGCCATACACAAAGGATTTTATAGATGGTGTTCTAGGAAGTTTTACGCAGTACAGAAAATTTAAAATAGGAAAAGCTTGACCTGTTTCATATGGTCTTACTCTACTAAATGTAAACAACACATTGCTATGTATTCCATTTTACTGTGTAATGGAAATTAAGGATTTATTCTAAATGCTGAGCTACCTTTCGGTGCCTTAGTGTTGATAATTTATGTACACTTCCAAAGCAAAAGAATAAATTTCAATTTGTCTGTTAAAAAGAATGTGAACTATCTATGCTATTAAATCAAATGGAGGTTTTCTGGACAAATGTTAGCAAAACATTAATGAATTCATCATTAGTAGTGGTCCAAAATACAAAGACTATTCTGGGTTACAAGTTGAATCCAAGATAGAACTTCCTGTTGGTCCATGTGATCCACACAGAAATCCGATTATCTATCCTAGTTGATAAAATACTCCTTACACAGCAGTACTAAAGAGCTAGCATTAACTTGACAATGAAAGTTATTAAAATGAAATATCTAGGTGATGTCAAGCAGTACATGTTGTATCACAGGGTTCAAAATCTTGCTCCTGTAATTCACTAATATAGCATGATGAGAAGAAATCTTATTATAAATTAAACTGAAAAAGTTTTCAAGTATAAAAAAAAAAACATTTACTACAATCTAAGATTTAGTTCTGTACCACAATGCACAGTCCTTGGAATTGATACAAAGTGTTCATTAAATGACGCATACTACAGTACTTCAATAAGTTGCACACCATAAAGAATGTTTTTCCCACTGGCTGCCCCTCGTCAACAAACTCTCAATTACACTGTTTCTAGCATGAGCATCTCTAAGCATAGATGGAAACCAGTGATATAGAAATCTTGTTATGCTTCAAGTGTTTGATCGATTGTTCCTGCAGTTCGATCATTTATGTTGGGTGTTTCTATTGGTCTGTATTGGCTATTTTATTGAGTTGTATGTAATCTTTTTTTTTCACCAGAGACAATCTACAAATTTAAGACAAAATTAAATTTGTCTGTGAGGCTGCATTTCATTTTTCTGCTTTTCTTCCCCATTCCCTTCCCTACTTCCTTCTCACCCTTTCTAAAATTCCTCTGTTGAGGGAAGGCTTGATTGCTTCCTCATTTTGCCACTCACAGTCCACTATACTGGTGAAGATCTCTTATCAAGACACCACAGTATGTCTAACTGACAGCTGAGTATTGATGTTCAATTGCTTGACCTCTCTTTACTACTTTATTTAACATTTTCATGCTTTCTTTCTACTTATTGCCTATAGGTCAACTTTGTACATTTGAAAGTCTGCTTTATTGCTCGGTCTTTTATAGATAATGAATGTTCTTTGTGTCTTCAAAAGGCTTTGAATTTTAGTTCTCTAAAATGTAGATCTTGGCTCCATTTTATGCTATCAACAAATGTGCTACATGAACCATGAAGCAGGTCTTTTCTTGCATCACAATTACTAAGGATCAAGCATAACTACATAATACTTTTCCTCTTGCTTCCTTCTAAGTTCAAAAATAGAATTATATGTATGCTTTTTGAAAATTAATTTCTAAATTTCTTTGAACTGATTTATAAAAAAAAGCCATTACTGATTCTTATCTTATTCTTACTTAGGATATTTAGAAGTTAGTTAAAGGCTTACTTTTCCTTTGTTGTACTTCTTTGCAAATTAGCTTTCTGTTTCTTTCTAATAGTCTCAATTTCAGTGTACTTCTTGGTGCCCACTAACGAAAGTTTCCGTTCCTCCATTAAATTTGTTTTAGTAATCTTGTTTATTTCAAGATTCACTTTGCAAACATAGCCAGTACTGTGAATGAAATTTTGAAAGATAAACATTCTGTAAGAGGCTTGCAATGCAAGGTGGAAAGAAATGGAAAGGACTTCAGGTTACGTAATTTTCTAGACAGGTAAATTGGCTATATGTTACAGATTGTATCTGCTATTGAACTGTTGTATATTGTCATCAAGAAAGTTAAAATACTTACATAAAAATATAACAGATTTTCTTAAATACTGAAAGGACATACAAAATTTCCTGGCACTGCATCTAACACGATGACCAATTGAAATATCATCCCTGAAAGTTTAGAACAAAAGATTAATCCTATTAAAATCTACGAGATTATGTACATATTTAAAGATAAGTGTGTTCTTAAATGTTGGGCTGGGCTAGGGACATAGACAGTAATTTTTACAGTGCCAGACAATGTTCTCCAGTTCCTTTTATACACAGATACAGATACAGTCACATTGTGCCAAATGTTATAAGAACTCAATATATTTCTTATGCTTCTCCTTTCCCAGGAAATGTGTTTTTGGGGAGGGGCGTGGAGTGGGCTGTATACTTGTTCTTTGGGGTTTGGTTTTTTCTTCATTTTGTTTTTCTTGCTTCTTTTTTTTTTTTTTTTTTTTTTTTTTTCAGAGACAGGCAATGATTAGTGCTAGACTAACGGCACAGTTTAAGCAGGGAACATGGTCCAGCTTTGAGAAGGGAAAATGTGAGGTTGAAATTCAGAACCTGGAGACCACAAAATGTTACATCTGGGGTTTTACTACCTTCCCATGCTCAGATTATATCTCAGCTACTTTGGAAGATCAAGCCAGCCTCAATATATGCCTTTATGTTTTTTTCTGAAATATTTAGTGAAATAGAATACAGAAAGGAATATGCTAGGAATCAGCTAATAAGTCAATCCCCACTCCAAACCTTCACTTTTATCAGTTAGCTTAATTCAAAAAGTAGAAGGTAATACAGAAGTAAAGGTAATACATTAATACTTTGAAAAATAGAAACAAATAATTTCATCTGAATAACTGATGTAAAACACAATAATTGACGTATTTTTTGATTCTAAGGCATTTGTTAGAAATGAGGTTTAGAATTCTATCATCTCTTGTGAATTTAATGAGTCACCACTTCCATGAAATCCCATTTTAAAAGAACAATAGTTAGGAGCTAGGATGGAATAACAAAGGGAATTTTTAAGTCCAAATAAAAAAATTTTGTCGGCTTGTCCTTCGAAGTAAAAAGCAACAAAATAACATAGTTTTGTGAAAAAAAATTAAATTTAACCCAATCCTGTATGTACAAACACACACCCACCCCTTATTAAACTTTTGTAAAATTTCCAAATAAAGTTTTAAGTTGAGGAAACACCCAAATACTTGTTTTTGAAAATATGCAAATACTGAAATTTAACTTTTTTTTTTATTTTAGAGGACTTCTTTCTCAGATTATAATAATATATCTTTTCAACACAAAATCAGAAATAACTCTAGTTGACCTAAACACTTCTTTCTTATTAAAAATTTTGTCATAAATGTTTCTCCTTGCTCTTTTTTCAAGCCACCAGTGCAGAAAGTTTTTCCTTTCATTTCATTCTGTTCTCCCACAGGCAAAAAAACTGCAGTGGAACAGCAATACTGACAATGTCTGAAGCAGACCTCCTTTTTAAGAAAAGAGAAAGTACAGTAGAATATTTTCATTTAATATGAAGAATATAATCTCACATCTGTAGCACAACTGTGCTCTCTCTTCTGTTCCTGAATTATTCCCATGGATAGTACATAGGACAGTGCCTCTGAGAACCTGAAGTTTTGCATAGATTGCCCTATATTTTGGCAGAACTGTTTCAGAAGAAGTCAACAGTAGTTACTATGACTGAGCATTGCTTTTTAGAATTGTATACTTAAAACCTCTTGATAGTTTGAATTGATACCTGAGAACTGTAGCTGTAATACTCTATGCATCTGGAATAAAAGTTGGCACTTTGTGGCTCTTTTTCCATGCTTCGTGGGTTTGAGGTCTTGTGTTGGTTGTTTCATTTTTAAGAATAGAACTAATATTTCTGAAACATGAAAAAATCTGACACCTCGGGGACAAATTCAATGCTAATACAGGCAGATAGCCGTTCCATGGACTTTCAGTCTGCCTTAAATAATTTTGATAAAGCATGTATTACAGATGGTGTTGAGCAGAAAAAAAAAAAATAAGGAAGCTCCTACAAATGACTTGGGAAAATTGTGAGTTGGGAAGTTTCAGCTGAGGGGAGTTTTTGCTTTGATGAAACATGTGCTATGACAAAATAGTCAGAATGTTCTTCTGACTACTCATTTCTCTCCTCATCTTTATACTGACATCAAACATTCCCCAGACATTGTGTCATTCCAGGCTATGTAGAGCATGCAGATTTGGAGAATTTGTATTTCACAGGCACTTCTGCATTTCATGAAATTAATGTGATGCATAGTCTCTGATAGTTAGGCTTACATTGGGATAAAAACCAGATGAGTGCAACTGCATTTTGGGGTACTGATGTCTAATTTGTGTCCATTTCACACACACACACACACACACACACACACAAAATAATTCTGTAGCCAAAAATGGGTGTATTCTGTGTTTCATTGCTTCATAAATGTTCCTGGGTTATGCAGATGAATTTTAAGGATTCTGTAATTTAGAAGCTTTTCACTGGAAAGTAACGAAGCAGTGAAATAACTAGACAGAGCTGATTTCCACTTCTGTGCAATTAAATATATTTTAATCAAATGTGCATGAAAACTCAGCCAGGCAGTATAACTCTGTTATATTCAGTCTTTCCTACATTTCACAGATGTTTCAGTGAAATAAAGAGAAGTCTAGTTAACTTCCACTAACTCCAAAACAAAAATTACAGTAAGATGACAAATGTTTTCTTCATTCCTCTATGGTTCACTGAAACCTTGGTTCTCTCTGTTGTCTTGTATCCTTTCATATGAATTCTGTATTCTTAGGTATACATAGCTTGAAATGAAGATAATGTAATCAATGGGCTTAAAGAATTAAAAATTATTTAATCACAAGAAGACAAAGGTAAATGTAATGATTTAAAACTTTTCTAGGTCTTGTGTAAATTCGTTTTAGGAATCAGTGAAAAACACTTATCTATAAATGTATAAATGAGGACAAATAATGACAACATCAAATTCCATTTGTGTAATGTAGTTCTCTAATACTAGAGATTTATAGAAAGCAAAAAAAAGGTAGTTTCCACTTTATAGATAAATTATTTTAATTAATGAGACAAGCATTGCTGTTTTAGTTACAGGATGATCTATTTTATCATGCCTTAGGACAGGCAGTTTAGCCTCTGTGTTTTCCTTGCCTGGTGACTATTTAGAGTCTACAAACCAGAAAAAATGTGACAGGTAAGCTTAGGAAAAAAGAAGTTGCTTGCAAAGTTGTTGTATCTGTAAAAGAATAAACATCAAATGTTGCAAAGTATCAGAAAATATTTATTTTTTATTTCATAGAATTTTAGAAATACTGGTTGAAAGGGTTTACCATTTTTGTAGCTTCCCTTCAATCAGTTGCTGGCAGCTTAAAGAACATTTTTTTTAAATTTTTTTACTTTGGTAATATTCTGTTCAATTAAAGCTGTAATGCAGTAATAAACATAAACTAATCCTATTGATTTTTAACTAAAATATACTTTCTGAAATATATTTTATTGTGGAAGTTAGGTGATTACTTTAAGAAACAGTATTTGCACCGTTGCTAAAGGCACACTAAAGGTCTATGCGTGTGCACCTGCTGGAAATACATCTTCAGTCTTGCAGCTTATAGGACCTGAAGGGACATGGAGCTACAGCATCCTCAGCTGTTTCCTCTTAACATTGTCCAATGGCAATTCATCACGTCATTGCCAATGACTCTGGTAGTCTTGTGCAGCCAGAAGCAGTGGCCCCAGGCCTCCTGTACGTCTTCATTAGGTTTCAGCTTCTATGATAACGTCCTTGTTCCTGTTTTCACAATGTGTGATCACTGGCACTCCTTAAACATCAGCTAAATATGAAAATGAGCACAGGTCTTTTTCATCTCCCATCCCAAGATATCCTCCTCAGAGGGTATCTTCTTACATCAACTTATGCTTACTAACCATGTTTGAATCAACTCATTAACACAAATGTCCCTTCTGTTCAAGCTGTTCTTCCCATTCTTGATGTTGTTGTTTTGGTGCTAGAAGCTGTGATAGTAGGTGTGAATCGTATGAGGTTTTTGAATAATACACAACTCCTGTTAACTTCTTACAGACCATCTAAACTCCCAATAATCTCAACACTCATAACTGGTCTAGAGGGGAAGAAAAAAAAGAGCACAAACTAATGATGCCAGAGATGTTTTTTCCTTTCAGGGCTTATCTAGACTCTGTCTATAATGAAAATATGTGTTATGTAGTTCTCAATTTATTATATACTTGCACATTATAAATATATGTACATATTTAACAGTACTGTGAGTTAAAACTTCTGTAAGATTAAAAATTACCCTCCCCATTTTAATCTCGCCTATGTGTACATACACTCATGGTTTTGCATATGCATATACCTACACTCATATGCATAATTAAACAATTTGATGCAGATTGTTCATGTGAAAACTGAAATTCAGTTTTAATTATTAGAATGTTAAAGAAGGTATTTCATCATTAAATGAATGCAAATCAACCTGCATTAAGAGTGAATTTCAATGCAGATGTGGCTATATGGCTCTGAGGACACAACCACTATTTTTGTTCAATCACATTTTCATGCTGAAAATACAGTGATAGCAAGGGTCAGTAAAAGTACACTTGCATTCCCACAGACTGATGCTTCATGCTTTATTTTTGTGTTAAACTTGCAAAGATATTATGCTGAAGAAACAAGTTTTTAAAGTTTCTTTTAGTTGAACTAAAGGAGCAGAACCAAGAGGAGTTGAACTAAAAGAACTGAAGGAGCAGGAGGGAGCTGACAGCTCTTTAAGGACATTTTTCTGAGAATGCCAGAGCTCTCGATTCCCACATGAAGACATCAGGCAAGGAAGGTAGGAGACCAGCATGTCTGAGTAAGGACCTCCTGGTCAAAATAAAGTCTAGGAAGGAAGTGTACAGGAACAAGGGACATGTATCCTGGAAAGAATATAAGGATGCTGTATAGGGTTGGGATTTGTAAAGGCAAAGCACAGCTGGAGCCAAATTTGGCAAGAGATATGAAGAAGGCCTTATAGAGGTACATTGGTCAGAAAGGGAGGATAAAAGAAAATGTATCCTCCCTGATAAATAAGACAGAAGAACTAGTGACCATTGACATGGAGAAAGCTGAGGATCTCAACAATTTTTTGCTTCAGTTTTCAATTGTAATCTCTCTTCCCACATCTCCTGAAGCTTCTCAAGCCCCTGGAACTCAAAGCAGGGACTGGGACAAGAAAGTCCTTCCCATCATAAGAGAAGATCAGTTTTAAGACCACTTGAGGAAACTGAACATACACAAGTCCATGGGACCTAATAAGATGCATCCCAGGGTTCAGAGGGAATAAGCTGATGTGTCTATCATATTTGAAAAGTCATGGAAGGCAGGAGAAGTCCCCAGTGACTGGAAAAAGGGAATATTGCACCCATTTTTTAAAAGGATAATAAAGTCATACCTGGAACCGCCTCTGTGTCCGGTAAGATCCTGGAATGGATCCTCCTGGAAGATATATCGAAACATATGGAAGACAGTGATATGATTACAGACAGTCAACATGGCTTCACCAAAGATAAATTATGCCTGTCTAATCTAGTGGCCTTTTGTGATGGAGTGACTGTGTCAGTGGACAAGAGAAGAACTAGAGACGTCATCTACCAGGACTTCTATAAGGCCTTTCATATGGTCTTCCACAACATTCTTGCCACTAAATTGGAGGCATGTGGGTTTGACAGGTCTGAATACATAATGATAACAACTGATAATGTGTAAGAACTATTATCATGAAGTATATTGTTAATAAATGCCAGTCTAGTAAGATACTTTTTTTAAAGTTTAAAACTGGCTTGATTTTTAAGTCATTTAAACCCTCCCATCACACTGATCTCTAATTCTCTGTTATATACTTGTATGTCAGTTGTATGAAAAGATTAAATAAATCAGCTGAATGCACATTGGAGAGCAATAAAAGCCTATGTATATGCAGCAGAATCATTATTTACTGAATTCAATAGTCTCTGTTTATTGTTTGGTAATATGCATGTTTGTTTATGTGTAGGCAGCTCTATTAAGGTATCTGAATCCAGAGCTGAATCACACTCTAGGTGCTAGTCAGCTTCCTAAATCACAGGTGTGCAGTGCCAACTGAGATGTCATGGACTATATGTGACCACTGGTTCATAAAGGTACATATCTCCTTTGTCATATTTTTCATCTTTATGTGATCTTTTTGGCTATTAGAGGGTGTCTCAAATGGCACAAATTGACTGTGTATAGACATCTCAGTGATAGCCTGTACGTTGATCTGAGCTAGTCACTCTAGTCCCTGCAAAAACACAGAAAGAAATAGAAAGTTCTAGAGAGCAATTTGCACAAGATGAATCTAAGTGACATCCTTTCTCTCTGAAAGTATCTGGTTGTCTCCACGGCCTATGTTCTCCTGTGGCTGTCCAGACGTATTTACGCAAGTAAATCCCACTCTTTGAAATAAAAATTCTGAGAAGACTTTAGGAATGAGGGATTCCTTTTCAATTTCTCTTCCAGGAAGAATTTATTGTCTTTGTGATTTGAAATAAAAATTCTGAGAAAAAAATCAGGTAGAAATACTATCATTTTGCACCACCATATTCTGACATAAAAATTTGCATTCTTTTTTTGTTTGTTTTGAGTTTTAATGTGTTGGACAGTTTTGAGAAATTTTCTGTGGTCTTATAGTTTGTCTCTGGGAATGATTATATTTTTGCTTTCACTGAATCACAGAATGATAGGGGCTGGAAGGGACCTTAAAGGTCATAGAGTTCCAACCCCCCTGCCATGGGCAGGGACATCTCCCACTAGACCAGGTTGCTCAAAGCCCCATCCAACCTGGCCTTGAACACTTCCAGGGATGGGGCATCCACTACTTCCCTGGGCAACCTGTTCCAGTGTCTCACCACCCTCACAGTAAAGAATTTCTTCCTAATATCTAATCTAAACCTTCTCTCAGTTTAAAACTGTTACCCCTCGTCCTGTCACTACACACCCTGATGAAGAGTCCCTCCCTATCTTTCCTGTATGCCCACCGGAAGGCCGCTATAAGGTCTCCCCAGAGTCTTCTCTTCTCCAGACTGAACAGCCCCAACTATCTCAGCCTGTCTTCATAGCAGTGGTGCTCCAGCTCTCTGATCATCTTCATGACACTCCTCTGGACTCACTCCAACAGGTCCATATCCTTCTTATGTTGAGGGCCCAGAGCTGAATGCAGTATTCCAGGTGGGGTCTCACCAGAGTGGAGCAGAAGGGCAGAAATATTGATCTGTAGCAGGTCAATACTAGGTAAGGTGAATATTTGATCAATGTGATATTTTTTACACCTGATAATAATTCCAAATGACTGTTTCTCAGTGAGATATAAATAACAGTTTAACAACAGACACTGAGTAAGTGACACTAAACTCTAGAAATGGACTGGATGGAAAGTAAGTCAAAATGTTAGAACAGGACCATGTTGTTACTACTAAATCAAAGAGAGTTTAACCCTTTATGGAACACGTGAAAGCAACAAAGCTAACACTCTGAGAAAAGGAATGCGGGTAGAATAATTGTCTATAATGTTGATTTTTTTATTTCTTTCATATTTATGGGTATTTTAATCAAATACAAGTTTTGGTCAAAACAATGAAGAAATTATAGATCTGTAAAGCATTATCAAGACCCTAGCTTCCTGTAGCACTGCAATGAATTTTTCTCTGGATCCTCAGTGGGCCAAGACACCCATCTGTAGCACACATGCAGAAGACTGAAGGTTATGTCCCTGCCTTATATATTCCTATGATCTATGTGTAAATGGATTAAAATTCATCTATCTGGAAAATGTTTTTACTAATGTTACTACTACTATTATTGTTAATATTCTGAGATACCTACCACCTACAGACACTGTATATATAACTTCTGACTCTGGAGTTAATTTTGGGGTGGGAGGGTCCATTCTTAAGAGTTAAGCACCACTGTTTATAATAATACATAAATCAGAACAGTGATGTCTGGCTGAGAGTTTAAGTGGCATTAATTTTTCATATCCATATGCTTATACTCTCTTCTGCTTCAGAAGGTTACAACTAAATTACCCATGGGGAACAATTTTAGGCCTGAATTCAGGGGAATTGTGTCTGTATATGAGGGAACTTTAATTGGCACAGTTAAAACTGTGCCAGGGAACATAGTAACAATTAAACAGCACGAATGATTGCATGCCTGAGTTTGAGGCCGTGTTGTGGCCCTGTTTTCTTTGCTAGTAGAAATGTAGTGTCTAACTTGAAGACTCCCACTTCATTAATCTGTGTTATGAGGATCTTCTATGCCAAAATACTGGCTTTTCTTTATCCTTTATCTTAGTTTCACTCTTTAAAAAATATTTAAACAATCATATTTCAAAAATTATGTGTACTCCTTGCTGCCTCTATCCAGTCATTAAGAAAGGCCCAGCACAGGGCTGCAATTGATCACTCATCTCAGAGGCCAGGACTCCTCCATCCATATGTAACCCCATGTCTGGATTGTTGTCTTGTGAATTGCATCACTAAATGAGTAACTAGCAGACTGCTAATAATGATGGCAATTACCTTTTGAAAATAAGTTAATAGTTTAATGATTAGAGAGTTTGATTTGGACAGAGCAGATCAGGATTTTCTCTTGTGTTTGAAGGATGAAGGATGAACCGTAAGATGGCCTACCCACTAACATATAGAATGATGCTTCAGGCCATTGTGAAAGTAGGAATTATATACACAAAATAAAGTTAGAGAAAGGGGAGACATCTGTGCGCTCTGTGATGTTATTCCTGGTAAGCCGGAGATCCTCCTACTGCTTCTATTTCCATGGATTTTTTAATTTGCAATGGGATGTTACTGGATTTCAATGGAAGAGAGAATGAGATGAGGAACATAACTTCAGTGAACATCTAAAGCAAGTCAAAAAGGATAAGGTCTTTTAAAGGCATTTTTTGTTTTGTTTTGTTTTACTTTATGGAATTTTATGGGCTTGGACAGGACTGAGGATTTTACTTCACTAATAAAATTTCCTAATAATATTATCCCCATTTCCCCTCAGTGCTGTTGACACTGAGATGCGTCTATTCAGTTGTAAAGACATACGCTTTTTAGATTGCTTTAGACGGGCCAGAATACACATTCTTAGACACATTGGGTTTGCAGAAAAATTAAAATATCATAATCATAGCAATAATAATATTAGCATTTGTAACTGAATTCCAAGATCATTAGCAATGTTCTACATTTAAGATAGCAGAAAGAGACATAAATAATTAGTTTAAATCTTTGAAACATCCTTAATATTTTGTTATCTCTCCTTGAAGTTAACAGGTAACCTTGAGTTCTGTTTTATTTGAAAATCAATTAATGTAAGGTTTTCAGTAAAAATTTCATTTTCTTAATCAACTCACGAGAGAATGCCTTTAAGATAAAACTGCCAGCTTTAAAACTAAGGAGTCACCTGGGATCTAGAAGCAAAATGACATAATTAAAATGCTAATCAAATTAATAAGTTTTACAATTTAAAGAATAACATTAGAACTGAATCATGGAAAGCATAATATTTAATATTTTACTTTGCAATGGCAATACCTTTTGTTTCAGCTGGCATTAGACAGAAAAGAATTTAATTAGCTAATTTGGAAATATTTTTTATGATCAACAAGTTTATTTTGTGTAAGAATTTTGAAAATAGTCTGATCACAGAAGTCAATGTATTTACAAATATATTAATGAACAGTCACTCAAGGTCATAGTTTTCTCCCTGGTCATTTGAGTCTGCTCAGATGATGCGGGCCTTCTGTGTAAGAGATACACAACTTTGTCCCAGAAAGTTCTTCATTAAAAGTAGTGACACACCGGTTACGCTGCAGTTTCCTATCTCTAGAAATAGAACACTAAATTAAATAAGGTTCTTCTTGTACTTTACTGCAGTACATATTCCTTCACCAAAACTTTGGAAGTAGTAACCATAGAATTACAAGGAAGAAGCTGAAAAAAATAGGATCAAAACCATACAAAATGTTTGCTGTAAAAATTATACCTAAGAGACTTTTCAGTTATACTCTATGATTTACAGACATTATTAGAGAACTCTGGAATGGCTAATAGCAGGCAAAGTCAATGAGGTCTGGTTATATTCTTATGGCTCCTTACATATTAAGTCATGAATAAAATAGTCTTACTTTAATCACATTTCTGGGGTTATTACACTTATGATACATTTTTCATATTAAGGAATTAAGCTTTAGAATATTTAAATTAGGATATTAATGATATCAAATCTTCACATATCAAATATGAAATTTTACGTTCCAAAAGTGAAAATAATATACTTCATACATTGATATTCCTTAGGAACTTGAGTTTAATGACTCTTCTCTACACCGAGTAGTAGATTTTATTTTTTAATATCCCACTGAAATAAACAATTCCAAATTAGTCAACATTTGCCTAAGAATGTCACTGAATATTATTCAAGCATTACATAAACATATTTGTGTATTATAAAAATCCCTTACCATAAAAGAGATAGAAGAAAAAAAACAACCAACCAAACAAACAAAAACCAACCAAATACCGTCCCCTTATATAGCTTATATAAGGACATTCATTATTTAAATTTAAAATAAAAATTTGAGTTTGTTAGTAGTCTGTTTTAATGAAACAAATGAAGCATAAAGGAACTGAAGTCTATACTCATAAATTGGGTACTTAGAGTGAACTTTACTAAGTATTGGATCTTATCTGTTTACAAAACTACAGTATTAGCACAGTCTCAGGCAGAGCTTTGGCTATAACAGCTAGCATCATCCCAGGCAACTCCCAAGCATGGTTCAAAAGTAACAGACAGTGATCACTGTGCAATAATGAAAAGAACCAGATTTATTTGAGGCAATGTCTATAAAGACAAGAAAACCAACAAGGACAACAAAGAATACATTTTTCATCAAGCAAGCTTTTACTATGATCAAGATGTCAAAAACCGGAAAGAAAAACCAAGGCAGTCCCTTTTCCCAAGTTCCATTTGAAAGAATAGGAAGATGAAAGCAAGCAGCACATGAGAATTATGCTATGACAATCTGCTTATTTTATAGAGGTGGTAACAGTTTCAATGTACCTTAAACTAAGGTCGTCTCTGCCTGCAAAAATTATAAGACCATTGTAAGCCTAACTGCAAACCCAACATACTCCTTACTTTATCTCAAAATAGAAGCTTTATTAGGTAGCATAACCTGTCTTGAGTAAGCTCGTGTTGAGATACCCTATCAGACCTTTGACTACCCAAACTAATTAATTGTACTATGATAGTGGTTGTGGTTTAACCCTGGTAGGCATCTAAATCCCATACAGGCACTAGCTCACTACACCCCAGTGGGATGGGGGAGACAATTGGAAGACTAGAAGGGAATAAACTCATTGGCTGATGTTAAGACATTTAGGTGTATATATTGGTGATTAGGTGTTCAAGTTCTTGTTATAGTCAGTGGATATCTGAGCTCAGTTCCATCATCTATAATGCCTTTTCAGATGCCCTACAGTATCTTTTTATTTCCTTGAAGCTCTTTCTCGTAATTTAATATTTTTTCTCAGAAGGCTGGGCCAGAAGTCTGCAGTAGTGTTGTATCAGATCAAGGCCTTGTATTCTTGGAGAATAGGCAACTCCATCTGTAGAAGGGAGAAAGAAGTTTTCAGGGGATCTAATGGAAAAGAAAGGCTACAAATAGTACCGGGGAGCCAACATGAAGACTAATGCCAGGTGATGCCCAGAGACCTTGGCTGGTGACATCCAAGACTGTGAGCAGCTCCACAGTAGAACGTGACACAACCTTCTGGCTGACCTTCCTGGAGCAGCAGTGATGTCCCTGCAAGGAAGGGAAGTCAAGATCTATTGACTGTAATGCTGTGGGGGAAAGGAGTGTGTGATTTAACCAAGCAGGGCAAAACTCTAATCTTGTTTGTTCTTAATTAAACCCCAGTATTCAGACTCACTACAGGTTTTCATTTACCCTGTCTCACCTGTGACAATAACACAAATTACATTCTTAGTATAGTGTCATATTTTAAATTAGCATCTCATTCTTAGAGTATTTAGCAATTTAAAAAAAAAGAAAAAAAAAACAAACCTACGGGAAATATCAACTCTAAGTATAACTGGATGCTCAAGCCACACATTTTGGTAATTTATTTATCATGACAATTAACAAGTTTCACACTTGTGTCCAGTTTTTAACATTGTATATAATTTTCTATTACAATAATTATGAGAATTAAGAAGAAAAAGAAAAGAAGAAATAGATGATCTAATGGTCTTAGTAGATGTGGTTTATTTCTATTTTTTTTTTCTTTTACTAATGAAATGTTGATATTAAATACCTGCTAGAAGATATTTCTGCTTGTCACTCTTTACCTGTCAACACCATTCTTTAGCAGTAACTCAGGGATTCTGGTAAAGATTGAGATCCTCCATGGGTTTATCTGCAAACATTGGTCTGCAAGGAGCAAGTAATTCTGGATAAGGCATACATATTTTTTGCCAGTATCATGTAAACTCCTAAAACCAGATAAGCTTATAAGAGAAAACAGACATTTATTCCATAGAAGCAAAGTTACAACTATTTTTCAGCTACAGTGTTACAAGAGAGCAAAATGCAACAATGAAAAGTAATTTTAGAGTGTATCTGTCAAAAAAAAAGCTCTTTCCTGTACATTTAAAATTCACTAAGACATCATTCAGTCATGGAAAAGGAAGAAACACCTCAGCAGGCAGTTATTTTGGAGATGCTTTACTTCTCAGAATAGTAGTGATAGAAACATTCCAAATCATGCCTGGAAAGAAAACCTTTTGTTTAAGTGGATATGTCCTAAAGGATTTTTAAAATTTTGCAGAACTACACACATGGAGGGAAAAAATCAGTTGGAAAAGGTATTGACAAAATCCTAATTTTTAATTTTTTCTACAAAATTACACCCAGTACTGTTGGTAACTGACCTAAAAGACAAAAGATGATGGTATAGAAGTGGAAAAAGTTCCTTTGTTCAAGTTGGAAAAGTTAATTTCAGTGACTTTACTACCCCTACTTATACACACAAAAAAATTATATACAGTAAAAATATCAGGGAATTCTGACCAAATAATTACAAGACAATACTGTAAATATTGTATCATAGGAAAGGTCATACTCTCCAAAATATTGTGATAGTGTATCACAGGAAAGATCATACATATATTAAAATATGCAAATATTATATTCCATGGTATTATTTATATTCATGTGTTCAAAAGTTATGTAATTCTTCCTAATTTTTTCAAGATATCTAAGAGAAACAAATATGTACTCAGTGTGCGCAGGTGGCCGAGAAGGCCAATAGCATCCTGGCCTGTATCAGAAATAGTGTGGCCAGCAGAACTAGGGAAGTTGTCATCCCCCTGTCCTTGGCACTGGTGAGGCCGCACCTTGAATGCTGTGTTCAATTTTGGGCCCCTCACTACAAGAAAGACATTGAGGTGCTGAAGCATGTTCAAAGAAGCACAACGAAGCTGGTGAAGGATCTAGAGCAAAAGTCATATGAGGAGAGGGTGAGGGAACTGGGGCTGTTCAGTCTGGAGAAAAGGAGGCAGAGGGGAGACCTTATTGCTCTCTACAACTACCTGAAAGGAGGTTGTAGTGAAGTGAGTCTCTCTTCCCAAGTAACAAATGATAGGACAAGAGGAAACAGTCTCAAGTTGTACCAGGGAGGTTCAGATTGGATATTAGGAAAAATTTCTTCATGCAAAGGTTTGTCAAGCATTAGAACATGTTGCCCAGGGAGTGGTTGAGTTGCCATCCCTGGAGGTATTTAAAAGATGTATTGATGTGGTGCTTAGGGACATGGTTTAGTGGTGCACTTGGCAGTGTTACATTTAAGGTTGGACTTGATGATCTTAA
>KZ506069.1:163806-229887 GCA_002844005.1 Limosa lapponica baueri | reverse complement strand
ATTCCCAGGCCTGAGTGAGCACAGGCCTCCTGTTATCGTGTAACAGCTGCAGTTACAAGAACTGGGTCCGATGTTTCCCAAGGTCCTGCTCAACTAGCTGAATCATGTCTACGTGACCTTTTTCAGCTAGCCAGTCTTCCACACCCACCCTCACATCCACCCCTTTTTACAATACCTGAGCAGATTGCCTTTCTTGCCAGATCTGGTAGATTCTCCATTCTGCATGACATAACTTAAAATTAGATAAAAAAACTTTAAAATAAAATGTTCACCAAAACCACTGAGGGCCTAACTAAATACACCTTATGTTTAATCACCAGTGAAGTCAAATGAAATCAAATAACTCTTCTAACTGCAATAACATGAACTTATCTAGTCAAAGAAAAGAATAACTGAATGAATAACTTCTGAAAATAAAAGAACATAAGATATCAAACGATACAGAAATTGTTGATGTCTGCCATCTCAATTGATTTCTTAACACATCAGTTATGATTGCAAAGAACAAGACCAAGAACATTTTTGCTGTCTAGACTATGAATAATGTACAACTTACAGAATTCAAAGATTTTTCATACAATATGAAGGAAATAACTTTATAAGCAAAGCTGACCTACAGTTTCTGAACCTAACAACCATATCTCTATAATTATTTCCTTAATTCATGTCACCTTTTTTAGATATATAGGATTTTTTTAGCTCCATGTTGTCCAGTAAAAATGTATCATGCATTTTTAGTTAATATGAAAAAATGTTTGTTATTTATATATAAATTATGTCATACCTTATTATAAACATTAAAACCTTGAATTAATATAATCATTATTTTAAAAAAAAAGAGATAAAATTGCAATAAAACAGACGCACACACCCCAAGCATTTAATCCATACTGCATTACCATTGACCCACTCAGTGCAGAGAGGACGCAATAAATCAATGTTTGTTAACATATGCATAAGTAGAAAAAGGCAATTTCATGGGTCAGGCAACAAAGTCATGAAACGTCTGTGAATCAGCAGTGCATTGACTGTTGAGAAGGACAAAGCCAAAATGACAAAAATTCTTTGACTTTCATATGCATTCGGAATTCCTTTTTGTTATGATTTTGTTCAAACTCTTACTTTTGTGTCAATAACAGTTGTTAATAATATATCCATAAAAACTCAGGTAAGTGTTTAAAACATTTAAAGTAGTATTGTTTTTAAGGGTGAAGGTGGTGAAGAAAGGAAAGAATAACAGCAACATAAAATACAATACAATGGACAAAATTTTGTTATAGAAAGTTTCATTCCAGGGCTGGATCTGAACCTTCACTGGTCCAAAACAATATATTTTACTTTCAAAGTCAGTGGAGATCTAGATAGAGAAAAGTAACCATTTTGCCAAATTTGAGATCAGCTCTCACCTGGTGACATAGATGATAGAGAATGAATCACTGTGTATATACACATTAGTACCATTAGATGTGACAAGATGTATACGTTCCTAAAGCACAAAATCAGCCACAAAATCTGAATCTTCTCCTGTGAACCAGGAACTGCACAAGAAATACCTATGTCTTTAAAATAATCTCTTTCCTCCTATCTTAACTTTATACAGGTGCAAAGCCTCTTTAAAATTTTTCCAGAGCTATGTTTCTAATAAGGCCAGCTGACTACTTAATTTACAATGGAACTTTTTCAGCTAAAAATATTAAACATCTATCCACCTACCTTGACCTCCACATTAGCATGTAAGGAATATGACAGTGAAAAGTAGATGTTGAATTTTTATTAGACATCTTAGCATTTTGAGTTCTGTTAATTTAGAGCTGAATGAAGGTGCCAAGAAGTTGCCTTTTCATATTATTTAGAAAGAATCATTTATGCATTAATAAAATACAGCATATCTTGGCAGAATTTAAAAAAGAGAAAAAAAAAGGAAAAAAGAAAAAAAAAGAAAAAATCTTATGTATGTGTGATTTTAAACAATTTACCATTAAAAAGAAGATCAATTTCACTGTCCTTCTAGTAAAACAAACTGAGTTTTCCTTCCTGAGTAGAGGGTGTTTAGTTTCATCTCAGCATCTCATGTTTTTCAAAAGCATTCGATAGATATTTAAAATTATAATGGCTGAGGTTTGAGCTCTACAATCCTCATTCATATAAAGTTGTTTTCAGATTGAGTTAAGTTTGTTGGAGTAAAAAGACAAAGACATGGCCATATTTTAGTTTTGGCGTTAAGTACTAAATACTATCACAATTAAACTCTCTTCATAATAGATTTACATTTGCCGTTAAAGTGAATTTGCATCTGAATGGTATTTTTAAGTTAAGGTTTAATTACCATGTAGATATTTCTGTAATATTGTTCATGGAAAAATACATTACTATCGTGATACTGCTCTTCAATGAGTATAGATTACTTTAGGAGCAAACATATGCCAACTTGTCTATCAAGATAACTTCTAATGGCTGTATTAACATTGTGTCCAAATGACTGGTAGTTATGTCACACAAATTATAGTGCATGGGTGAGAATTTTGGTTGGTTTCATCTTCTGACAGTGCATTCATTATAGGGTAGATTCATTATAGGTAGACACCTGTCTCTGCTTATAGATCAACTCACGTCAGCACTTTCTGCCTATCATGTCCCGCTTTGTGAAGATGTTGCAGATGTTTGTTCAGAAACTAGTAGTGGCATTTAATCACATCTCACTGAGTAGAGATAAGCTGAAAAGGGAGAAACAGAATATTAGTCCTCAAACTCAACATTCTGAAGGGCCTAAAAGAAAGAAGAATGGCTTTCTCATGGTTAAGGTAGCCCTAGTAGCTAATCTGTGCACACAAGATTTAAAATGTCAACACAGGCCAATTTCTAATGCATCAAGACATACACGCCAGAATATTTGTTGATTTTTTAGTAGGCTATAGTGTTCTAATTTATTACACTTAATTACAGAATATTTTCTAAACTAAGTATGTCAGCTGAATTCCAAAATCCCTAAAAGCAGAAGAAAGTATTCTATGCTTTTATTAGCTGTCTATTTGAGTGGCTATGAAGAAGATGGAGACTCCCTTTTTTCATGGAGTCAAATGGAAAAGACAAGGGATAATGGGTACAACTTACTCCTGAGGAGATCCCAGTTGGATACAAGAGGAAATTTTTTCACAATGAGGAAAATCAGCCATTGGAATAATCTCCCCAGGGAAGTGGTGGATTCCCCAACATTGAACACTTTCAAGATTTGGCTAGAGAGGGTGCTTGGCCATCTTGTCCAGACCATGCTTTTGCCAAGAAAGGTTGGACCAGATGATCCTTGAGGTCTCTTCCAACTTGGTATTCTATGATTCTGTGATTCTATATTTATTTTTAGAATATGCTTTATAACAAAAATAGTGAGAGACAACAATGATGAAAAGTTTTCTGATTTTGAATTTTCCCATTTGTAACATTATTTAGCGGAAACAGTAAATGTGTTTGAACAATATATAGGTCTTCAAGAGACCATTTTAAGAACATGATGTTTCATAACTTTAACTTCTTGGTTTGTGAAGAATGGTATGTATTTTTTGTTTGTTTGTCCACTGTTTCTATTGCATGTTCTATTAAAAGAATTCACCAGGTCTCAGAGAGAAAGTCTCTCTCCTGCTGGCTGGTCAAAGTCAGGTAGAAATCTCTAGAGAGAGAAAGACAGCCTATTCTCTGAGAGTAACTGAATAGCCCAGTTGGAAAACAGCCACATAGCTTTCCAGAGACACAGAAGAAAGGATGTTTTACTCTGGGAACACTTGGAGGCTTATTAAAGATTGTGGGCCCCTAAAGTGATCCTAAATGTTGCTAATATCAAAAAAAATGGAGAGGTGTCATTCTGCAAGGGGCCAGTGGAATTTTTGGCACATCCTTCATATTACAGTCTATCTTGACTATATCTAATTTTCTCTGTGTTAAAATTTCATTCTAAAGTCCTTAAGGTGCCTCTTTTTCTGGGATGTGTGTGTGTGTTTTGTTTTGTTTTATTATAAATCAGAGTATTCAAGATTAGAAGACCTTTCAGTGGTTTTCATGTGCTTACTTAAGGCAAAGAGGGAGGCATATGCAGATTAAAGGTATAGATGATGTGCAGCCACATCACAAAACTCGTGTATCATTGGTTAACAGCTGTGTGATAGTTAGTACAATGGTTTTAGTAGATATTGTCATTACTGCAGCATATGTGGTGTGTTCCAGCCAGAACAAAAATGGCTCAAACTAGCATCCAAAAGAAAAGTTGAGCTGAATAGTTATGGAAACACAAAACTATATAAACTATATAACAACTGTATTTCTGTAGGTCCAAAGATGTTATATAAGCAAGATTTCGTTATACTGCATTTTCTTTTTTTCTTTTTTTTTTTTTGCAAAGCATTAATGGAAGCTAGAGGCCAAATCAGAGACTAAGAAAAAGAACATTGGGTGTTTCGGTAATTACAGAGAATTCATGGCCAGCTGGAAGTCAGAGCAAAGTGTGCTTAACTGCTCTGAATAGTCTATGTTTTACGTGTAGTGGTCTGTGCATACTTGCTTTGATTGCTCAAGGGGAAATAATTACAGTTTATGAAATATTGTCCATTATTCCCCAATTAGAGAGAAAATACATTCTATAACAAGGAAAATCTGGCTGCTATTCTGTAGACTTTGAGAGAAACCCTTCCTTAATGATACAGTGCTCCATAAGTAAATCCATTTAAAATATTCATGCAAGGTGGTATATAAGTAAGGGATCAAAATCTTCGGAATTAAACAATACATCTTGAATCACTATGAATTTACTGCAGAATTGTAACTGAACATGAGACAGTATAAGAACTGTAAAAAATTCATGTTCAGTTGTGGTTTTCTTTCTTCCTCCATAATCTAGTGTTAGAAAGGACAGGAATACAGAAAAAACAAAAAACAAAAACAAAAAAGTACATGAAATAATACAGTCTGCGTTTCAGTTTCTAACCCAGAAACAGAGTAGACAAGGTTTCAACTTCTCCTTCCCCATCAATTCTTTGTCTCGGAGGGAATATGTGGAAAACTATCGATGTTGCGCATCCCTGTAGGACTGGTATCTGCATGGATCTAACTGGTTGATTAAAGCAACTTTAGCGCTATTTACAGTTCAGTAAAGCAAAGAGAAAATTTCATCTATGCTTATTTTAACTGGTTAATCATAAAGTTCATATTAAAATTTAATTTAGATGGTAGCATAGATTTTGAGTAAGGAAATTCAGCAATATACGAAATCTCTTGCTCCAAAAAATGGAATCTAACAGAAACTATTTCTTAATAATGACATCAAAAAAATTGATAAACAACAAACAAGGTCACTACACCATCATCCAGAGGCAATGCTGCAAAAATCTTGTGTCTATTCTGAGAGTTAATTGAAGATGAAAGATGCCCCCCAGCATCTATTAAGAATGTGTCCTAAAAGAAGTAGTAACTCAGAGTTTGACACTGGCATTAATTTTCATTTTGCTAATTTTGTCCTTCATTATTTTACAGATAATAATATTTTAGTCCAAGGTTTTGAACTCCCCATGGATCCATCTGTATTCACCCTGGAGTTAAGTTTGTGGTATACACAGACAAAAATATTTATTCCTTTACAAAACAGAAGAAACATTATTCCAAGTATGAATTGCCAATTACACAATTTCAACTTTTTTCTGTTTTCGTGAAAAATGTTATCTGGATTTACCTAATCTTGTAAGGAACTTTCCTGTTTGAATAAAGCTATGACCTAACTCAGAGGGCCAAAATCACTTCTCATCTTCCCACACTAACTTCATACTGGCCCCTGATTTGGAGTGAGACACAAATGGGCCAAAATCTGCACCCTGATTTCTACAGAAAAGGAGCCTGTGTATGCAAGTATGCAAGTTGGATCAGTCTCAGGGTACTGCATCCAGCCTACTGGAAGCCTCAGTGTACACTGACAAGTCAATTAAGTTATATTTTGAAAGTCTTTCACTAACTAAAAAACCCAACCCAAAACAAAACCAAACCAATCCCAACATTTTTTTAAGAAAGATATTTGGATCAGCTTAAAGTATTACGTGTCTCCTGTCAATTAAATAGCTATGGAGACAAGCAGATGTCTGCAAGCACATATAATTAAATAAATTTCCATAAAGTTTTCTCTTAAGGAAAACCAAATAAATACAAATTTTTAAGAGCGGGAGATCCTAAACAACCAAATAAAAAGACATCAAGTAGCAGGTACAGGCCTGGTCATATTCTATAGTGTATTGATGTAATTCTATAAAACTTCACAAGGGTGAATACAGGTATTAGCCTCAAGTCCCTCTGGCTTTTGAAATTGTACATCTCTCTATCTAAATTATTTTTACAAGAATTAGTATATTTTCTTTTTTACATATATTTTACAGATATCGAGCTGAAGAAGGTAAAACAGCAGTAAGTTCTTTCAGTTTATAACTCTGAAATACTATTCGGCTTATCTGAAAAGGGCAAAACAAGTATTATCCTTGCTGTTCCTTTGGGCTATTTTTTATTCAGAAATAGTTATTCAGGGCATCTTTCTGTCTTGTCCTGCGATCACTCTAGGGCTTACCAGGTTTCATTTCTATACCAGACACCAGATTTCTAAGGCTTTTTAAAGTATCTGTAGAAATCATCTGCATATGATCCCCAAAGAGAGACAGGAATAACTGTGACATAGCTATAAACACTAACTTCTCCATAGGAAGAGATAAGTGTTCCGGGGGTATTAGTCCACTGCAGCACAATTTTTCGCTCCAGTGTACCTGCATGTACATTGTGGTTATTACTGCATTATCAGTACAAGAAAGATCCTAATTTTCAAATAGATGTTTATCTTTAGGCAGATTAGCAATCCAAATCATGCTAGTAGACCTATTCATGTAAGTAAACACGTAAAAGTTTGCAGAATTAAAGTAAATTCATCAGATTAAATATTCTACATTTATGTTTGTGAGTTAGTGAACCCTCATAAAAATGAAGTGACCTTTTGGTTTCAAACCAGATTTTTTGATTGCCACTGTGGCAATGGTAAAAAAAAAAAAACAAATTAACTTGATAAAGGGAGAAGAGAGATTTAGGTCTGAGTGCTAGATACATATCTGAACTCTTCAGGGTCATGAAATCTATGCCAGCACTGATAAGTTCTTTGGCTGAAAGCACAGCACATTACTTTAGTACTGTCTCTCAGTCTATTAAAAATCCAACTGTGAAAAAAGGTCAAATGAGAGCTGACAAAATGACTTAGATGCTTCATTTGATGTTGCAGTTGTTTCTTTAGTTCAACTATTATTTTTTATCACCTTGGTTTCATGGTCCAATTCTTTTGATAACAGTAGTAGAAAATAATAAGTGTATCATAATACTAAGCTCATTTTGTAAAGTCAGTGTAGGCCGAGTGTGCTACATTATTACATGGGATTTTTTGAAATAATTAAACTAAAAACAGGACAAAAATCGCAGTTCTCTGAATTTCAGGTGCCTGAAGCCTGCTGGAATGGCTAAAAGCAGAGCTCAAGCAGTATTGGACTAGCACTTTAAGAACCCAGATTGTATCATTTCCCTCATCCTCCAGTACCTGTAGTATTCATATTACATTCATTCACAGTGCAGTTGCTTTTCTCAGAGTTTCTTCAAGGCCATGAATAATGGGTATTGGAGCCTTCCTAATTTCTATCTCCACAGAAGACAAGTCCACAAATACCTCTTCTGTGTTCTCTCAAGACTGTAGACATAAGCCAGCTTTCTTTCCATTACTGAGACTGAGTCTGCCTCAGATTCTGTCAAAAAATGTGCAGGCTGCCAATTTTAGAAAAGATGAGATTCTAGCTGCCATAACTTTTTGGATTCTTTTGCTGCACAGAGATAAGAACAGTTATGCTGTCAAGTGCATTTTTTTTATTGTGTTTTGCTGACTTTGCTTTGCCTAGGAGAGAAATAGATAACCACATGATAATCAGACAGACTTTCTGCAACATGAATTCTTGCATTACCATTTTATAATTACATTAATTATTCTGAGGTCTTTTTCCTATACAGTGTTTCTATTTTGTGCAAGTTTTCATTATCTCTAAGCTGAAGCAGCTTGGCTTTGATAAACGAAATCACAAGCAAACAGAACTGGAGACATTATGACAGCCACATTGTCTATTCTCTTGCACTTCCCCTCAGAAGCTTTTACACTGTAAAGGAGCTAGATTTGCTTCACAGGTTACCCTGTAGCTGGCCCTGCAACCCTACAAGAGCATGGCGAGGCCCTGAATTTGCTCAGGTCTCACTCTCACCTGTGGTCACCTTGTGGCCCAGGTCGCTTCAGACATGGGAGCTGCAAAGCTCATCTGACTCTGTGGTTCAGACAGGGACAGGGACTCAAGCAAGTGGCCGAGCTTACCTTGGGTTTGAGCATTCTTTCTTCTGACATAGTTTGATTTTAACGTTTCAGATATTCCAATACCCCTTTTCTCACTTCTGAAGCCATCTTCACTGATCCAAGAAGAAAACTGATATGGATTCATAATCCTGTAAGTGATACCTCAAATATCCCAAAATATGATATCCCAAAGACAAAAAGAACTATCTAGTAAAAAGGCAGATGTGATTCAAGTGTAATCATGACTTTTGTCCTGGAAAGGTATATTTTGCTCTTTGAGACACTAAGTCCCTTCACCATGGCAGGAGTCTGAGGAATACTTTGAAGAGCTGTTACTTGCTGAAGCCATTTGTGCCAAAATCATAAAATATTTTAGTTGTTTGCAGTTTAAGCATCATGTCTACTGATCAGCCAGGGCAACCTCTAGAGGAAATATTTACTAAGCTGAATCACCCTCTGGAGATGCCTCTTTTTCTTAATTAACTAGTGAGTTGTGGATCCTAAGAGTTATTAGGTCCCTGGTTCCCCATCCCCTATTTCTTCCCCTGCTGTCCTGTGGCACCATGGCTAAGGCAGGGGCAAGGAAGGTCTCCCTCAGTGAACCAGGATGGCCTTGACAGGTTGTGTCAGTCAGGTTGGAGTCAGTCCCCTCTGTCCCCGCTCTCCTTTGGCTGTTGCTGTTGTGCATTAATGTACAGATAAGTGAGAAAAAAAGAAACTGGTGAAATCTGAATACTAAACATAAGGAAGCAGAAGGAATCAGAACACTAGTGAATAAAAGGATTTAAAAAGTCTTTCCTCCTATGGTTTAAGGCTATGGAAATGGAGTAAGGAAGCAACAGCAATTACATTAATTGAGAGAGAGCAAGCAATTCTTCATTCTGTTAAAAAGACTGCTGGAATTAAACTGCAGTGGCAAGAGCGTGCAGTCATTTCCGCCTGGAAATACTAGGTGGCAAGGGGTCTAGTAGTTTCTGGAATTTTAGAGACAGTTTCTTTTCTTCTTTTTAATCAATGCTAGCTGAGCACTAGTCTGGTTCTGGTTCTCTCCTTTCTCCCATTCTCCCACTCTCTCTTTCTCCCACTTCCTGAGGGGCAAGAGGGAAAAAAAAAAAAAAAAAAAAAAAAAAAAAAGTAGTAGACTTGAGTAATAAAAAAGATTGGCTCCAGTGATCCGATGTACTGTTTTTTATGGAAACTAGCTGTCTTTTAAGATTATTGCAGAGCTATTAACTGAAACCCCCAAATCTGTACTGCAGGGCATATAACCACATCATAAGAAACCATGATCTTCTGCTAGTGATACATCATAGAATTCTTTTCTTGGCAGGCACTTTGATGTGTTGTCTTACAAGAAAGATAGAGTAGGATGAAAGTCTTCAGTCTTTATGCAGCCATGGGAGACTGTGATTTCTATTGCATATGGAAAAAATAATTTTATGTTTCACAGGTCTATTTGAACATAAACCATAATGCAATGCAGTAAAAAGAGGTTTTAATTTTACTACTTTAAAGCTGCCATTTTTGGTTTTTCTTTGTTTAGGTTATCAACCTTCTAGCATATTTCTGTATCAGTTTCAATATCAAAAGCAGAAGCTGCATTAATAACCAGAGGATAAAATCAGCTGTGCAGTTCTTCATGTGATATGTCATTAAGCAAATGTAGGCAAACCCAATTTATATGAAGTCTAAACCACCTATATGGTAGACAGGCAATCTACAAGAAAGTTGAAGGAGTTTGACTCTACTTACAGACCTCCACTACAGTAGTTGTACAGAATTAATCAGAGGTTCAGTACTCCTGGTTTGTCTGACACATTTTTGGAGGTTCTTTTCTCCTCCCTGAAATCAAAATAAGCTTTTCATTTAAGAGTTAATTGTAGAAGGAAATTTCAGTGCAAGCCTGATAGGAAACAAAATACAGGAAATATGACATTTTTAAAATACAAATATTTCAGGCTGAAAATTAGGATATCAGGCTCATTTGCTTTTGACATATACTTCTTACTATACCTTGAGCAACTTCCTTGATTTATCTGATACATTTTCCCTATTAAATCTGCAAGCATTTGCTTTGCTTTTTCCTCCTCAGTATCATTCCTACAACATTCCAGTCTTCTTTTTAAAAATGCTTCCTGAATTAGTTATATTAATATCTTTTTCTATGTACATGAAAATCATCACAGCCCTTCAGTAATTTCCCTGCCCTCCTTTTGTTTTCTTCACCCCTGCACATACACAGACACAACCACATGCACTATTTTTTTTTTAAGTTGGAAAATGTGAAAATATATCACAAAATCAGACAAGTTTATACCCAGTTTGCAGTGCTGTAACAGGTAAAGCCTTGCCCAGTTAAGAAACAAGTTCCATGGTCTTTTTTTGCTGTGTCTTTGAATTTTCATCATAAATCTAATCCACAGTGAAAGTCTTCATGTATAATTTAGAAGAACGTTCTCAATTGGGAGCTCTTAGTGTTATGGAGAGGGAAACTGGAATGACAGATGACCTTGGCAATGAATCCAAGAAACAGCTGTCCTCATTTCTTGGAAGATATACATTTGAATACAGTTGAAAATATACCTATTAGATACTTCATAAATGTCATAGCTTCCAAAAAGGAGATATAGCTCAGTAGCTGCAAGAATCCTTAAGCTATAACCCCCATGCAATATATTTTCCCCAAAATAATTCTACTGATGAACACTGAATAGATATGGATACTTTATTTCAGGTCTTTCATCAAGTGCATTATTTTGCAGTGTTCGGTTTGTTTGTTTGTTTTTAATATGTATTTAAACTTTTTCATTCATCTCTTTAAGGAAACTGAATAATAGGGGAAAAAAATAATAATTTTGCTTACTTCACTCTTACTTCAATAAGTATCTTGTTTGATAAATTTTCTACAGTCACCTCAAAAATGAAAGAAAAAAAATCTGAAAATTTCTCCAGATGTCTGATATTCCATCTAAACCACTCATTAGAAGTATTTTTTTTCTATGTGTTTTGATACTTAAGAGCAGTAACCGTGATGAGATTGACACATTTTTACTTTATACATTTTCACTATTTATATTGAGAGAATTCTGCATTTGTTGTCTGACAAATAATAGATTCTGAAAAACAACAGATATAAATAAATAAATACTGTAAAATCTCCTTTTGTCACAAAATATAATATATTTTGAAGATTAATATTTAAAACATTTTCACTGCACACAGAAGGTGTTTAAGGATAAAAAGATGAGTCATTTAGTACATTAGTGAAATCTACTCAACAATAAAATATACATTTTTGATTAGATACTCTACTTTCTAAAAGACCACTTTCTAGAGAAGAAACTTCTTAACATAGCTGATAACATGGGAGATTTTGTTTTATATTTGTTTAGAGGTTGTTTTGATGAGAGAAGCTTGTCTCAAATGAGCTTATCAGTGGATTGATGTGGACCATTTATGAAGTTCATTCTCGATATATTTTCAAGTCAAGTGGAAGATAGTGATTCATTCACCTGCATATAGTGATTATAAACTTTGGAATGACAGCATTGTACATTTTTGACCTGACATTCCAGGTGAGCAGCTAAAAAAAGATGAACATTTATTTCCACTGAGGGAGACATCAAATTTAAACATACATTCATGCAGTCCTGCTATTACAACAAAGACTTTGAAAGTACTGGTTAGCATGTCCAATGTTTTCAGAATTCCTCTTTGAATTCTGGCAGATAATATTAGTCAACTTTAAACCAGAGAAGAATAAATTTATGGAAAGATACGTGCAATGGGACAACATTATTAAATTTGTGCAAAGGCACCGATGTTAGTCTTCACATGCAGTCACAGGAGTACCTCTGTTATTCATATCATTGTACGGAGCATTTCTTAAAACACCCACAAAAACTAAAGTAACAAAAATAACATAAATTTTAAAAAGAAATAATGCACCTTTATTTACCCTAAACTGAGGAAGTGTTTATTATGCAAAAATTAAGTTTAATTATGTAGACTAGCCATTGCATTCTCTTTCTTAATTCATGGTTAAAAAGCACAGAACAAGATTGCCTTTTTAAGCCTCTTCAGAAAATGTTAGTATAAAAATCAAAGTTACTGTGTTTACATGTAGCGTGTTTGCTGGGTTAATTGTTCTGACTTGCCTTGTGATCAAAAGATAGCACAGCTATGAGTCATTATATGAATATTTGTATTTCATACCAAGAGAACAAATAATTTACATTGTAATCGAACTATTCTTATAATCTGTTTAAAATAAATGCTTCTTACTGGGACATAAACTTAATTTTCTCAGGCTTTTAAAATATTAACTGGTTCTACATTGAAAATTATTGCAGGGATAATACACTCTAACACAAAATGTTAGCATAACATTAATATCTTGATTTAAAGGTACCATTAATGTTCTTTCTCTGGTTTTCTTTAGGGTTCTTACTTACCATTGCACTATCAAAGAGGCTCACTCATGGTACCAGATACTAGGTAGATTCTGTGAGTTATTTATGCCGTAAAGAAAAAGACTGCTCTTTTCCAGGGAATTTTTAAACTGAATTATTTCATACTGTGATCCACTTGCTGCAGTAAGTTATCTCTAGTCTTCACATGCTGGGTGACAACAGCATTATTTACCCATATACAAACATATAAGTCATAACCAAAAGCTGAAAGGATGCCTCCTTCCCATTCATTATTTTGCATTCACTAATTTGCTGAGAAAGTCTGTTGCAAGATTTTGTACACTGGCACACTAAATTGTTCAGAGACTGACATATCTTTATGCCTTTTTGTCATATGGTCCTGAACTGATTTCTGTGTCAAATGAAGAACATGCAACAACTCCTATAGAAAAATATATACATTAATAACAAAACCAACAAGAATTTGATCTAGTAAGCAGTTGTGCCTTTGTATATCTTTGTATTCAACATTTAGAAAATGGAATTAACCTGATCAGGTGATACATTGCACCCCACTCATGTTGCTATACTTCTTTACCAGTCTGAGTTTTCATGGTGTGCCATATATTACATGTTAGATGTAGGGGTAATGTAAGCTCCTTATCTTAAAAGAGCATTGCACAACTTCCTGGGTACAGTATGATATTAAGAAATCCTACTCTCCTCTAAACCATTGTTTATCTTTCTCTTTTGACTTAGGCAATAGAATAGCATGTGTTGGATGTAGCACCTTCAAAGTTTTTGTGATTGAATTATTTAGAATTTGTCCTTGTAGCAAGAAATTTTTACTGGGAAGATTTTTAAGTACTGATGCAAATACGCTGCAAAACAATTTATAGTGATTGCAATAATTGATTTGTCTTTCAAACTCTTTTGGTATAAAAACAACACTGCACTTACTGCTTTCCTTAAAGTGTGAAGATGTAATTCAGTCATAGAAGAAATGCTAAATAACTAAAAATGGTTTTGGCAGATTTTGTTCTCAATGAACACCTAGTGTTTTTCTTTCATAATTACATTGCCCTCTTGATATCTGTAGTGTTTTGCAGAGGTAGAAGAGAAATATTTTTATTGACTTCAAATTAATGGTGCAGTAGAGACAGCTACTTAGAATTCTGGGAATAAGTGCTGAGCTGCTACTTGGGCAGAAAAAAGAAAATAAGGGGGAGAAGTTTTTAGATAAAGTGATGCAAAGGATTTTTCCATTAAACTAAATTGTTGTAGGGTTTTTTATTTCCTTATTTTAAGGCTCTTTTGTAAATCTGAATCTTAGCAACAGTTATATTGCAGCTCATGTGTACTAACAATCTAAAATTATTTTTGAATAGGAAGGAGGCATTTGTCTAAATGTTTGAAAGTATCCATTCACTTTATTTTCTTGCAACCATGAGTTTACATTCTATTAGCGTTTCATTATGAGAGCACGGCAGAATCTGATGCGTGGATATCAACCTGAGTGTGATCTGACATCCACACTAAATCAAAACTGGTATGCCTTAACTGCTCTGATATGACCTTATGATATGGGCCATGCATGCATTTCAGTCAGCACTTTAGTTTTGTAGAGTAATATTCTAATTTATATTTATTTAGTTGATCACAAATTTGAGAAAGTTGAGTTGAAAGTTGCCCAGGGAAGTTGTGGATGCCCTACCCCTGAAAGCGTTCAAGACCAGGCTGGTTGGGGCTTTGAGCAATCTGGTCTAGTGGGAGGTGTCCCTGCAGGAAGGGGCTGAAACTAGATGATCTTTAAGGTCCCTTCCAACCTAAACCATTCTACGTTTCTATGAGTTCATATGTCAGTCAATGCTAATCACATCATCCTTGTTTCCTCTACCTTGCATAACCAGGGAGAGTGAGATTTAATTAGCCAAAATGGTGTCCTTTGGGTTTAGTACACCCAGCCTGGCTTCATAGACCCCTTGCAGCCTGTTAACAGAGAAAGCATGGACATGTGAGACGCCATCTGCATCTGACTCTTGTGGTCAGTACCCACAACTAGCTACATGAACAATGAAGTAGACAAAGCACCAAAGTCTCTGGGACTTACCAAATGAGAACTGCTGAAAAATAGATTTGTCTGCTGCTGTTCTCTTCACCAGCAGTTCTCACACCCAGAAAAGGAGAAAATCACTGTTAAGGAAACACTGGGTACTCTCACAGCCACCAGTACAAGTTACTCTACCTATGAGTCTTTATAAAGGAAATATGAAGAAACTCAATAAAATGTGCATGCAAATGAAATTAAATAAGTGTAGCTACCAGTTCACATAGGTAAGTACATGAATCAGATATTGCTATGGAAGCTCTTTCAAAATTGCTTTGGTTCTGAGAATTTCCTTTTTTTTTTTTTCAAGACAGAACTTTCCTATCGTGACATTTAATTTTGACTTAAATTTTCAAATGGATATAGAATGCCTCTCTTTGTTTTGGTATTTTTTCAGGTGAAAAATATATGTAATAGAAACCTCTTCCTGTGTAAGATATTCTAAAGCAAGTGAAAATGCAAGTAGCTACAATGCAGCTGTCAGCAATACCCTTAGGCTGGTTTACAGCAAAATACATAGGAGCACAGTGATATTTAGTTAGTATTTAGATGGAGAAGTGATTCAGGAAGCTCTTATCTAAGCAAGCACCTGAAGTTTTAGGGGCAAATGCTGCTGGGCCCCAAAAGTGGTCCTATGGGGCTTATTCAGTACTATATAAGACTTAATGAATATTGTAGTACAGACAAAGGACTTAGAAATTTTCTAGAAAATAAAATCAAGTGAAAAGCCAAAGATTAATCATACTTATTTTTGATATTGACTTCCCCTGAGAAAGGAACTACAGCAGACCATATAACTCTTCACTAGAAAAAATAGTGGAGGTAGCACTATGTAACCATTAGTTGAACTGAAAAAAAGAAAAATGGAAAAAAAAAAAAGAAAAAAGGAAAAATAAAAAAGAAGAAAGAAGAAAAAGAAAAAGAAAAAAAGAAAGAAACAATGATCATTATGATGTAAAGATGAACATGACTGGTATAAAAATGAAAATGCTTTAAATGGTTGAAATTATGTCAGCAGGATAAATTTTTTAATATTGTTTTTTTTTCCAAGGAATGGTCTTCAGAATGATGTTTTATGTTTTCCTCCTGTTATCTTCATGTAAAATTCAGGGCTTTGCTGAGGAAGTTGAAAGGCAAACAGCACAGACAAGAAACATAATATCATACAGGAAGAATAAAAATAATATAAATAAGACAACATACAAAAACTCTTATAGAGTAATACCAACCATATGTTCTTGAGGCAGAACCTGACTATAAGCATCTCAATAAAAGGATTATCATTCTATCACAGAACCAATATTAAACAGCAGTGTCAGAGAGCTTTTGAAAAGGTCGGTTGATGACCAGGATATAACAGTGAGGTCTTTCTGGTAAGGACCACTAATTTTTAAGTGGGCTGTGTTAAAAAGAATGTTGCAAGCAGCTTGAGTGAGATGATCCTGCATACTCAACCCTGATGAGACCACATCCGTAATACTGTGCACAGTTCTGGGCTTCTCAGTACAAGGGAGATGTACATACTGGACCAAGTCCAGTGAAGGGCTAGAAGATGATAAGGAATTGGAGCATCTGTCATACAAAGAGATGCTGAGAGAGCTGGGATTGTTCAGCCTGGAGAAAAGATGACTTACAGGGGTATCTTATCAGTTTGTATAAATATCCAATGACAGGGAAAAAGGAAGATTAAGTCAGACTCTTAGTGTTGCCAACCAACAGGACAAGGGGCAATCAGCACAAATTGAAACACAGAAAATTCTGTTTAAACATATATTAAAAAAAAATATTATGATGATGGTAAAACATTGGACCAACTTGCCCAGGGAGGTTATGGAGTTCCCACTGTTGGAGACAATCAAAACCTGACTGGACGTGGCTCTGAGCTACCTTCTATAGCTGAGCTTGCTCTGACACGCACAGTTGGCCTATGTGATCTCCAAAGATGCCTTTGTACCTCAACTGTTCTGTGGTTCTGGGAAACTGTCTGTGAATAATTGGAAGCGGGAAACTATAAGAAGGTTTCAAAACCTCAGTAGAATGATTTGTGATGAAGGGGATGGATACAGTGTTCCACAATTTCTACTTCATTGTATTTATTACTTTACCATGCAGGAACTATCTATTTTTGAAAATTCTTCTTAGTTTAAGTTACATACTGGTACGTTCAGCTGGCTTCTGGAGTCTGAAAAAAAGATGGATTTAGCCTTTTATATTCTCACTGTTCCAGCTGTTAGCCCTCAAACCACCTATGAGATCTTTAACTAAAATTAATACCTTTTCTGTTAAACCTTGTAACCATATTCATCCAGGATGCTTTGATCAACTTCTGAGGTTGTGTCCTTTGTAGTAATTTGGATGTGTCCTGGACTGTTTCCTGGCACTGAGACCAGCTGTCATAGAATGGCTTATATCTATAGTACTGAATCCTGTCACCCTCCAAAACAGACTGGCCGTTACTAAACTGCCTGTTGAGAATGGTCTGTTCTCCATGTTACTCTTTAAACCATGGTATGGCCAATAATTAAATGCTGCAGGAGACCATATTCTATCATTCCTGTTTATCTATTGGTCAGTTTAGTTTACCAACACAGATGTAGCCACAGTATCCAAAGCCCTCTCAGTCATCTTCCTTACCAGAAACACCCATTCTGAGTTTTGCTTTATTGCCAATATCTTGGGCAGGGCAGGCAACAGTTTCTGCACTTGATAATCCTGGAACAATGTTTACATATTCCAAATTGCCTCTAATCTAAGTGGGAAACGAGGCAATACTGGGTCATATAATTGTCTTAAAGTGACACTGCACCTGCTAAAGCTTCTGTAATGCTTCTGTTGAGGAGATGTGGGGACAGAGAGAAAAGGAGGCAATAAACAATATTGATCTTACTAAATATACCAGAGTGAGTATTCAGAAATTTGCCTTGAATATACAATGTTTGTTATACAGAATATGGGCTTTTCTACCCCTAATTTGATTATACATTCATTTAGTGGAGACAGGAAGAGGCATGTTTTGGCAATTCTCTTTTGATTACATAATTTCTTTCTGTCAGGAAAATTTCTTTTCTTTTCCAAGTCTTCCTTTCAGATAATGGATGCTATACTTTTTCAGCTAGATGTTTTTTTGTTTCTACTACTTGTTTTCTTTCATTTTTAACTTTAGATAAATTTAATTTGACTATAGTGTTCTATAAAATTTCATAATGCATACATGTCATCATATTGGTAATATTTGTTAAAGTTCACATGTCTTAAAAGATATATAATTTTCTGATTTTAGATACTTAGGATTGATTTCCTATTTTTTTCTTTGTTTCACCCTCTCGTGCTTTTTTCTTATTTCCTTTCTCAGCCTAATATCTGTTATTAAATTTTTATTTGAAATTAAATTTTTCTGTAGTTACAGAAGTCTTAACATTCGTCATTCCAAATCCTTCTGATTTTCTCATATTTTTTTTTCTCTTTTAACATTTTGCCCTATGAGAAATTATTTTTTAAATTATTATCTTAATGTTCATATATTTAATATAAGAGAGATAAATCCACTTAGAGAATAGAAAAATATTAGCTACCTTAGCTGAAAGAAATTATTGTTAACTTGACATTTTGAAGAGCAATATAAAAATATTACATTAAAAAATCCATCACACAAGTCATGATTACATATAAAGCAGAACAGAAATGTAATATATCATTCAATTGTTTAAAAACGTATTAACAAGCTTAGTAACCATGTTTACTCCAAAAAGTTGCAATCAGTTTTTCAATCAGGAAAAAACAAACACACAAAGAGAAGAAATAAAAAAAAGCTTGGGCACTGTGTATAACTCATCGGTAATTTTCTTCTTGCATATAATTCACTGGGATTTATTGATAGATAAATAAATAAGTTTTCAGAAATTAATATCTCAAACAAATTTTCCCAGGATTTAGTCTTGGCTTTCACCAGAGAAATCTGTATGTTTTTTTCCACTCTCATATTCTTTATTTGAATTCACTTAAAGCTAGTGAATAGCTTGTTCACTTAAATAGCTAAGTCATGTCTTGTTTTAACAGCTCGGTTTTCCATCTCCAAAATCAAGGTGATTTACTCTTTATTTATTATATTTATTTAACCTTAAGCTTTCAAGTTTTCAATCTGAGGTGTTTTACATGAATATTTATAATGCATAAAAAAGGGCCTTGGAAAGCAACAGTGAACTGTTCAGAGTACCAAAATTAAAAGAAAAAAATACTACTATTTAGAAACAATATAGTCCTTAAATATCTAAAAAGGTGAGAAGTTTTTATATCTTTTCCTCCCAGACCCTTTTTCTTCTCCAGATAGTTAATCCCCATCAGCACTTTTTTTATCCAATCAGAACTAAGAAATTATCTTTTGTGCCATTTTGTGGAAATATTCCATTTAATTCTCACATTGAACATGTGAGTCTGCATGAGTCCAAGGTTTACTTTCCAATATATTTATTACTGATATTTTTTAATATCTTAATTAAGTTAGATCACCAAGGGGAGCTGCTCTGGAGCCAGCCCAGCTGGCAGCAGAGTGGCAGATCTCAGTGCACAGGGAGTTTTCCTGAGGTAGGGAAATGCTAGGGCAGCGGAGAGACCAGCAGAAGCTGGCAGCTCTTGTGGGAGATGCTGATAAGACGCAGGCATTGCCAGAGCAACCACGACCACCTCCATGCCTATAAAATGCAGCCTGGGGAGCACTAGTGATCAGGAGCACTAGTGATCAGGAGCAGAGTGCAGCTCACCAGTTTGTGTGGAATGGTGCGCAAGAAGGGCATAGTCACCCTACCAGGTAAAGAGGTCTCTACCAGAATGGTGGGCACTTGCCTCAGAGATAAAACCATTGTTTCTACAGAGAAAGCCCCTGAGATGTCTGATGCTTCCACCCAGATGGAACTGGTAAGGAAGCAGACTTTAGTACAGATGGTAGGTTGCAGTGAGTACCCATACCCTTCTCCTGAAGAAAAGTACCTGCAAAAGATGTGCACAGGTTGATGAACTGTTGCATCAGGTGACTGAGTTACAGGAAAGAGGTAAAAGGCTGTGCAGTATTACAGAGACCAAGATGGAGATAAATAAGTGGTTTCAGAACCATGTTCCTGTGGTGGACACCACACAGAATTAAGCACTATGTACCCTGGTGACCCACAAAAGCAGGACTCTCTTTCAGTGCCCGCCCTCCAGCATTACAACCAAAACCAGCTTTAACAGCTGTAGACAACCGCAAGCAAGGTCTGCAAGGAGAAACTGTACCAGCAGCACACAGTGCATGATGCAAAAAGAACTGACAACTGCTCATAGAGGGTAACTCTCCATTAAGAGACAATGAGGCACCCATCTGCCAGCCTGACAGGGAGTCACAAGAGGTATGCTGCCGTCTGGGAGCTAAGAGGGATAATGGGTACAAGTTACTCCTGAGGACATCCCGGCTGGACACAAGAGCAAATTTTTTTTACAATAAGAACAATCAACCATTAGCATAATTTCCTCAGGGAAGCAGTGGATTCCCCAACATTGGACACTTTTAAGATTCAGCTGGACAGGGTGCTGGGCCATCTTTCCTAAACAGTGCTTTTGCCAAGAAAGATTTGACTAGATGATACTTGAGATCCCTTCCAACTTGGTATTCTATGAGTCTATAATTAATGCCATTCAGGTCTACAGATTAGATTTTTAAAAGAGATAGTCATTGACCTACTATCACTGCCATTGATGTTAATGTCAACTGAAAGTCCATATAGGCAACTCAACAATGAGATTAAATATTCATTAACACATTCTATCAGAGCTATAGTTTAAGTCTGCCCAGTCTTCCCACGGATCAGCTCCTGCAAATGCAGATAGACATTTAATGAGTAAAACAATGATTGTAAATAATGTTATTGGTAGTTTATCTTTTATTTTCTAATGGTGGGCAACATTGATCTTACTGCACCTGTATTTATTGACTGAACATTACTAGAATAGGATTTTTTAATTAAGATGTGTATAACCCACTGCCATACCTTAATTCCATCTATTAAAATGATACAGTTTATTTTACTGATAGATACTACCAAGAGCAGCCTCACCACCTTTATCACATTAAATCATATGCACATTCACATTTGTTAGGAACCTCAGATATAAGACACAGTTTGTGAAGTCTGCTAGTTAAATTGAGTCAGAAATAAAGTGGACAAGCAGGGAGTTAACTATATATTATCTGTGGTGGCATTCAAATTATTTCTGCATCATTAAGCATATTTCTAATTTCAATTGCTCTTTATTATTTAGAAAAAAAAGAAGCTAGAGTTTATGTCCAAATGGTTTTCTATTTCACTTAGACTCAACATCATTTTACCTTTTGTTATCCATGATGTCCTGCCATCTCAAGCATGAAATTATGAAGCTAAATGTACAGGAAACTTTCTTTATGGTGAATATATTCCGGCCTCCCAGCATGAATTACCCTTTCTGTACTTTTTGTTTGGTTACATAGTATGAAATTCTGACACTTTTTATACAGTAGAATGAATAGGTCACTATCTGTGCACCCTGACTTCTCCAAAGTACTGTGGCTTCTCTCAAGACTAAATCCATTCACACTTTGAATTAATCAATCTGATTACCTCAGAAAGCTACTATATTTTTCCCACAGTTGTTACTTTAGAAAGACAATTATAGACACTTATCTAGTGAGCACTTGCTACAAAAATCCTTTATAAATTTGTTAAAAAGCTATTCTTACTCATAGGTAGCTAAACTTAACAAAACAAAAATATGATATATTTACATGGTGACTTATTTCAAATGTTACAGTTGACCAATACCTTCAAAAGATCTAGAGCCTATTCAATTATATTTCACTCCATATTTTCTTTAACTTCTGAGTTAGATTATTTTGCATTATCCTTTACTATTTTAAATGCGCACAAACACATAAAAAGTCCAAGTAAATTGATGGCGTTTTTTTCTCTCATTTTTCACACTAGTGTTACAACAGTGTCACTTATCCTTGGACTTTTATATCCTAGACTTCTGTAAATTGGGTGGACTAGCTTGGATCTAGCTGCTTTTGAAGTAAAACATTTTTCTGGGATTGAATTCAATTAACTTCTGTTAGAGAGGGGTTCTATATGTTTTCCACTTCAAATTGTATAGATTGAACTATCTACAACATCCCTTTCATATTTAATGGACAAGCTGGTAAAAATTTTAAATTAATAAAATTTTCTACCAGAGAAGTGTTTTTAAGTCTAATTCTGCAGGTCAAATAAATGCAATAGCTTTATCTGAATTTATATGGCCTAAAACTATCATTAAATATATGTCTGCATGGCATGATTTGTATCTTGTAGTGATCAAAATTTGAAGTTGAAAATCCTAGCTCAAGATCTTGATCATTGTTCATATTTTACAAAATTCAGGTCAGACCTTCATATGAAACCTTGTACATAGACTGAGAAAGTGTATGCTTGAGAATACTACAGAATATGAAGCACAGAAATTTTCTGCACTGTAAACTATTCCTAGATTTATTGTTTGATGTTTTTTCAAATGTAGAGGAAGTTTTTTCAATGTAGAGGAAATAAGCCTTTCAAACTAAGGTAGTTTAAACAGTAGTCTCATTATTTTTATTTTTTTTGCTTTTTTGTCTCAACAATCTACTACAGAAAAGAGAGCAAGTAAACCTTCTTTTAGTAATTTTAATTATTCAATACATCATAACGTGTCTCAAGGAAAATCTGTGTTGTCTTATTTTACTTTTTACATATTATTTGCATATATGCAAATATTTACATGCTCGCTGCAGATCAAAAGCAGAGACCAATGCCCTGCTATATTCCAGAGTCTTTTTTTTGCAATAACCATGTCTAAGGAAGTGAAAATAAAACAAAAATAATATTTAAATTAAGAAACAGACTGTCTCCTATATAAGGAAGAAATAGAATGAGTTTCATTGTGAAACACTAAATCTCTGTGGGCTTCAGAGGACACCAAAGGGGCAATTGACCGTAATAGCTAGTTAACTCCACAAGCAGACCAAAGGATGACACGAGATCCATCCAAAGGAGTATACTGAACAGTGCTCAATAAGGTGTGAAGCATTCTCAAGTAAAGGAGTGGTCTAATAGCAGACGCTGAAAGACTCTGGGTAGACCCTCTCAAACAAAGGTCACCAGAGGCAGATGGTACACACACAGATGTATTACCTCCTCACAAGGAAAAAAGTGCGGGAAGAGGGGGAAAGAGAGAGAGAGGGAGAGATATTTCTGGTGTAAATGTAGCGTAAATAGACTAGAGATTTTCATTTTTTTTTTGTCACATCCTCAACAACTATACATAACAGTGCTCTGTATCTGTACATGTTCATATTAATCTATCTATCTATCTGTCTATCTACCTACCTATATTGGATGTATGCGTTAAGGTGTTGGTGTTACAGGGATGGGCGTGGCTGCAGGGGCAGCTTCTGTGAGGAGAGGCCAAGGCTGCCCCATGCCAGAAATAGGCAGTTCCAGCCAGCACCAATCGACCCACCACAGGAGACGGCTGAGCCCCTCAGACAAGGAAGGGGAAATGAGTTTAAGAAAGGGCAGGAAGCACCACAGAGAGAGGAGAAGGGAACAAAAAGCGTGAGAAAAAACAAAGGGAAGACCAAGGTCAGAGATGAACGAGGAGGAGGCAGTGCTCCATGGTGCTAGAAGAAAGATTCCCTTGCGGCCCACAGAAGGCCTGTGCTGGATCAGATAAGTATTCCCAAAGGAACTGCCACCCATGGAGAACCCACACTGGAACAGAAGAAAAGTGTGGGAAGGAAGGAGTGGCAGAGAGAAATTGTAGCCCCCACCCACGCTCCATCCCCCACTGCATCTCTTGGGGAGAGGGGACAGGAGTCTTGAGTGAAAGAGTGAAATTGAGCTGCGGAAAGAGGAAAGCTGATGTTTTAATGTTTGTCTTTTTGTTTTCCACTAACCAAAATATTTATTGTAATTAGCAATAAATTTAATTCATTTCACCACATCAAGTCTGCTTTGCCTGCAAAGGTAATTAGTAAATGGCCTTTCTGTCTTTGTCTTGACCCACAAGCTTTCTTGTCCCTCTTCTTCCTATTTTCTCCCCTGTCCCATTGAGGGGGAAGGAGTGTGCAGGCAGCTAGGTTGGCTGCAAACCAAACGCCACTCACTCTATGATCGATAGATCGATCTATCTATCTATCTACCCATCCATCTATCCATCAGTTGTATTTTTACCTTCAGTTGTCTTGAGTTAAGAGTATTAAGAATAAATGGAAAACATCAGCCATTCCCCACTTAACAGTTGAGGGGAAGTACCAATGGAAGTAGGACTGCAATATCATCATCAAGACTGAGCTCATTAGTTGCCTGAGTCTTTAGTATTGTCTACTGGTAACAGATTTAGGCTCTCATTTCAGCTACAGACACAAAAATATGATACCTCAAAGACCTGAGGGAAGACATCACTTTAGATTTGGTTTTGTTTGTTTGCTTGTTTTTGCTTTTCCCACATGGACTCTTACTAAGACAAAAGCCTCTCTGTTCTCCAAAAAATGTCCTTGTTCCACAGGAAACGTGACAAAGTAAAATCAAACTAAAGAAAACATCCTGCTACTGTGTTTGAAAGCATATGAAAGTAAGTCCAAAGTAGCATTTAGTCATCAATGCATTCTAAATTTAATGTTAAACAAAGATCGATAAGGTTTTAATTAGAAAAAAGGAACTGTTTCCTCTGGGTATACAGCATGTATTGTTACATCTTTTACTTATGCATCAATAACAAAGAGTAGATCCACTGCATAATGACTAAAAATTGAATGGATGGTCATTATTATCTAAAAAATCTGGGCTCACAATCCCAGCTGTACTGAAGCTAAATCAGCTTAGTGTCATCCATATTTTCACATTGATCAGCTTTCGTGGCAGCAATAGAAAAGTTCATGAAAAACACATCAATTACATGACAACAGGTGTTTTACACTACAGCTGAAAATAGATGTCACTTTTCAGCATGTGAAAATATCTGAGGAGAAACTAGACTTTTAATCTCTAAAAATCAAATTAACTGAAGAATTAATGAAAACAAAGAACTATTAAGTATTGGAGAACTATTAACAACAATAAATAGGAAAATACTCCCTGTTTCCAGAATTTCAAGCATTACAGAAATGACATTAAATATATGCTGCTTTTTTTTTTGAGAGAGAGACAGAAAGAGAAAGACACAAAGGGAACAAAATAAGGAAAAAAAGGTGAGTTTATGGTCAAGATTTGGGCTAGGATTACCGTTTCTTGGGGAAAAAAATCAGACTATATCTCATTACACATAATGCTTGAAGTGATTTCTAGGCTAAGGTGAAGGCTGAGGACACTGGGACTCATGCTAAAAACAGGAAAGCAAACAGGGTCAGGAAGGTCAGCCCTGTAGCTCCCTCTCAAGCTCAATGCTTAAGCTTAGGGTTGAAGTTAGGGTTAAAACTATGGAAAAGAAGACTAAATTAATTGTGTCTCTTGTGAAATTATCCAACAGTCTTATGCTTAAAACAAGGCTGTTGTTCCCAGGTGTTTCAGACAACCCTGACACTTGGATTTAGCCTATGCCTGGTCTTCTTGAAGATAATACACTTGAGAAGCCAGATGAAAGACAAATGACATGGATGGTGCTGATTTCAGCATCAGCAAGAAGAACAGAAGTAGCCAGGGTCAAGGTCTGACTGATCTGTAGGCTTTCTAGTAGTGCAGCTGAGGAGGATGTTACAGTCAGCAGGAAGAGACTTTGGAGAGTGTTAGCAGTTGTAGCTTTCTTAAGTTCTTCTGTGGCTCAGCTGAGAGCTAAGACTTTCTTACTTTGGCACCATCTTTTAACTTGGAGTGGGTGTGGGGGGAGAAGAAGCAGAGAAGGAGGGAGGAAGATGGGGGCGGGGGGAGGAGGAAAAGGATGGATTGGGTAAAAAGAAAGACTGAAGCTGAAAAGTAAAAAGAAAGTAAGGTGCGTAACTTCCTCCTCATGTTCTGCTCTGTGAGATCCAAGGCTCAGTTCTGTATAACCTTGACTCAGACCTCTGAGAAAATTGCTAGATTATAAGAAAGATCTGTAAGAAATTCTCTAGAGTAAAACTATGCCAAGTAAGAAAGGTAAGATTTCAGACAGGTAAAGCTGTTGATAAAAGGGATCACTAACATTTCAAAGAGTAAAGAGAGAAAATATAAACATGAGAGGTATAAATTCCTAAAAGAAAGAAATGGGACTCAGAAGGTGGCAAAGGAACAACATTAATAATCAACCTATTCTAAGGAGCAGTAGAAACCTTTCCTCTCCTGGCTGATGACTAATGGTTAGCAAAGTTTCTTCATGAAATTGTTAAAATATTAATGTTTTGTCTAGCATTTTAATGTCTCTTTGATGTATTAGATAATAAATAATTATGGAGGGGCTTTTTTTTTTTTTTTTTTTTTTACTTATTTTTCAGTCATGTACATTTTGTTTGGAGAGTCTCTCTGTGCATGACAAAAGTTGCCTAAATGAAGTGTCTAGGAGAAGGAGTGTCACAGCTTGATGGAAAATGAGAGCAGCTCAGGTCCTTTTGGATGGGGCTCTGAGAATCCCCGGTACTTTGGAACTGCATCCAGAGATTATGAAAGTAGAATCAAATAATGAGAAAATATAATAATAAGAAAATATTCAATATTTCAATGTGTTTACTGTGGTCATCTGAAACTTCTTGCTAGGATTTTAGAGATGGTTGCTATCAAATTTACAGATAACCACTTTTCCCCTACAGGGCAGGTAGGGAAATTACTTTCTCCCATCCAAAGGAAAGTTTAGGGAGGTGGGTCATCCAGAAGGTGCTTTGTCTATGGTAGTTGGAAACGTGAAGATGAATTGAGAGAAGCCGAAAAAAGACATTCACAGACTGTCAGGAAAACACTGAAACTGAAATAGATATTAAGGTTGCTATAGTATGTGGAGAGTGGTAACCTTGACTACTCTACTAAGAAAATAAAAAGGGAACTTGTCACTGTGGAGTGCAAAATCATGGGTTTGAAGTCAGTGATTGAATTGTTGATAGAACAGAAATAGAAATTTAACACTGAATTGGTGGGAAGGAGCGGAAATACAATGAATGCATAAGTGCAGAAAAACAGTGCTGAGTAGGATGTCTCTGCTGCAGAGAGTTTACATTGAGTGTCAGCAATAGACCAAGAACATCTCTGGTGAATGGCTTAAAGATATGGCAAAATAGACATTCAAACTGGGGACTAAGGTGGTCAAGAGAAGCTGAGACATCTTTGAGAGTAATCATGAAAGAGCAAAAATGCCATGGATCAAATAATTTGACTTGTGGGAAGATGACTCAGTCTTTGAAAAGAGCATTTCAGGAGAAGCAGGGTGAGTTGCAGTCCTCAGTACAGGTGTCTATCAAGCAGAAAACATTGATCTTAGGACCAAAATAGGGTAACTGGTATGACCTAGACCTTTTTAATTGAGACCTACAGGATTACCCATGAAGCACATAAACCTTCTTTGTGCACCTTCCTTTGCAGGAAGAGCTGGAACAGTTAACCCTGTTTGTAGCTCTAGTAGTTCTTTTTTTTTTTAACAAAAGCAGTCACCATCTAATGATAATGCATATGAACACGTCTATGCAGTTATTTCTGCTATGATGGACCTTCTGTATGGAAAGTGATGGGGAAAAGTCACTATTTCAAAGCAAAGACCAAAAGTTGAGCTGGACTAGTGGAGGTAGGTATTCAGGAGGGAACTGCAATGAATTGCATTGAAAAGTCTCATGGGAGGCTTTTTTCACTGCCAAAAGAGACACAAGAATCTAATTTGCAATGAGCTAAGGGACTGAGGAGAAGACATGGATGCCTGGAATTGTTGTTAACAAAAAATATTAAAACTCAGATTAAGTTTAAAAGGAGACTTGTGTTCATTTATTGAATCATCATTTAATATTGGAAAAATAAGAGTTTAAGGGTTTGATTATTTCACAAATTTAAGTGCTCTCCAGATTAAAGTGACACCTTAAAATACAGAAGGTCAATATTGAGGTTTTATAAATGTATTTTTCGCTTAGTTATGATTAAGATTATTAATACACTTTAAAATAGACTTTAAATTAATCAGAACTATTGCTTATTGCTTTTTCTTGGAGAAACATCAGCATTTTTAAAGACGAAAAGTAGGGCTGCAACGTCAAAAAATTAAGGCTTCTATGATGGTATTTTACTCTGCTATCTACATATCAGAAATCTGTCTGCAGTTAAGAGAAAGGTGTAAATTCCCATTTCTGTTATGATAATATCTTCATAAAAAGATGATCTCAATATTTAATTTTAATGTTTAGTATACACATGACCTGGAGTTAAAGGTGTGTGAAGAGGTTTCCAAAAGTTTGTGGACCTACTGATAGTTACTGCATGTTACATACAGTTACATTACATCCATACTACATTTCATACAGTAATTTATGTGAAGATTTGTGTTAGAAAGGCAAAACTGAAGAAAACAGCTTATTAATTCTGCACCAGACTTCAGGGACATTGGAAACAGTGTTTTTAAAGACCAGTGATTTATATTGATCTGCAGTTCTGCCAGAAGGCACTTTGTGACTGTAAAATGTTAGAGTTAGGATTAGTGCTAGGACTTATAAGGAAACAGAAATTTCTTTGGACATGAATATAATCAAAGTAATGATGTTTATTATATGTAGGCTTCATTTTGCTTAAATAAGAAGGCTGCATGCTGAGTTATTTCTTCTTTCTGGTTGTTGCCATATCAATTCAAAGAGCTGAAAATTTATTAAAACCAATGATTACTGTGTATATGCTAGCATGCTACACCCAGAATCTTATTATATGCAAAAAAAGGAACACACTAGGTTTCTGGAGACAAGAATTTTTGGTTACTCTAGTTTATGTTTCAACACTCATATAGTCCAGATTATTGTATTAACAGAGAAAAACTGCCAGACTAAAGTAGTGAATATTCCTACACAGTATTAACCACAGCAGTCTCCAGTTGCACCGGGTTTGAATGTTCAGTCTTCCTCACAAATAATTGAGTGCATGGTGACTCAATGTATGATGACTTCTGAGCATCCCAAGGCTTTTGCTGGGAACACTGGGATGTTCATGGTGGAGATTTTTATCTCCTTAGTCTTAGAGACACCTGTGTTTATTTGTACGAGTTTTCTTAACACAACCTGTTTCCTTCTTAATAGCCTCCACCTGAAGTTTGAAAACTGCACAACAGTCTCCTCCAGGCTCAATCAAGATAAAAAAGACTTTTGTTTTACCATATGGACACCTCCCTCTAGACAGAGTAAAGAAGTCTTCAATACAACAATTCATTGGCAACTTTTTCACTGAAATAGTCCAGGTTGGAAGGAACCTTGGAAGATCATCTGATCTGAATTTTCACAGGAAAGGGAGCCTAGATGAGATTATCTAGCACCCTGTCCAGTCACCTCTTGAAAAACTCCATTGACTGAGACTCAACCATATCCATGGCCATCTTGTTCCTTTGAATGATGGTTCTCACTGTAAAAAAAATTTCCTTCTTATATATGTAGCCACTGCCGCTTCTGAAGAGAGAGACTCCATCCTCTTTGTAGCTGCCCTTTAAGCACTGGAATACTGTCCAGGTGTCTCTGTAAGATACCTTTCCCTTCTGACATGTTCACCTCATCACACAGTTCACCATCATCAAAAGTGATCTCAGAGTTACACTGTGGGCTTTTCTGATGGATGATATTGTCTCTGATCCAGATTTTTTAAGATGAGCTTTTAAAACTAGAATTGGATAAAACCTGAAATAAGATGTTTACTTTATTGCTGTATTTGTAAGTAGGCAGGGTAGCTGAAGGATGGAACTATCAAACATCATTCTCATAAACCCACTTCTATTGTAGATATCTGTCATCTGTCATTCTTAGGTAGAGTCACAGTGTCATGCTTTAGAAGATTAGTTGAAGAGTGTGTTTTATTGTAACATACTCAAGTGTTGCGGTCCCTTTTGTGCATAATATGAAAAAAATGGACATTTCCAGGTTCCATTCATATCATTGTAAAGAATATCTACATATATTTGATGAGAGGAATCCCATCTTAAAAGTCTGTAGTTCTTCCCATTGACTACAGAAGGATTTCAACATGACTAGCTTCATTGTGGACAGATGCACACCACAGACTATGCATATACTCTTCAGACTCAAGGTGCATGAATACATATCAGAGTCCTGGAAATCATGTTCCTAGGAAAACTCTTTAGTGTAAGACTAATGAAGCAGTGAATTACACGCAGTTAATAGTGAAATGCACTTCATGATCTTCAGCACGTAGACAACTAAGTGTTAATATTATTTATGCATGTGGCAAGTTACAAGTATGGGACAATAGATCATATCTGGAGTATCTGACTTTTAAATGAGTCTTCTTCCTTTGTAACAAATTGTGCATCATTAAAGAGTACCAAATCTATGACACAAAATCACACAGAAAAAAACTGGGATTAATATTTCAGTTAAAAGCAGAATCAGAAGCAACGATCACAACTCATGGCAAAGAAAATTATATATGATAGCCACCTACAAATGATGTCTAGTCCTTTAGCATAGGGAATTAGGAACAAGAAATTGAAAGGATTGTGAATCAAAACTGAAATACACTTCGATGACATGGAACTGAAGTTCTAGAGGAAAGGGGTGGCCCAGAGGCCTCTGAAAAGTTTAATGGCATTTCAACTCTACAACACTCCTTACAGTTGATATGCCTATTGCTTTGACTAATTCCTGTGCTATATTTTACAGTGGGTATATTAATCATTTTTATACTACCAGTTGAGTCAAAACATCACATAATTTTCTGCCTCATTTTTTTATTAACGTCAATTAGTGCCATCACTTTAACAAAAGGGAAATATCCCTTTGAACCACAGTCTTCTGACATTAAAGTCATGAAAAAATTATCTCTGGGCATGGTTAAATACTGCGGGTAGCCATTGTCTATTTTACAAATTCTGTTCCTTGTACGTTTTCTAGTTTTGCTCCTACACATATAAAAATTTAGATGAAAGCTGACTAACAAATTTGCAGTCTGCTTTATTAGTCATTTGTATTTATGTGGGAAGTATTCACAAAATAAAAAATCTGTATTTTTGCAGTAGCAGTGGTTATAAAGCTGATGCCCATGTTATATTCACCTTCAGTTTATATGAAAAAACAAATACTTGATTCAATAACATGAGGTTCATTCAAGCAAAATGAAGCTTAATTGTTTTCATTAGTAATGTATGGAGCAAAACTCCCATGGACCATGTAGTCTCACAATAATAGAATCAAATGAATAAATCAATAAATTATGTATGAGACTGCAACATTCAAAGTATTCTGAGACCATGGAATGAATTATTAGATATGCATCCATACTATACTATAAAGTAGGTTTATCTGGGATGACTACACTTACATTTAGAAAGGCAATAGCCTATTCATGAGTGAATTCTACTGGTCCCAACTGAACATGAAATGGGTGTATTTAGCAGACATTAATATGAATAACAATTTTGTCCAAGACAGTAATTTTCTTCAACACCATAAATTTAAAGCAGGAAGCCAAGGTTGAATATATCTGATAGTAAGTTAGTGGTATAAAGGACTATTTAATTTTTTTCCTGTTGTTTACTAATGCTTACCTAGGGGTAAAATTCAAAGATAGTAAATAAAATATTTGGAAGAGTTAATAATTCACATTTTTCCTGTAATTATACGGTGGTCATATTTGAGCAGGATTGGTCAATCAGCATGACAGATGCTCCCCCCCACCTCTCTCTCCAAAGAAAGTCGAGGAAGAGATAAAGAGATTTGAGAGTTTAGAAAAAAAAATAATGAAAATATTAATAAATTAATGAACTAATAATTTTAAAACTGTATGCAATATATACAAAACCATATCAAGCTCCCAGGATGATAATTGCATCACCAGCAGGCACAGGGAAAGTTCCAGACTGGAATCAGTGATGGACAGGAGCTGGATTCTGGATCTGGAATCAGGAATACTCAGATTAAGATTTTTGGGATGATCAAAAGCAGATGAACAGAGAGAGTCCTCCTTGGACACCGGCCATTGAAGAAAGAGCGTTGACCATTTGATCCCTCAGTTTTTATACTGAGCATGATGCAGATGAGGTGGAATACCCTGTTGGTTAATTTTGGGTCACCTATCCTATCCGCTCCTCCCTGAAGGTGTGACTCCTCTATGCTTTTCCACTTCCGACCCTCTAACAGAGCAAATAACAAATTTAGTTGACTTTGGTTGTTATAACAATAAGTATCAGCAGGAGCCTCTCTGCATACCATTCCTTGGCATAATCAGGTTTTATCACTCTGAGAACAAAGAGTTTCTGCACAATATGCTGTTAGTTTCTGGGTTTAATTAGTTGGAAGAGGCCCAGCTAAAAAGTAAAATGACTGAACAGAAAAATGGTCCTGTTTTACCTCAAACCATGACATATGGAAAAATATTTATTTATAGCCTCGGAGAAAATTATAATAGGATTTTCTTCTCTTCCACTTCTACTCTATGCTTTCTTTTTAGTTCTTTCTATTCTTCAGAAATATCTAAAAAGGATTCTTTGGCATATATAGTTCTTACTTTGTTTGTCTGTGGATTCTGTTCTGTTACTAATCTTGGATGTCATTGTCATCTGAACTGGTGGACGGAAGAACATTTTTCCCTTCTTCCATACTGAGAGATTCACTGTACCTGCATTAGTGCAAATGGGTCCTGCTTAGCTTATAATTATTAGGTTTTCAGAGAAGAGGTCTCCCAGGTCTGTCCTTTATGGAAAAAAAATTACCTCCTCAACTGGTTAGAAAGTCAAACTTCCTTTTGTTCCTTCTCTATAACGGAAGAAATCCTGAACTATTTTGTCCATGCAGCATTACAACAGCATTAAGAGGAACGGAAAATTTACGCTTCCTAAACTAATCTACCCTTTAAGTAGGAGGTATTAGTACAGGAAGAAAGCATGCTGTCCAATGAATCTCAAGACAAAAACCACTCGGAATTAGAGGTCTAGTTACGTTTTAACTACATACGTAGGCAGTGCTTTCCTGAGCCAAATCTGAATGAATACTTGAGTGTTTTTCTTCTTTTCACACCTATTCAATACATGTCAGAACACTTCCTAAACAAGGAATATTGGTAGATAAGTAGTTTAATTTGTGGTTAGGCAACAGGCTAAGACAGATCTGCCATACATAGGTCAATTGTCAATAACTTGTCTTTGGGGAGTGGTCATTGTGACCAGACTGATCAGAAAGACCCTTAGAAATACTGAGTCAGAAGCACCTCTTGTAGATATCCAGTCAGTATTTTATTAGTAAATCTTGTCATATGTGTCTTGAGAGTACTTTTTCATCCTGGAATAATAATCAGATAAACAAATAACTGTGTATATCAGTACATATTGGTATTTACCAAAATGCCATATTAATGAAAGTGTTTAGAGAAGATAGAACATTTCTGTCTTTCTTCCACTTTTCCAAATACATGACCTTTTCATTCCTAAAGGAATGAAAATATATTTATATGAAATGAAAATGAAATTCATTTATTTTACTGAGTACCTTAAACTGACTCCAATAAGAAAATCAGGTACAAATACCATATTGTGAAATAATCTCGATCTATCCTTATATTGCAGGGAAGTCTGTGTTTTTATGCTCAACAGCTGTGCTGTCACTTCCTTTCTAACATTATAGAAGCATTATTATTTTGGTCAGTAGCCTAGCACAGTTGACAAGGACAAAAAACGCACATTTCTTCCTGTCACATAAAACATCACCATTTTATTAGCTGACAGGAGCTCCTCAAGATCATATCAAACAGCACACTGGAACAGGCTTTCTAAAGAGGTGGTCGATGCCCAAGGCCCGTCAGTGTTTAAAAGCCATTTAGACAGTGCCCTTAATAACATATTTTAACTTTTCATCAGTGCTGAAGTGGTCAGGCAGTTGGACCAGATGATCATTGTAGGTCTCTCACAACTGAAAGAGTCTATTATATTCTAGTACTCCTAAATTTATATACTCCTAAATTCAAAGGATTGTTCTCACCTCAGTATTAGTTACACATTATAGAGATTTCATGTTTGGATTTTTTTAATAATGAACTTTCTTCAAAGAAAGATATTTTCCTCTAGTATTTACTTTCATGTCTTAAAAGATATTACCTTGCTTTACCCTACTTTCGTTGTCTTTGTTATTAATCTGCTGCGAGCATTAATGTAACATTTTGTTTTCTAATATTAGATTCTTCTGACTGCTTCAAGAATGTAATGGAAATAATTGTTAATGACTGATAACGTGAAACAACTATCAGCATGGTGTTGTTGTGAGACAAGCAAGAAGATGACTGAAGTCATAATATATTTTAAACAAGCACTTCACATATTCTTCTGGTCAATAAGGTCAATATTGTTCTAGGTTACTTTTGAATTAATAACTGAAAGATGAAAGGCTCCCAACACTATTACACTCCTCCATCCTTCATCTATTATTCAGAGTGGTCTTTAAATCTTCAAAAGGAAGATGTTGCAGCTGCTCAGTATTCAAAAATCTTTGAAACTACTTGGTTTTGCTGAATTTCTTGCAGTTAAAATGTTTATAAAATATTAAAATTCCTTCATATAATGTTGTCTAGACTATATACAGCTAAGATCCTGTAAGTTTTCACTACCCATATTGAGAAGATTTTATTTTATTCTGCCCATGATGAGAAAAATAAACTGCTGCTGAAACACCGTTTTGAAGAGAAATTCCAACAAAGAGGAAGGAAAGGCATATGGTGTCATTTAAAGAACCTCTCAACTTCTACAGTACAGTGAAGGCAATACAAGAGGGGACTGTGTGGACTTGGAACAACTGCTACATGTAAAATAAGCTTCAGAGCAGAAAACTGAAACACAACGCAGCATATATACTTCAAAGAATTATTTTTTTAGCTATATCCCACATTAGAAAGATATGAAGAAATTACTGTAGAAGGAGGCATTAAGAAAATTTTCAGCTCAAAATAGTGTATTCTCACTGTTCTCCAAGAGTTTTCCTGGCTATAAGATAATCTTCAAGGAAGATTAAGGCATTATTTTCCTAAATGGTTTTGGCCCTGCTGGGCTTTAATATTATGGAAAAAAAATAGATTCAGAACTTAAATCCAATAAAGGAACTAGGCCTTCAAACATTATGTATTACAAAATCTCTCTCTGCCTCGGGAAGGGGTATCCGCATTATGATAGTAAGTGCGTTTTAACTCCAGAGGAGTGATAGACAATTTGCTATACTTATTTACAGAAAACAAGACACTGTGAAGACTTACTTAGGAGAGACTTCAAGGTCAATTCTATTTTGAAATCTCATAAAGTTATTCAAAGCTGAAGTACCTGGCTCATATATAAAGATCTAGAGCTGTAATTCATTGGGAAAACAGCATGAAGATTTTTAATTTAAGAGGTAATGTTGATAGTTTTACGTCATAGGGTTGTGCTTATAACTTTTCTTATCCTTTCCCCTCAGAAAGATAATACTTTAAACCCTCATTAGCTAAACATATAAGCAAACACCTGAGTAGGAACCCTGAATCCAGGAGTCCCTCTTTTTCTGCTGCATGGTAGAACTATTAAGTTAAACGGCCATTCTTTCTTTCACTTGCTCTGCCTCTAACTCCTCAATATTTTGCATTCTTTTTCTGCACTACAGCTAAGCTTCATCAGAATACTGTAGAGGCTTGAGATTCATGGTCCATGAAAAGTTTTCTATGAAGATGCTACCAATGGAAAGGAAATTAGGCTTGCTCTTTATATATAAAGATAAGATAGAAATAAACCAAGTGTCAGAGTCTTACACTCTCTGACCAGATTCCTCGTGTGGAAGGTTTAATATTTAATATCAAATTTACTTTTATGAAGATATTTGATATTACATAGGATTTTGATTTAGCAGAGCAATGCAGCAATGTTTTTAAATCGCAATACAAGCATGAATTATGCTTAGCAGAGTACAGTAACTACAATATAAATTTGAGTTACAATATAAAAACGATCCTCATTAACATTATCTAAAATATACTCACCATCATGATACTGGATATCCCCAAAATCTGGAAAGGAATATATGTGTTTAAACCAGCTCAAGCCCATTGTTCTCTTCTAAGGTCTTTTTGTTGATTGTTCACTATCTATACTACAAATTGGACTAAGTCATATATACAATCTACTTCAGCATACTGGTCTGACTAGCTCAGGAAGACATTCATAAGCTTTTGGTTAACTCAGGTACAATCAGTAACACAGCTGCTTGACTCACTCAGCTGATATAACTAATTCATTTGGTCAACTAATACAGCCAGTTGATCCACTCAATGGTTGTAGCCACTTACCTAAACTAAAAGCCACCTCTGGTTCCCTTTCTGCTGAAATAATTTCAGCTTTATTTGCAATAGCTGTGGTCAAGCATTTTCTACAATTTTCCCTGAGTTTCATGAACATGTTGTCCTTGTCTATCTTTCTTCCACTGTAGGGGTTTATAGATTAGTCACACCAACAAAGCACAGTTAGGAAATGGTAACTTGGCAGAAATTTATGTAAAAGGAAATTACTTATTTAAGGCCAATTATTCTAATAAATAATTCTTCATATTTTTAAAACAAAGAACTTATCCTAAGAAATACTTTTACTTTTCACTGCCAGTTATGCTGCTCTGTGGGAATTTACTTGAAAAGTCCCAAAATCTAACAATTTTTTAGAAAGGAACAAGGGAAATGCCTGGCCTATGTAACTCCAAAATCAGGTCTGTTATGGATTCCAGGTTAAATTACATCATTTTTTTTCTTTCATGGCATTTTATTTTGGATATTCCTGTAGAATCACAAATACTACCTTGAGTCCTGCCTAACACTGCCTTTTCCAATGACTATTTCCATTTTTACAAGCATGCCAAGAGTTCTTAGCAGCTTCATATATAGGGAGTGAACCAAGTCATATAGCCTAAACCTTACATCAAGGAAAACAGTTTGCTGTGTAGCTTTTGATTCCATGATTCTTTAACAATTGCTGCAACATTCAAGAGCCTCAGATAAAGAAAGAATTCGTGTGACAGTGCCAAAGCTATTTTCAATGGAGTTCACCGTATCGTTACAAAATATATTTCTGAATTCCTTGTTTTTAAACTGTTACTGAGCTGACTGTGACAAGTTAAGACCCAATACTCTCAATGCCAAGGTATAGGTAAATGATTTTGGACATGACTAGTAGCTTTGCATTAAGGTTTTTCACTATTACTATTAATAAATACAGGTTTCTCTGTCTTAAGTGAAACAGTGCTGTGGGTAAATATGTATCAACATATAATAGTCAACCTGACAGATGAAAAGGAACATGGGAATAAAAGCTTCAGCTAATAAATCACTGAGAATCTGACATCCTGAAAAAAAAGATGTCTTTTTTTGTAAAATGTCACAGTATTGTACCTAGAGGCAACATTTGCTCTGTGTTATAGAAAGGATCTATTTCCACTTGTTCTGTGACAGGAGACTTAAGGGAAGCAATCAGCCAAGCATGGCACGTATAATATTGAAAGGTCTGAAGGACAGGTTGTTTTAGGTGGATGACACAGTTTGATCTTGTATCTTTTTCTATCACATTGTTATTTGAAAAAAATCTTCTACACAAAAGACTCAACCCCACATTTGTATACATACAGGAGCATATGTACACACAGGTAAAATCTTTTATTCTAGAGTTTATTTACACAAAAATATTCCATATCAAGAAAAAGCAAAATTAGACAAAGAAAACTAAATCTTTTCTCCAGCAGACACTAAGAGGATAGCTGACGAAGAAACCTAACTCACTCAACCAAGAGGATGGCAAGATCTGAAAGTCTACTGAAAGAAGCACACAGTGCCTTCTTTTAAGAAACAATATACTGGTATGTTTTCTCATTTTAAAAAAAATAATAATCATAGCTTTAGTAGGTGTCATGGTTTAACCCCAGCCAGCAACTAAGACAGCACAGCTGCTTGCTCACTCCTGCTAGAGGGATGAAGAGAGAGAATCAGAAGGGTACAAGTGAGAAAACTCATGGGCTGAGATAAAAAAAAAAAAAAGGTTTAATAATTGAAATCATAATAATAATCACAGAATGATATGGGGTTGGAAGGGACCTCTGGAGATCATCTAGTCAAATCCCCCGTGCCAAAACAGGTCCACCTATAACAGGTTGTACAGGAACATGTCCAGGCAGGTTTTGAATGTCTCCAGAGACGGAGACTCCACCACCTCTCTGGGCAGCCTGTTCCAGTGTTCTGCTACCCTCAAAGTGAAGAAGCTCCTCCTCATGTTTAGATGGAACTTCTTATGTTCAAGTTTGTGCCCATTTCCTCTTGTCCTGTCCCTGGGCACCACTGAAAAAAAACTGGCCCTATCTTCTTGACACCCACCCTTAAATACTTAAGTATTTATGGGTGTTGATCGGGTGCCCCCTCAGTATTCTCCAGACTAAAAAGACCCAGGTGCCTCAACCTTTCCTCGTAAGTAAGGTGCTCCAGGGCCCTAATCAACTTTGTAACTTTCTGTTGTACCCTCTCCAGCAGTTCCCTGTTCTTCTTGAACTGGAATCCCAGAACTGGACACAGTACTCCAATGGGGCCTCACCAGGGCACAGTAGAGGGGGAGGATAACCTCCCTCGACCTGCTGGCCACACTCTTCTTGATGCACCCCAGGATGCCATTGGCTTTCTTGGCCACCAGGGCACATTGCTGGCTCATGGTCATCCTGTTGTCCACCAGGACATAATGTAATGAAAATGAAAATAACAAGGAGAAATAAACCCAAGAAAGACAAGTGGTGCAAAGGAAAAGAATTGTTCACCACCAACTGACTGATCATAGAATTGCCTAGGTTGGAAGGGACCTTTAAGATCGTCTAATCCAACCGTCAACCTAAAACTGACAAAAAAACATTACTATCCATATCTCTAAGCACTACGTCTACCCGTCTTTCAAATACTGACAGGGATGGTGAGTCAACCACTTCCTTGGGCAGCCTGTCCCAATGCTTGATAATCCCTTCAGTGAAGAAATTTTTCCTAGTATCCGTTTGGAACCTCCCCGGTGCAACTTGAGACCATTTCCTCTTGTCCTGTCACTTGTTACTTGGGAAAAGAGCCCAATCACCACCTTGCTACAACCTCCTTTCAGGTAGTTGTAGAGAGCAATAAGATCTCCCCTCAGCCTCCGTTTCTCCCAGCTAAACAATCTCAGGTCCCTCAGCCACTCCTCATAAGGCCTGTTCTCCAAACCCCTCACCAGCTTCGTTGCCCTTCTATGAACACGTTCCAGCACCTCAGTGTCTTTCTTGTAGTGAGGGGCCCAAAACTGGACACAGTAGTCGAGGTGGAGCCACAGTGCCGAGTACAGGGAGACAATCACTTCCTTACTCCTACTTACCACACTGTTCCTGATACAGGCCAGGATGCTGTCAGCCTTCTTGGACACCTGGGCACACTGTTGGCTCATGTTCAGCCGACAGTCGACAAACACCCCAGGTCCCTTTCTGCCGGGCAGCTTTCCAGCCACTCTTCCCCAAGCCTGTAGCACTTCATGGGATTGTTGTGACCCAAGCACAGGACTTGGCACTTGGCCTTGTTGAACCTCATCCCATTGGCCTTGGTCCTTCGATCCAGCCTTTCCAGATCCCTCTGCAACACCTTTCTACCTCCAACTGTATTTAATTCCATTCACCACCACTCTCCAGACAGTTTTTTACCAAGTAAAGAGTACTCCCCTCCAAGTCATGGGCAGCCAGTTCCTTCAGGAGAATGCTGTGGGAGACTGTATCAAAGGAGATCAGGTTTGTCAAGTAGGACCTATCTTTCATGAACCCGTGTTGACTGGGCCTGATTGCCTGGTTGTCCTTCATGTGCTGCATAATGGCACTCAGGACGATCTGTTCTATGACCTTTCCAGGCACTGAGGTCAGATGCCTAGCCAGTCCCTAAGCAGCAGCCCCTCTGCCAACCACACTCTGAGAACCCATCACCAGGCCTTGCCTGGCCACTGGCTCTAGTCTGTGAGGGACTGAGTGGAGCCAGGTCTCCTCCTACTGGTGCCCAGGCCAGCATAGTGGTAATATTCCTACATGGTGGGTGGTGTCCCTTAAGGCAGAGCAGCATCAGTGGGTGCCTTAGGCATCGAAGGAAGAACTAAGAAGGAGCTGCCACAGCCTGGAGAAACATAACACTACCTGCAATTGCAGGGATTAAGTCCGGACAGGGACAGAGACTAAATCCTGATGACTCACAGAGGTGAGGCAGCATAGGGAGATTAATCACTGTCAGCTCTTAAAGCATGATGAGTTACATCCAAAATCAGCACACCCTCAGGAAGAACCCAGGAAGTGTAGGGAGGTGCTTAACACTTAACGTCCCAGCTCCTCCATGTCGTTGCAAGCAACCCTGCACACACTACTGGGATACAGGAGTTGTGCCTGCATGCTTGCAAATTGCTTACATGTGTCTTGGGGCTTGTGGGTATGAGAGTGTGAGAGACTGAAATCAGTTGTGTTTCAAAATTTGTTCATCTCTCCTTCCTATGAGGTTTTGCACCGAGCTACTTTGCTGCTACACTGTTGGAACACTATTTTCTTCAGGGCAGTCTGGAAATTTTCATGTTTTCCAGAATCTGTAAAAAATATGTATACTGCCTAAAGCAATTCAACATTCGTTCATGTTATTAAAACCTGTGAGATTAAGTGCCCCATCTGTCAAGACACGGGGTCATCTTTGGTGCTAAAGTGCAAAAGAAAACCAGCATTTTTAGGACTGGGTTCATTTCATTCTGACACAGAGTTCAAAAATAGTTCAGATGAATTGAAACCTCTAGAGGACAGAACTGAATACCTCACAATATTTCTCAGTATCAGATTATATACAACTAAATTTTTAGGTATAAATGTAAGAAAGCAATTAATGTCTAAACATAAGTATTTACATTAATTTTAGATACCCTAGAATGCTTGAGATAACTGACACAGGATCTATGGGAGATCTGTGAAGTTGCATCTTCAAATCAGGAAGGATACCTTCTGACATCTGAAATGCCTCTAGACATCTAACTTTAAATACTTAAATTACTCTGCACAGGGAGCTTTCAGATACCTACAGAAAAACGTTCAGTGTCATATGAGAGTTCATGGGGTATTTGAGACATCCGGACAGAGCAGGCAGTTACTGTCCAGCTGGAGATGACATTGACCATTGCTACACAGACTTCTGTCACCATCCAGACAGCAGCTGACCATTCTGTTTGAGAAAGCTGATCCCCCATACAAAAATCCCGATCAATTTCTCTGTCCTTGAGTATTTGTGAAGTAATATCCAGTCCATAGGTTTGTTGATTCTGTCTGGTTGTCTGGTTTCCTGTCCTTTAAAATAGCCTGGTCGTTATCTGGATGCAACAGTTGCTTAATTTTAATAAGTCTTTGGCAGTACTAAGCATTCAAAAATCTTACTCTTATGGCAAACAGTAATTTGACAGAATCCATGGAAATGTCCTAATGTCCTCTATCCACGACATGTATTTTTTGTGTGATGGGCCAGCTGACTGCTGTCATAAAACCACTGTAGTTTGTTTTACAAACCTTCTGGTGTATCTCAATGATTCATAATTAACACAGTCCGTAAAATATCTGAGGTCTTTTGTGAGAACAAAGACCATATAGCTGTGCATTTTAAATTAATGAAATTACATAATTGAATGTAAGTATATTGAATACACATGGGGTTAGCAATTTATTAAAATTAAACATGTTTAACATTGAGGCTTAAGCATCTGTTCAAAGTCTTAGCAAAGAGTTCAGATTGTGTAAAGAGGTCACTGTGCTTGTCAAAACATACTGGATTCTTGTTATCACTGCCAGGAGTGCATCTTCTGGCTGTTTCTCTACTTCATAAGTGTTGGTGGTCTCTCCTTCTCCCACATGCAAAGGTTCAACCAGTGAGTGCACCTGGCTGAAAGTTTTTTTGTCTTTTCCCTGACAACAAAATAATTTACCAGACTGATATGGAAGATACTTGGAAAAGCAGAGTGATATGGAAGATACTTGGAAATGCAGCAAGCATACTGACAATGTCAAAGATTTCAAAAATCCTTCTGTAAAACTGGGACTGTGATTTGGTTTGTTACAAAGTTCCGAAAATCCTATGCTAAGTTGAAGGTTTGCTATCTTGGAGTTGTGAGAATTGAACGAATTAATAAAGCCAGAAAGTTAATATTTTGATGTTAAGATGTTAACAATCACCCACTTACACCGTCTCCTAGAGAAAGAAAAGAGTGGGATCGGAATTTAATCATCAAATGAAGTATTGATTGCAATTAGTGAAAATGTCAGAGCAATAGATGTATAGCTACTCAAGATAAGCACAGTGGCAGAAAAGATGTCTTCACATTTCTACAAAAATAAAAGCCCATTTAATTTTGAAGATATTTTTTGTCCCTGGTGTAAGTAAAGATGAGGATAATAGCATATAATAAATTAAACTTAGTCAGTATATAATACAAGAAAAGAGAGGCATGTACATGAGATTGTTCAACCTATCTTAAAATAGTTACTTAATTTTATACATAGTGTTATTTTCCCTTTGGAGAAATGTTTATGTCTCCATTAACTATGGAAAGAGACTAGATGACTAAGAAGAGATAAGTAACTTTTAAATAGTAGCTGTTGAAATTCATCCCTCTTTTAGTAAGGATTCCCTGTGCTTTTCTGTGAGGGAACCTTTTGATCGGCTGTCAGAAATGTCCTGTGGACACAATTCACTAAATTCGGAAAAGAAGAGTTTTATGCCGTGTTTCAGTGACTTTGCATAGCAGTTCACTGCGACATGAGGTGTGACTAGAGGGATCAGCCTGCACCATTGTGGCTTGTTTGCAGCCGAGAGAAAATTCTTGCTTGACGACTGGTTATAAATACTCTGTGTTCAAATGTGAATGACAGTAAGGGTGGAGGTTGATGGTGTCCCCTGCACACAGTGGTCTAGTCCCCTCTGAGGTTTCCTCAAGTACCTCATCTGGCCTCCAGTTCTGGTCCAGGGTTAGCGTGGGTTTTCCAAAGTCCTTCCCACCCTGTTGCAACAGCATCTTAAAATCTGCTATACATTTCAGCAAATGACTCAAGCCTGATGTTGCTGGCAAATAAAAAATGGAAAATAAAACTGGAAGTCTAATTACCCATAGTATAAAGCACTTAAGCATGATAAGAATGCAGGTATGCATTTTCAGTGGCTTCAATGTGTATGATTACGCTTAACCTGAAGGAGGAGCTTACACATTCTGAGAGACTGAGGTCCTCTGGGCAATCTGGCCCGTTAGGTATTAGTGTAATTATTTCCTCTAGGAAACCATAATGTGCGGCTGCTGCAACATAATAAGTGACACTTAGTTTCTGTGAGCATAAATTGGACTTCAGTTTCCATATTAAATTTTCATTGTGCACATCAAGAACAAAGAAAATTAATTGAATGTGATAATGTAAATCCTACGTGCAAAAGGTAAAAGGAACCTTTCATGACAGCCAAAAACCCTGAGCTTCTGAAGTTTTACATTTTTATTAGAATGTTTTTATTTCTGATGCTTGCATTTTATTGCAGCCTTATTATTATTTTTTATTTATTTACGTCAAATTACAGCATGCTGGTTTGTCCCCATTCTTATGCTTTTCCCTGCTCGTGAATGTCATCGTTACTATTTTTATTAATAATACTTTTCCTCTTATCCTTTTAGCTAGTTAATTTCTTTTTGTTCTGCATTTTAATGTTTCATGATTTAAGTGCTGATGAGACTTAAGCTTATAAATATGCTAACTGAAAATTGCTGAGAATATTAAAGACTGTTTTGTAACTTCAGTCTTTTGAACTCACATCTTCTGCCTCTGTAAATTTAACAACAACATATTCTTTTCTATTTTTACAAAGGAAAGCACCTGTTTCATTTTTAATACCATTCAGCAACTTATAAATTAGAAGAGGATACAATATGGTTTTCAAGTCCAAATGTGTACTAAATTCATAATGATCTGCGGTAACTTCAAATGCATTTTATTTTTTTCCTTTTTGCTTTTAAATAGATTTTCATAACTAAAATGTGTTTTCTTACTAAACAAAAATAATTGGCCACGTTAATCTTTAAGGTTAATATATGACTTGCAGTTATTGTCTTTTTTTCAGACCCTGACTGTGTACTTAAGGCATATGCATTTAAAATATACATTTCATAAATTCCATCCATACTTTTTTAAGTCTATCAGGTAGCTGTTAGATCTCCAGTATTTCAACACTTAGGTGCCTCACTATCTTTTGTCATATATTTGTTTTCAAAACATCTTGGTGGGAATGCTTCAAGTATGATTAACTGACTGATTACGAAGTACATAGATATTTTTGCAGTGACCTATATGTTGAAACTAACAACTCACATTTCTCAGAAGTTAAGCACTTCAGGAATTATTTCCTGTTTAATGATGTCAATAAAAAATGCACCTCCATCAGGGCTAATTGTGGGAAGACGATGGAGGTCAGTCCACTTATCTGTCTCGTTATTGAAGAAAAAAAAAAAAAAGCGAAAAAAAATGTATTATGAAGCTCGATCCAAAACATTGTCAGGGTATGAGCTAACTATGCAGTGGGGACAATCTGTGATCTAGTATTCAACTTCATTCTCTGGCCCACATTTTTCATAGCCTTGTAGACATATCCTAATGGCCTTTCTCCTGTTATTTACTGCAATGGTGGAAATTTCTATGTTGAGGCCAAGAACAGCTCCAGTTGTGAACTATACCTCATCTATGCCAATACTGCAGGATTCAAAACAAGGAAAGAAACTAAAAGCCCAACATCCTAGACTCTTCAACTGCAACAGTCTAGGAAATGAAAAGTTATATTTTACAGAAAGAGAAAGTTGTTTGGGGCATTAAGAGACATTATAGAGGCATTGTAGAAAAGAAAATACACGTCATAATTCTTGGGACTTCAAGGTGTTCAGCTCCCATGCAGAATTTAAATTTCTGTGTAAGGTACCCTGTGTGAGTGAGATTCATCCTGTACCACTTGAAAAACAGAACTAAATTCCATCCTTTGGTAACTAGAGCTTTGTGTATAAATACGAGCTAGGGTCGTGATTCATTTGCCAACATGCAGGCATTTAATGAAACGTGATTCTGTTCAGTTGATCAAATGTAGAGCTGGGATTCAACTACCTAACATATATATACATACATATATATATTATACACATATATATTTTTTTTTTCCTATGTTTCTGAGGAGCTGAGAAACTTTCAGAGTATAAATCTCTTTGAAGTCACAAACAGGAGAGTTGCTGTTCTGAACCCAAGACTGTTCGCAACCTGGTTGACAAAGCGGGAAACTTACAGCTTAGACAGGGTGGCAAGAAAGTGCTTTAGAAGAAACAAGGTCATTATGGCAGAGGTGGGTACACAATGGCAGGCAGACCATGCCTGGGCCTTTGGTCCTTTGATCTAAAAGGCAAAACAGGTTCTCAAGGTGCAGGGACTTTAAAAACCATTTTTAATAGGGATCACACGGCTCAGAAATTACACACTGACTGAGAAAAAGAAAAATTTAAACCAGCCTCCAAGGAACCTGCTAAAGTAGTATAAAGTTCACAATTTTTTTTTTCTAATAACTAAGTGAAAACCTCTATCATACAGTGCTTTAACACAATGCTGAAAAATGAGATATGGGGGTATTTTATAGCATGCATCGATTTTCACTACATTGATGCACTGTCAGAATTCATAAAGAGAGCTGAAACTTCAGCTTCCACAGACTGGTGGGAGCTAGGCCTGTGGAATTGAACCCTGTTGACTCTGCGAGGTTCTGTAATCAAATCTGTGGGGGCCGGTTTAAAATTACAGAATCTGCTCCTTTGCTGAAAAAGGGATACCACATCAGGGTGGTTAAAACAAGATAAATTTGAGATATGTTATGAGCAGATGCTCATGGACAAAATTTTCATAGTAGTGATAGATATCTGTGTACTGCTTAACAGACAGTGTGTCCCAAAACAATTGTGGGGACATTTTGCCATGACAAACTTCGAAAAATGAATCCTGACAGAGACAGAGTCTACAAATTGAGAAATCATCCCTGTACAAGGAAAGGAAGAAACAGCTGCTGGCAAAATGGCATGGCTGGCCCCAGAAATGTAACAGCTGAAAAATTAACAGGTGAAGCCATGCAAATCCAGACCCATCTCACTGACTCCTACTGCAATGCTTCAGCTGTCAAAGCTCCAGAATAATATTGAGTCTAAAAATGCAAAACAGGTTATGAAGTAGCTGGGGTTTTAAAATCACTGTTATCAGGGGCCCACACCTCAGTAATTATGGACTGAAACTTGGATGTGAGACAGAGACACCGGGGGTACCCTCCCCGCCCCTCTGCTGCTAGGACTACAGGGAGCGGCCAGTCCCCCTTCTCTGCACACATACATGCAGACACACACAGCCTGGACAAAGGCAGGGATGGAGACAATCCCCCACCCACTGCAGTGACCCTTACCCTTGATGTCTAACCAAGGCTGGCCAGGCACTAGGGCTCCCAGGAATTCAGGAAGATCTATCCCAAACACATAATGCAACGAGCTGGGTCACCTGAAAAACAAGCAAGCCTATGGGCTCATTCTAGAGGCAGGTCCTCCCCTGCTGTTAGCTATCATAAACTTTGATGGTTCTTCTTCTGGTTAAATATTGTGAATCCTAGTCAGGGTGTTCTGGGTTTGGCTGAGATAGAGTTAATTTTCTTCCTAGTAGCTGGTATAGTGCTGTGTTTTGGATGTAGTATGCGAATAATGCTGATAACACACACAGTGATGTTTTAGTTGTTCGTAAGTAGTGCTTATATTAAGTCAAGGACTTTTCAGCTTCCCATGCTCTGCCAGTGAGGAGATGCACAAGAAGATGGGAGAGAGCGTAGCCAGGACAGCTGACCCAAATTTGCCAAAGGGCTATTCCATACTATATGATGTCATGCTCAGTATATAAGCTGAGGGGAGTTGGCTGGGGCACAGCAACTGCTACTTGGGGAGGGGCTGTGCATCCGTCAGCGGGTGGTGAGAAGTTGTATTGTGCATCACTTGTTTTACATACACGATTACTATCATCATCATCATCATCTCTTCCTTTGCTGTACCGAAAACCCAAGTTTGGTTTGGGTTGTTTTTCCCCATTCTCCTGCTCATCCCACTGAGGGGAGAAGGGGGAAGCAGTGATTGAGTAGCTGTGTGGTGCTTAGTTGTTAGCTGGGGTTAAACCATGCCACAAGGCTAATTGGTTTTCCCTCAGAAGGCCTGTCTTTTCTATAATTTGATAGTACCTTTACTTTCAATTATTTAGCAAATCTTTAAAATATTTATAGGTAACTTGCACATCTTGTGGACCATCCAATCTCAGATAATCAGTTCAAATTTGAACCAACCAACAAAGTGGTTTTTTTTATTTTCCTCAGGTGAAGATTAGCGTTCTTCTAAGATGTGATAATTTACTATTGGTTTGCCATGTCAAGATAACTTTAATACATTCTGGGTCACACATACATTCTTACTGTGGGGTTCCCAGATTTTTCAAGTTCCCTGGAAATTTGAATTATTTAACAACTGTACCTAAATGCACACACATACACACATGCACATTCACAAACACACTTATATGTCTTTATATGCACATGTATATGCATGTGTAAATATTTACATACACACATTCACATGTGTATCCATGCATTTTTCTAAACTGCTTCTTATTAACATTTTTGCACATATCTAATTATGACAACGTTAATGGCAGTAATGCAACTTGTTTACTTAAATCTGTTTCTCTGTAGACTTTAATATGACTGTTATCAACAGCAGTTTCTATGTCTTTTTCCAGAAGCCAGAACTTTGCGTATATAGGTTGCTTTGAAAAGATCCTGGGATGCTGAATCATACAACAGAGTTCAAATTATATGCCTAGAAATGACAAAATGGTGCAGCAGTCCAAAAGCCATAAAGAGGTATGGTTCCAGAGTCTCAGTATTTTGAACTTGAAACTGACATCACTGAACACACATCATTCTGAAATAGCTATCCAAATGGAGTATTATTAAACTTCAAAAACAATTTTAATAATAAATCTGAATGTAATAAATATACTGTAATGGAAGTAATACAATGGAGTACTTTGTAATATGGAGGTTATAGTTGGACATTTAGTAATTTACAAATATTACTTCTCAAGGTAAACACTAATTGAAACTGTAATATTTATTAAAAATTGGATTTTATAATGTCTCCTTAGAGAACTAACGAAAGATTGTTTGTAAACACTAGAAAGAGTACTTAGTCATGAAATAACATTGCACTTATATTCTTGACATCCATTAAGACTCTGATAGTGCTATTTATAATACAAAAACAACACCGAGTAGCAGGTGTTTGCTGTCTTGAAGCCCTTAGTGTCCAATTAAAATGAAGATTCAACTGTCACACACTAAAGAGTAATGGACACATTTAAGACAAAAAAATAGTAACTAGAACAGCATTATGTGATTATGTGAGCTAGTTATATGAATCAGACAATGATTCTAGATGGTTTCTTTTTTGTCTTTCAACTCAGTATTTCAAAAATTTTTAAAGTTTAAGTGGATTTATTCCAATTGGAATTTATAGCAAAATTTGAACTGACTTAGGTTTGGTCGTAACTGAGTGCTAATCAAAATCTGAGCTTTAAGATACAAGTTTAGTAACAAACAAAATTGCATCTGCTCTTTTCTGACCGTTAAAGTCTCTCTAGTCTGCTTAATGATACTTCGAGAGATATAATTGCTATGGAGTCCTTGTTCTAAGACCATGCAGGATCATCTGACTTTTTGAGGTTTGGAAATGGGCACTTTAATTTCAATCATACTAGCAAAAATTGCAACCATAAAAAAGCATTATTTCTGTTCTTTTCAGGCTTCACTTTGCCAGACATTACACTTTATCAGGAAAAGAGAGAATCTGTTCCGCAAAAAAATTGTGCAATCTAAATAGAGAAGATGTTAAAAAAATAAGTGAAGTTATAATATTATGTAATAGGCATAAGGTAAAGAAACACTACTACTCTTTCCCCATGCCAGATGAGAAATCTGTGGTAGAGTTAGAATGAAGCCCAGGACAACCTGACTTCACCAGCTTTGTCAGAAAGGAATAGTAGCTCTGTGTTCATCTTTGACCAATAAAATGATATACATATGCATGCTTAATATTAGTCTGTAAATAGTTTTAAACAAATGGTTAACTTCTAAAAGTGATTCGAAATGTGATTTGCAAGCTTTCCAAATCAAATACTTAAAGGTACAACAACACATGCAAAGCTCATTGTGTGTCAACATATAGCAGCAGTTAAATACTTTCTATTGCCAAAGAAAGGAAATATCTCCATCCAACCAGATATTAGATCACAGTATTTGAATGTGTGCCTTATGAACAAACAAAGATGGTACCAGAGCTGCTACAACAAAGTTACTTTGCCTGAGAATTACTTCACTTTATCTGCTATGAACTTTTTTAAACCTCAGTGCATATCTTTTAACAGACAATGCTATAGTTACCATCAATTTACTTCTATTTCAGGACACAGAATTCCATGAACAAGTGCACATTTAAAGGTCATAAGCAAAATCCAAATAATTCTTTTTATCTTAATTGCAGCTCTCAGCTGAACCAACCTAGAGCATTTTAACTAACACCCGGAGAAATAAGAAGTTGCCATATACCTGGATCAGACTAAGAGAGTAACTTACTCTCTTTCATGAGTTTAATAAGTAGAAATACGGAGGAACTCAAGTAATTTTACATCCAGCTATTCATTCATACATCCAAATAATGAAGGTTAAAACAGTATTGGAGACAATAATAAATAATAAAACATTTTGTTGACTTTCGTGTCTATTTTCTCGGGGGAAAAATTCAGAAACCTTAATGGTCTAAGAATATTTTAATTTTGTTTTTAAAGTAGAAGCAATTTAAACTGATGGGACTTAAAATCTCATTTGGTTTCCTAAATGAACTTCATTATCAGATTGTGGAATACGGTAATCAGGATCTTGTAAATGAAGCATACTAAATTCCCTAAATGGCATGGGTTCTTAGAATTTGTCCTTAAAAATGAATACTCCCTTCAAAGAAACAAATAGTCTAGAGTCAAAAGATAACCATCTTCTAAGGTATTTGTAATATTTCAAATTTTCCAAATAAGGGTTATTCTCCTGTGTCTAGAATAACACATTATCACATGAAAAGAGAATTTATTCCGAGAGAGCATAGGTCTGCGAAATGAGGCCTGCATGTGGTAGTAATGGTAAACTCCGATTCTGTTGTGTCCTGAAAGTAATACACTGTATCCTTATCAGAAAAATGGGTGGGCAGGTCAAATAGGAAGAGATAGACAAAATTATTCTCTCCATCTGATCAAGGAGCCTGGTAGTTTAAGACTTTTTAGATTATGCCTATACAATACCACGCGTGGCCTGAAGTAAATTCTCTTGATATTTTTCTCCTTTTTTTTTTTTTAACAAAGATGCTGCCCCTAAAATACTTTATCTTGGAGCTTTGTTGACTATACCTTCCACTATTTATGTGTACTTCCTTGTATAGATCTGCTGATCAGAACAGTTTTAAAATTCTTGTGCTCAGTAAGTTTTTCAACCCCCTTCTTTGTTGCCACAAGTCTTCAAGCACTCCCCCTCAAAGCTACACAAGTGTCTTCTCCTCTCTGTTCCTTCTATCCTTCTCATTATGTCCCACACAGATACATATTCTCAGCCATAGTCTAACAGGTAAATTCAAGGAACCAGGGTCCATTCTGCAACCCTGAAATCAAACCACATAGTGTGCCTTGGCCCCTATACTTTTATTTTTTTTTACTTTTATACTTTTATTATTTTTTTCCCCTCAAAAAGGAAAGTGGATTCATCAATACTTTTCCATGCCACTTTATCCCCTGAAGTGTGCCAAGGTGTCACATTGGGCTACCGCAATTCCAGATTGCAGGAATGATTACTGACCCAACACCAGTGAGCACACTAAAAGGTAATGGACTCACCAGTGCTTAATTCTGTGTCTTATGTTGTTTGCGAGTGTAATCATAGCCTGAAGCTGTAAAACTATTGCTGAGTAGTGCTGAGTTTAAGCATCATGTGTGGTTGGCATTCACACTGTTGAGGACTGCCTTCCTCTGGGACAGATCTAGCTGGTAGAGAGTGAGTTGGACTGGTCTGGAAATAGGGAATGAGTTCATTCTTAATTCCGATTATGGAAAATCAGTGATCCACCACTTAAATGCACTCTGGGTTCCTTCTTTGATTTAGTAATACTATTTGGATCCTCCTACGTAGTCTTTAAAAGAAAAGAAACATCCCCCTTAATTTCTACAGGTTAGCAGTAGAAAGCAAATTGATTGCAAGGAATGGTAAGTGATATTTTTGTTAAATATTCCAAAGTCTAAATGGGTAAGAATGTAACCAATAGAAACCTGATTTCTTTCTGAAAATGCTAACAGCTTTTAACTTATGAAATCAGAAAAGAATGAAGAAGAGTAGGACTCTGTAGGTTAGATTGACATGTTGACATAAATCACAATATTTCAATTCACTTAAATTTTTAACATCTCAAATTGATCATTCTGTTCAGTGAACTATTTGACAGAAATTGGGGGTGATGGTTAAGTAATCCCCAAAATATACTTCCTTGCAGTATGACAACTGTATTAAACTGAAGGAATTAAGCCCCATTATTCACAACAATTCTGAGAAATGACTGCTGCTTTGAGCTTGATTTTATACATAAAACACATATTTGTAGGCATACATACGCACATGTGCATTTATTTTCTTATACACAAGGGTAATGTCTACAAAAGTGTGTGCACATTTTTGGAAGTCTTAGAGAGCAATATTCATGACAGGGACGGATTTATTCCAAAGATAAAATGAATTTGCCTGATGTGACAAGATACCTGAGATAGGGTTATTCTTTACTGGTTACAGTACCTGATGCCAAGGATGAGAAAAGGCAAAGAAAATAAATTTGCAATTTAGCCAGACTCCTAAGTATGAAGTATGAATCAGGACCTCCAAGAAATCTAACATCTTTCTTTTCTGATTTTAATGAAAACTATCTGAACTGGAGAAGCACCAAATATTCTTAGAATATATACCAGTTATAAGTCACTATAGCCCTCTTTTTGCTCACATAATCAGAAGGCAATCACTCATGCTGCTCTTTTCTTAATAACAGCCAGGATTTCAGTAATCAGTTCTTCCAGATGTTAGTTCCTCCAAAGGGAACTAGAGGGAAGAGGGGATGAATGTCACATATCTTGGGGCATTATTAACTTTCATAAAAAGTCTCAAACCATAAATACAAATGGATGTTCAGTGAAATGATTTGTTCATTTTGAGAGCTGTGATATAGATGTATTGAAAGGACGTGCATCTCTGGCACTCGGATATGCCATCTTAAGGTATTTTACCTGTAGTACATGCATCTACTCAAAATTGTGCTTGCTCTAAATGACCATTTAGACCCTGGACAGTTATTCTGAATTGTTTGAGCAAACTCTTCCTTTCCTTTTCAAAAACATGATTTCTAGGATTTTTGAATATTGCTACTTTGGTTTGAGTTTGAACCAATCTTTTGAAAAATAATTAATAACCTCTTAAACGTAAGAGTTTCCCTCAGAATTTTAATTTTACTCATTTCCACATGTATCTTCTTCTGTGGGACCACAATTAGTGCAATTGTTCTAAGACCAAAAAGCATAAATTTTAAGGTACCCAAATGTGTTTAAGACTTGTGAGTCCAGCTTCATCCGACTATCCTTCAGTTTGCTGTAACCTGTCTTTTGTATTAGGATCTGTTTATGTGGGGACCTGAGGGTCCTCATGGACAAGTTGAACATGAGTCAGCAGTGCACCACAGAACCAAGAAAGGCAAATTGGATTCTGGGCTGCATCCACAGGGGCATTACTAGAAGGGACAGAGACATGATGATACCACTCTACTCAGCGCTTGTGGGGTCACACCTGGATTACTGTGTCCAGTTCTGGTCCCCACAATTAGCGATAGACACAAACCAACTGCAAAGGGTTCAAAGGAGAGCCACAAAGATGATTAAAGGGCTGGAGAACCTGTCCTGTGAAGAAAGACTGAAGGAATTACGTCTTTTCTCCCTGGAGGAGAAAAGGCTCAGGGGAGAACTTATCACATTATTCCAGTACTTAAAGGGCATCTACAAAGATGAAGGAGGCTCTCTCTTCACAAGGAGCCACATGGAGAAGATAAAGGGAAATGGGTACCAGCTGCACTGAGAGAGGTTTCATCTTGATATAAGAAAGAAATTTTTGTTACAGTCAGAACAACCATTCACAGGAACAACATCCCCAGGGAAGTTGTTGAGTCCCCATCACTGGAGGTTTTAAAATGTGACTGCACAGGGTGCTAGATAATCTCATCTAGTCTCCCTTTCCTATGAAAGTTTAGACCAGATAATCTTTTGAAGTCCATTCAGACCTGGCTATTCTGTGATGATTGTGGTATATCTATCAAGAATCCAAAGATGGTTTTCTCAGAACCCATCTTAAATTAGGCTTAAGATATGTCTTGAATGACATTTTCGGAGATCAATGAATTACTGTTTGCAACAAAATGATTCACAGATATTTTTTTTCAAGAAAATAAATCTGAAGTTTCTTATTCATACAGGTTTAATTACAGAGATCCAAAGTTAATCTGAACTGAGAAGTTTCTAGGTAGTATTAGGAAGGGAACAATCTGTCTCACTTTTTAACAAGAAGTGATTCCCTATACAGTTCTCCTAAATGTGTATTGGTAGTAGTATCGACAACAGTGGTGACTGATACTTTCCACAGGTGAGGATCTCAATAGGAAGATAGGCAGACTCACTATACTTCCTTTACCAACATGGCATTGTACATGGTTTGGTAATAGTCTGCTTGGCGCAAGGGGGAAATAGGAAATAAGACACGTGAAAATTTCACTGATGTTATAACATTCTGGTAGTCACGGGCTCCCCTAGCCCCAAGGGAAGATCTGTCTGCAATGCACATTGCCACACGCAGATCCTTAACACACCAGCAAAGCTGCAACTCCAGCTGAGGGAAGGAAGACAGTAGTTGGACTGGATGAATTTTGGCTGAAGCTGTCCAAATCTTTCTTTTAACAGAGCTTGCAGAGCTGAAATACTCGTTCCTTTGCAGAAACTACTTCCCTGAGCAGCAACAACTGGGAAAGAAGCCAGAGCATAAAGTTCCTGCAGTGTTTTTGGATTAGAGTGAGTAGGAAATTTTGCAGTATGACTGTAGATGCACTGAGACAAAAAGCTTAAGTCCTGGCAGATTTTTTTTTGGCAGTGTTGTTTAACAAAACTCTACCTCTGACTCTCAGTGGTATACTTTGCCTGCAAAGTAAAATATGAGTGAGAGCACAGGTGTTTATCACATACTTTATAACCACCATCAGCAAAACAATGTCTTCTAATTTTTATGATGAAGAAGTGTTGAAAATAGTTGTGTCATGGTTTTTATTTTTCCACTGACTTATCTGCATATGCAGTCTTTCTTCTTCAGCATAGATATATGACGTTTGTTGTAAGATCATAATTGAAAGGAAAGTCTTCAGTCTTCAGGAGCCATCAGCAAATTGCATTTTGTCCTATGCATTTTTGACATATAATTAATTGCAGAACATCCTGCCAAGCAGTACTTGTCCTGTGTAGAAGAACACAAGGCACGGTTCCCCGGTTCCCAAGGCAAGGCAAAATGGATTGATTCTGGACTGTGTACATTGGCATGGGAATAGAAGTAAAAAGATTGAATTAACTTCTAATGCATCTACTACTTTAAGACTTCTCCAAGACTGCACTTTACAAAGCAGACACGTCAGCTTATTGTAGAATAGCTTGAAGGTCTCTAAAATACTGCTGCATTCTGCCATCAAGAAATGGCCTTATACATCTAAATCTGTCTGGCTTTCAGATGTAATAAAGAGATATTTTACAAAAATTCCTTTCTCAACCGTCTACGCTGTTATTCAGTTACAATTTTTGCAACAAAAATGCAGAAAATGTGTATGATGTATGATTTCTTTATCATTACAGACTAAACATATGTCTACTGGAATTCAGGGCATCAAACATGGAGTAACTATGCACCATGATTTATAAGGCTGATTCCTACGACAACAGTAATAAAATTTTTATAGTAACAAAAACTTCATGATTAATTTTATATCTTAAGCATAGATTCAACAGAGGATGAGGGCACTTTAACCCCCCTACGGCCTTTTAATGCCAAGTATTTCTCCACTCTGCTTTTTCCATCCCTAGAAATTACTGAAGGATATATATGAATGGTTGGTTTTCTGGAATTTCTACTTAAGTATATATGACATTTTAAGGCTTGCTTAGAGCCACAGGAGCTACTAATCATCTTCCTAAAACTTTCCATCAGAAAATAAGCAGCTCCTCTAGCAATTTGCAAGAATCAATCCCCAGTACCCTAGGCACATTTTTCTTCAAAGTACATGCATGTCCTTCTTTAATGAGATTTAATACCTCTTCTGGAGTAGCAATTTCTAGATTCATAGTGTATTCAACTGTCTCTCCAGTTGATTCTCTCTCTTGTTAGCTAGCAGAAATACTTTGTTAAAGCCTGAGTTTCTTAGAGAAATTTGGGCTATCATCCATGGCATTCAACCTCCTTTTTACCTACTCCCACACCAGGTAGAACATTGAGGACAAAGAGGCCCTGTAGATCTACCAATATCAAAGAAGTAACGTATAACAAAATAAGTGTTATTTATCTCTTAAGCATGTCCATGGTATGTTTTAAATTGTTAACTTTCTGAAGCCATAATATATTATCAAGTAAGGTGACAGATTTTGTGATATAGTAGCTCATGCAACCTTCTTCTCCACGAGGCAGTACTGTTTTAAGGGCCCTGATGTAGGTGTATAACATCTACAATGTAGGATCACAAGCCCCTGGAATGCCACTTTTTGGAGAGGAATTTATTTATTTATTTATTTATTTATCTAGCTTAGGTTTTAGCATAAGTAGTAGAGATCTCTATCTACACCTCTCTTGCTGCTTGCATTCCGAATTACTATGACAGCACAGCAAGGAATCTACTCTGAAGCATACTAATAGCCTTGTGGCAATAATGGGTTAATCTTAGCAAAATGCTTCTTGCAACACCCCTTTAAATACATTTGCTCTTTCAGCTTTATGGAGGTGGGAATGGCAAGATCGGCTGGAGAGTCTTTTTCCATATACTCTCTCCAATCAATACATACATATAAAGCCTTAGGAAACTGGAGAACGGATTGCTTAATTTTCTTTAGTATTCAGTTATATAGTCTGTCTGGGCACCAGATATTCGTTCTCTTGATGGTAAACTTTATTTGTTAAAATAAATATTGAAGATGTCATTGATAGTACTTGAATGTCTGTGGAAGTAACTGGAACCCTGACTATCACAGTTACAGGTTAATTTTTCTTTATTGTTAGTATCTGCTGTCCTAGCTTAAGAAGTATAATTTTTAACTGCAATTTATAGTAACAGCTAAGCTTAAAAACCTCTTATAAACACACCACCAATTAAACTGAAAAATAATTGTCTTTAATTTTAAAGTTGTTAAACTTCCAAGTGGTTATCTTTAAACTGGTCCAAATATAGATAGTATTAATATTCATGTTCATAACTTTAGATATTCATTAATTTTCTTTAATTTTCTATTCTAAGCAACAGTTTTTTGGATTTTAAAATGTCAGGACTGTTCATTGGAATTAATTCTCTAATAGTGTCTACCACAAGGTCAAAGTAATAAGCTGTTTTTCTGTCATTTATCCCTAACATCTAAAGAATTTTTTTCGAAAAAGAAAAGGAATTATAGTATTGCTTATAAGAAGTTTATAAAAAATGCTCTGCAAAGCAATCTAAACTGATGTCCAAAAATAGTTTAAAAAAAAAAAGTCACAGAGAATTAATAGGAAAGGAACAAAAACAAATAAAGAAAACTGCACTATTTCACTCCAAGTCCACATTTTACCTAGAAGTTAATATGATATTCTGTTATTGTTCCTCTGTTATTAAATAGGAATTAACAGACAGAGAAGGCAGAAAAAGTCACTCATGGGGCAAGAAGCACACAGAATTATTTCCATTCAATGACCAATTAATAGATTAAGTCTTTTCAGCCTGGACAAGAGACAAATGATTGGAAAGATGATCAAAGTTTTAGACTGTAAGTGGCCTGGAGCGGCTGATGGAAGAAGGTTTGTTTATTGTTGGCAGTACAGCAATATGAATGACACTTGGGGTGCTGGGTTAGAATATAAGAGGAGGCACTTCCTTACATAGTGGTGCTCAGGTATCTGCTGGGAACAGGAACAGCTTTCTGTAAGATGTTTTGGATATAGAAGATTTGCATGGGTTCAAAAGGTTATTGAATGAAATCACATATAAAAATACAACATTTGGCTTCTGCTGTTTCTGAGCCACAGAAAAGTGTCCTAAGGCTGGCAGACTGTACAGGTGCAGCAATCAGTAGAAGCCTGTCTTGATCTTGCACTCCTCCTCAGGTGTCACTACTAATCTGTGTCAGAAATGGCCCATGGACCTACGTCTTTTATTCTGATTTGGTAAAAAACATTTTTATATTCTTATGCAATGTGTAATCAGAGCATATAGCAGGTATTTCTAATTTTTTTTTTGCTAAAAATGTGGTTAAATACTAAGGTCATTATATATAGCATTTTTTTTCCCTCTCAAGTGGCTAAGAACTATACAGAAACATTAAATTTATTTACTTTAATATATTGGATCTTACTTCTTCGAGTCTTGTTTTTTAAACATGCATTTTAAGACATACTTTTTCCCCGTCTTCTTTTGTCTCTATAATTTGCATTAATTTGTCAATGACACATAAACTGCACAGTGATGTTATATTAGAATGTTAAATGTTTCACTTTGGCATTTTTTCAATGAAATTCCGTTATTTTATTGTCTGGAGATAAGTAAAAATAAATAACTGTAAATCTATTTTCCTAGGAAAATCTGATTTGTTGTATTTTCTTCACACTTGTAGTTTTGTCAGTAGTAGTTCATACCCAGATGGATAGAGATTAAATCGGAAAAGAATCTCTCTCTGAACATGCTTAGATTACCATGGGCCAAAACAGCTATGAGGCCTGGTCCAGAGAAAAAAAATAGAAAAAACAAAAACGAAACTCCACATACATTCATGTTTAGATTTGCTTATGTATAGTCTATGTGTATTGCCCTAACCCTCGAAGTGTCACCCCATCTCTGGAAGTGTTCAAGGCCAGGCTGGATGGGGCTTTAACAACCTGGTCTAGTGGGAGGTGTCCCTGCCCATGGCAGGGGGGGTGGAACTAGATGATCTTTAAGTTCCCTTCCAATTCTAACCATTTTATGATTCTATGATTCTATAGTCTTGCACACAAGAGAGAGAAACAGGGATTTAAGTCTTTCCAGAGCCAGAATTATAGTGCATCCTACTCCATAAACATTTTTTAAATGGCTAGGAAAAATAACAAATAAAAAAAATTACAAGAAATAAAATGTAGATCCATCCATATATATATATGAATGTTATAAAAAATTAATGTAGAAAAAGAAAAAGAAAATAAGTATAGTGAAGTTTAAAATACCATTATAAAAAATCATTCACTTTTCATTTCCTATTCTTGCTTGTCTGAATGCACAAATGCAAATTCTAAGAAGTCAAATATTTGGTAAAAAGGTCAGACAGAAATAGGAATAACTAAGAGTGTCTCTTCAGGCTGTTGTGCAACAAATAGTGCTGTTGAATCTACGTGATCCTGCCAGAACATATTTGAATCTTTTTAGTGAATGTAGAGTTACATAGTTGAGTTGCAAACAGTCACTGTGAATTAGTAAAACCATGAGACTGTGACTGGATGCTGGATGAGACATCAGCATGACCCTCAGCCCAGTATCCTAGCCAGCGCTGTACCCTCCCAGAAACAGTAGAATATCATCCTTGTTGTTATGCAGGAATATTTCTGCAGCTTCTCTATTGGCAAGGTTAGCACCATTCTCATTAGAAAGCTTTTACTGGACACGGGGTCTTTTGTCTTTTGTCAGGGCAACATGTCTTTTGTTTTCCACATGGTCAATTAGAATTAGCACTTCTCTTTGCTTGGTCACGGTCGTCTAAGGAGGGCCACCTATACATCCTTACAGAGAGAATGGGAGAAGAAACTTTTCCTCTGGCAAAGCCCTGTGATATAGCAGGGATGGAAGAAGACACTCACACCCCACTCACACCTGCCAACTTGTTGGCAAAACATGCAGGACTGATGGTATATCCAGAAATTAACACTGCACAAAAACATGAATAAATAAGCAAATAAAGAAGCTCATCAGAAGGATCTCTTACTGGGTTAGCAGCTTTCTGCTTTTCATCTTGGTACTGGGAAAACTTGATCCTCCTTAATCAGCAAATATATGTAATATTCATTACTTAGCACAAATACACATATATTTAAACTGCTATCAATATTAAATAATTCTCTATAGAAAATAGCTAGATATATTTACTGGATCTAAACATTTTGCAAAAAGCTAAATTTGTAATATTCTTCAACTCCATGGCATGAAAATTCTTTTTAAAACCTAGTTGCTGATAAAAATATCCTTCATGTTGTCTGTAATTAATGCAGTTACATTGCCTCATGGGTTTTTTGTAGTTTTATTAGAGGCAAACTGATCACATTTTCAATGCAAATCAAATAATTAAATAAAGGAAATTTTAGGAATGCAATATGCTTAGGTGTTTAGAATAGCATTAGTTGCCCCTGTTTAGACAGCTGACTAACTCCAAATATTTTTAGTAGTCTGTAGCACCTGTGCAATTTTCACTACACAGTTAACTTAGCTCTGAACACACATTTAGTTGTTTACCTTTTACTTAGAGAAAATTTGCTAAGTGTAGGAAATTTAGTTATGCATGCTCTCTAATGCAAGTATTGGTCAAAGCCAGCTCTAAAACTAATAAGGACACCTCAGTGACTATCTCTTTCTGTTATATCTTCCAAGTTTCCTATTCCATGTTGTTCCAGCTGAAATCCCCAGTTAAATTTCTAGAGAAATTTCACCACCATTCTATTAATTTGGGAATGGTATGAATAGAATAGAATGGAGAGAGAAAAAAAAAAAAGAATGGAAAAATACAGCTTGGAATTTGAAAATTGAATGGAGGTTAAAGTTCATTCAGCTTTACCCCCCACTTCAACTACATTTTTTATATTTTCTTTTTTCCATAAGTATCAAGCTGTTTGAGACTACATAATATGAAGGACTGAGGAAAGTGTTCAACACTAATGCATCTAAATCTATCTGACAATATTCAGTAGGGTGCTAGCTACTGAATCTTGTTTTATTTTGTTTTTATTAAAGTGCTTACTGGATTTTATTAGGAGTTATCCACGTATATACCAGAGACAATATATTAACAACAAAATATATATAAATAATATAATTCAGACTTTTAAGACCTCTATATATGACTATTAAAGCTATCGTAGAGATCATATTCTCATCAGGAAATTCGAAATTAACAATTTCTAATCTTTTTGGTAGGCATAAATATCACAGTAGAGCAGTTTTCATACTCATCAGTTCCATAAAGTTGTGTTCCTGGTTTCTGCATAAGAACACTCATTCCATTGCAATTTTTTTCTTGTGGATATACTTTTTATTTATTTATTTGATTTATTTAATTTTTTTTAACAAAATCAATCCATTAATGAATTTGCCTGTTTAAATCACAAATGTTGCCAGAGTTGAACACAGTGTGGTGAAGGAAATGCACCAAAAATAGAAATGAGGGAAGCATGGCAGGAAAGCTGTGGGCCTTTATAAAAGCAAATGTATAAACTTTTTGTTCCCTGAATGTATTCTAATTGTTGCTTGACTGATCCTCATATTTCTAAATCAGCATTCTTGTCTGCTAGACAGTTCTGTGTATTTACTATTCTACAGGTGAAAAGGTACTTTTAAACATCCACTCGGCATTGTTTTTCTTTCATTCCACTTATGCTCACTGAGCTTGTCATTGGAAATCATCTGGAATAAGTTTCTTTTGCTGTTATTAACCACTCCATTTAACAATGTGAGCACTTTCATGCGGTCATATTCTTTTTAAGTCATTTTTTCCTTTTTTTTGGAGTGAACAGGAAATTACTTTTAAAAGCTCTGCAATCACCATTTTCAACATGGCAATATTATTGTGGAATCTTCATCTTATCCACACATACACTACACTATAGTTTCTTGTGGAATATATGAACATATAAAAATGCTGTGATGACAAATCACTCTGATTAGTCAGAGCTATAATTAATGTGCTTTCAGATATTAAGCACTCATCATTAACAGTAAATCAATGAAATGGAGTTTTTTCTGATTAGTTGGAATTATTTTCCCATACTATTATTATTTTAATTAATGATTCAACTAATAATAGATTTCAATCATTAACAAAAATAACTCTGAAGATAAAAGATATTCTTTAAAGACTGAGAAAGGTTTAAAACATTTTAAAAAATTCTTTTTTTCTGTTTATGGCTAGAAGGCACACAATACTATTTGGATGTAAAGGAGAAAATGATTGCACAAACAGACTTCTGCTTATAAATACTAAGAGAATATTAAGAGAAGAAAGGTAAAGCCACAGGAGATTTGAAGCAAAAATGAAGAGTAATTGAAGCACAGTTGCTCCAATTGCTCTTCTTTTCTTGAAGAATAATAACTATGAAATGAACAGATGAACTATGAACAGGATAGTGAGAACTTAGCTATCATCCGTGGGTGAGGAGAATGTGGAGGGGGGATTATTATCAATAAAGTGAGATTAAAACATACATGATAATTTATCTGGATTGGGACACCTCAGGATTAAATAGGAAAGTTTGTAACTACTAAAAGGAGTAGTGTAACCACTAATAGGGGAACGAAAAAACCCACAATTATTCTGGAAATTGTTCAATTACGTTTTAAGTTATACTCCTCTCTGCAGTTCATCATGGTGTAAGGATATGGCTTAACATAAGTGCTAAAAATAAAAGCAAACAATATTTATGTCAAACTGTCCAAACCTGCTAAAAAAAAATTCAAATTAAAAATTAAGTTTTACTTGTTGGACACACCATACTACTTGCTGTATGAAGCATCAATTTCCTCTGCACATTTTGCAAGATTACCTTAATGAATGTTCAATGTGAAATAATGTTGAAAGCCACTAGAACTAGGAACACAGGTGCAATTCCTGTATTCTGTTTTTAATCATGATGACTGTCAAATTAAAATGCAAATTAGGATTAATTTGCAAAAAATGATCTAATGACTTTCAAAATGTGAAAGCAAGCCATCTACAAATCTATTAGTGTTGCCTCCAAGCAAAGGAAGAGGAAGAGGAAGGGGAAGGGAAAGGGAAAGGGGAAAGGGAAGGGGAGGGATGGGACATTTAATAAAACTTGCTGGCCATGTCATTTCTACTTTGCATAATTCATCGGATATCTAAGCAGTAAATAGTTTAATAGTAAATAGTTTTTTAAGGGTCAGATTCTAAGGCTCTTTACAAGGCATCTTCAAAGGATTTTCTTTGGGAGGGAGGGAAAATCTAGTTTTAATGATTTAATTTCTCTCATGCTTTAGTGTATGCTAGCTTCTGGGTATCATACTTAATGGTTATTGCATGAATAGTCTCATTTGACAAGCAGTACTGAAATGTTCAATGAGAAAATTTTGCAACTAATTACTTAAATCATTAGAAATTTTTAGCTTTTCCAGCAATAACAAAATTGGATATGTAACATTGTTTTTTTTTTTGAGGCTGTATAAGGATCAGACATAAAGAAAAAAAAGATCTAATATATATTCAATAACAATTTCAGAATTCTTTTTCAAAATCACTAACATCTTTGTCTTACTACATATCTATTTATTGACTTCTTCATGTTTGTTTATTTATTCAATCGCTGGAAAGATTCTGAGGCTGTGTATCACTTCAGACAAGGAACTTCATTGTTTGTGTAATTGCAACACCCTGTTGATGAAAAGCATTTACTAGGTTTATTAAATATTCTTGTTAAAAGAAAAACAATGCAGCAAAAGTATAGGAAAGAAAAGGTAGAAAATCTTGACAAAAGTAGGAGGAACAAAAGTGCAAAATATTGGGGGAAGGCATTATCACAGCAGCTCAAACCACAGAATCAGTCACAGACTTAAAGCCTTGGAAATGACTAATATTAGAAGCTGGAAAGAGACTGGTCCATGCACAATACTGTGTCATAGGGAGTTTTTTATAGTTCATTCAAAGAAGAACACTATTGGTTGGAGTTGGTTTACTTGTCAGATATGAATGATGTTAAATATTAGGTAAGTATACATGTATTTCTTCCATGATGTGGAATATACAAGTAAAAATTCTTTTTCCCCTTGTTTTCAGTTATTCTACCTGCAAACGTAAAAAGGAAGACACTGAAGCCTCCTTAAACTCAATAACAAAATACCTCATTGAACAAAAATGGGATACATCTTATCTACTCTTCAGTAAAATTTGACAGTCTAGATTATGAATTTTTAATTTTGTTTAAGTTTTGGTGTTTGTTTTATTGTTTATGCTTGTCATTTTAGTGGCTGGGCTTGCAACACTTCTCTGAATCAAATGTACACTTATGCTATTCATAGGCAGGTGAGTGCTGACAAATGTAAGAGCAGAGGAAGGGAAAAAAAAAAAAGATGGAGATGTCTTAAATCATTTTCACCAACAGAAAAAAATTACATGTGGAAATATGTGGCTTTGTGGAAATATGTCATCACCTTGTGAGTTCAGTTATACCTTGGAGTAATCCAAATGGATTCCAATTAGACTACATCTGGAGTAATTCCTACTCAGCATAAACAAGACTGACAGCAACAAGCAACAGCTGTTTTATATTGCAGCTTTTTCTTAATGTTACGGTACTTTAGGGCATCATAAATGAAAAGTTTTTACACTATTGTACCACATATTGTAGTACTACTACTACCATAAGCAAAGCTTAGCAAATTGATGCAGCCAAAAATAAATAATATTTGCTTAATTGACCCCTAATAATATACCAGTGTTCTTGCTTTTAAACTTTTTGCATTATATTTCCTTGTAGAGCTCAGGTTTTTTTATGCTGAAGACTGTTCTCTACACGTGTACAGCATGCACTGAGCCACTGACTGAAGAAAAGAATTCTTAAACCATTTAGACATAGAGTGTGACTCCGATCTAAGTCAAAGGTAACAGAGAGAGAATTTGATGCTTCGTATGATTGAAAGTCAGGTTTCATTTAAAGTGCCTGAAATCCTGGGAATGTTCCAATTTTAACATTTATGTAAAATTTACAGTGCAATGAATTTCTTTTTTTTTTTTTTATTTAAACAGTTGCATAGTAATTAACAGGACATTTTTGTATCTCCTGTAACTGAAATTTTATAGCAATAGTTCGATAAAAGAGGGATTATATTGTACTGTGAAGCTGAGGAGGATTCCAAAAGTTAAAAATGTTAAAAGGCTAGGAAGGAATATGTAAGCTTGCTCAACTGAAAAATGATGTCCTTACTTAACATCTGTGAAGATCAGTTCTAACTTGCAATCTAACCAAGTATTCTGCCATTTCCAGATGTTTGCCAGTTGTCTTTCAAGGGATTTATGACTGATTACCTGTTTATCACACAAGCTGAACTAATCTCTATACTGTGCCATGAACAGTAGCTGTAATATTTCTTACATGACAGTATTGTACCAAGGAAAGAACATAAAATTTAAAAGGACTTATTTGCATGGATCAATATAATAGCATATGAATTTCTTTGGACAGCAACAGGAGGTTGAACTACTTGCAATATATTGTTTGAAGATTGTTGGTCTTTATGATATAAAATATGGCTTCCTTATATTAACCTATTTTAAGGGGGGTGGACAGCTTTTGGACACGAGTCTTTGAAGATTTCTGAGCATCTGTAATAGAATATTAGCTGTGCACTTATCATATTCTATACCAAACAAAAAACAGATAATGGAAGTGGAGAACTTTAGTTTAGCAGGTTTTGGCATAAACGAATTGGAAACAGTCATTCCATGGAGAAGCTCAAGTTGCACAGTCCAAATCAGTTTGTATTCAGGCACTGAGGGAGGTTATATCTCACTTAATCTTGGACTTCTATACTACAGAGGTCTACATATGAGGCAGTCAAACCTCTTCATAGTTGATGGTTGATGTGGACATTTTTTAGATGCAATGTGTCTTATGTATTTTTGGTATTTACCTCACAAAAAGTTAAGTGTTTAATTCTGTCCATTGACTACAAGAAAAGCCTACATGTATATAAGAGCTCGTATAGAAAGGTGAGTCAGAAAAACCTCAACCAGAGATTTTTTTAAGGTGACTTCCATGTGAGTGTTAGGTTGTTCCCCAAGAGCTCAGAAGCACTCCCTGCTCCTCCAGTAGCCTCTACAAAATTTAGTTTTGCTGCAGCCCTTGGCTCCAATCCCCATGTAATAGATGATAGCGTGAGTAAGATAAGTGAAGCAGTTATCCTGAGTGGAAAAACAAAGTAATGCAAAGACCATCAGAAACCTATTTAAAAGAACCTTTGGACTGAAATAAAATCTAAATATCAGTTGCATGTGGGGGTATCAGGAGCACCACCATAAAACTGGAGAACAGCTAGAACCAGCTGCTATGTACCACAGACCCATCCAGTTTAGTGCAAAGAGAGCTAAATTTAGCAGTGCTGGCATGAACAAGACCTTGATATTGCATCTATGGAAAATTAATTACTTTGGGGGCTTTTTTTATTGAGTAGCAGAGAGTGCCAAACAGGTATTTGCTAGGATGCAGCTGACATTTCTCTGACAGATTTTCCCCCGTGCATGAAAAGAAAATGAAAAAAACCCCAAACAT
>KZ506069.1:147375-163755 GCA_002844005.1 Limosa lapponica baueri | reverse complement strand
GGGGGGGGGGGGGGGCACGGAGAGGATGACACTACGTGGTATAATAGTTCAACAACATGGAAACCATAACACTAAAAAATATTCACACAGGATGATAGCTAGTTATGTAGAGGTTTTCTTAAGGGGCAGTGGACACAGCATCAGAATAAAATGAATTATTAAATGACAACCTCCTGGAGGTTGCCATTTCTAGACATCTTCAGGACCCAGGCAAGTTCTCCTTCCCCAGTCTGGTGGAAGGGAAGCTGCTGACATCTCCCTATCCCTTAGTGCAGACAGTAGATACAGACCTTATTCCCATGGGCTAGTCATTGTCCTTAGATGCCCCAAGGACCTTTCAACTCGTGTCTTGGATTCACTGGGCAAGTCATCGGGGTTCCTCCACCTGTTATTGTATCACTGACCCTGGCCACATCTCTGTTTAAAATAATTAGCCTTTTATCAGATAACCTGACAAAGGCTATGGAACACTTATTCAACGTTAAATTAGATACAATTGTGCAAACCAAGGTGAGGACAAAATCAGCAGGGTTGATAATACACTGTTAACAAGAGGTACACAAGTAGATTGCAGAGCTGATAGCCATGACTTTTGCTGCTGCAGACAAGGAGAGGGAAAGGGAAGAAAAGGACGAGGAGATGCAAAATACATATACAAACTGAAAACACACTAAAAATTGCACATCTGTAATAATGTGTGGTGGGTGCATCTTGAGTTATAGAACATAATAACCCATTTATATTCTAAAAGATACTAAGGATCAAAACAAAAGTGTGTTGAATTTAAAGATTTTGGGGTATATTATAGGGCTGAAATATCCTAATGACCACAAGGTTTATGCTTTTAGGAGAATATCCTTCTTCCTACAGCAGAAGGTAAAGAGGTGCTAAATAATTTAGTGCTTGAGTAACTCTTTTTATGAGCAGGTATGTTCTCTGATTAATGAGGAGGAAGAGAGAGAGAAATACCATTTTTTCTTATGTAAATTATCAGAAGAACTAAATAAATAGATAAATATTTCCTAATCCTAACATATGAAAGATTTTACAGAGGTGTATCTTAAAGCCAAAGGTCATAAATTGGGGGCTTATGTTATGTGTGTATTACATCATGTTAAAACTTTTTTTACATTACTGGCTTTGTTTCCTTTATTTTCTCCCCTGATGTGATGGACTGTATTCTCTTCTTCCTTCACAGATGCTTAGGTTATTTTGGTGATCATAACAGTAAAAATAAAATTAAATAGATATTTTTGGACTCCTAGAATACACTGAAATAGAAATGGTGCCTGGGGATATAACAACTTGTATTATTATTTTTGATTTTTTTTATTATTATTTATTTTCTTCCTTTCTTTCTGTTCTATCATGCAAATAGCATACTTTTAAGTGAAGTATAAAGAATTATGAATAGCATATTAAGAATCCATGTAACCTTGTTAGGGTTTATGAACTTTACTGAGGGAACTCCAGCAAAATTAATTTACACTCCCTTTAGGAGAGAAATAGAATATATATGAAATGTCAAAAATATTTTTATACAGAAACCATTTGTAGTTAAGGGAGTGTTAATGTTAGTTCAAAAACATAATTCCTGTATTTTCCAGATTTGATAGAAATTAATATGATATCATAACTCTCTCTTTATCTTTGGAAAGATTCATCTAATTAAAAAGTTTATGGGGAAAAAAGGTACTGTGAGTTTGATTTGAAAGACATGCAAGCAAGAAATCGATAATCTGCTTAGAAAAAGAATTTATTTTATGAGCCATAGAAAACGATTTAAAATAATAAGAAGAATCTCTGCAGCAGCAAATGGCTTCTAATAAATATCATATTGCATGAAAGAAAAGGAAAAAGCATTTTCTTTTAGGACTTCTATTACTTAGAACAAAATTTCAAAGATCATGGCACAGTAAAGAGCATAGGCAAGATTAATCATTTTTGTTTGCTCAATGTCTTGGCTGCCAATAAAAATTAATGTTCAACAACATGTTAAAAAAAATTGAAATTATGCACAGCATTATTTTCAATTGTAGGTGCTGGAAATTACTTTAATGATTGGTAATTGAAGAGTTTTCAGGCTAATGCCTTATGTATAGGCTTTTAATTTTCTGTAGGAAAGCATGCGAAAATTGTAAGTGTTAAATTACAAATAATTTTTTACATGAAAGATTGAAAATAATGCAACACATCAAATACCTTATTTTAATGTGGCAAGTCAAATACTGAGATGACAAGTGCCATATTTTCTTACTCATAATCATACTGTGGGTGCCTGAATTTTCAGGTGTTGGCAGGTAAAGGTGTTGCTGTGTCAGGAAACCCAAAAATCTGCTGTATTACTCAAAGCCACAATAATTTGACCCTAAATCTTTGATTTTACTTTGGCCAGCTAGAGAAGTTGCAAGGCTAATCATAAAGTAACATTGGAAGGATACATTAAAGTCACACTGTAAAAAAACCAGTTGCCTTGTTTTTACATTATAACACCGAATTTGTTGTAGTGATTTTACAGTGACATTCCTCTCCATGAGATTTCATCATCACAGGTGTTTTGAAAACTCACAGAATGCTGAATATATCTGTTGTTCCAAAGTACCGAAAACTCTCAGTCAAATGAACATAGATCATTTGGAACCATTCCATCATACTTACAGACTAGCAGTACTGAACTAGTAATCTCACAGAAGTCCATGTCAAAGTATCATCTATGGGGTTCTCCATGAATACCCAGTAAAGTGAGGTAAAGATACCCAGACCTAGAAACAGTAAACCTATAACACAAGACAGAGCTCTGGTAAGGTCTTCTGCCTTTTAAGCATCATGGAGTCATTCACAGCATAAACATATGTAGCCAAAAACCCAGATGCCTAGAGGTTCAATACTATCTAATCAAATTCAAATATGATAGTTACTGAGGGGAGGGGAGGAAAGTAACAAAAGAGTCTTTTTTCTCATACTCACCTTCTTAACATTTATTTTAATAATAGTGTTAACCTTGATTCCAGACACCAGGGTAAATTCATACATCTTTCTTGAAAGACTCACTGAAGTCTTCCATCTGCAAATTACCTCCCACCATCCGTTCTTGAGTCACTTTGCTGTCCTTCACTTTCTCATCTAATTTTTGCTTTTTCCTTCATGGCTCAGGAAATCCACAGAGGAACTCTTAAATCTTCATTATTTTGAGTACTTTCACATTTGCTGTCATCTTTGTCCATTCAGTTGAAAAATCTAACAATTTGTGCAAAATGAAGGATATATTATGTATTATTTTGTTACTTCTATCATGTCTTTTCAACTTCAGTTTCATATTCTCATTTTTGCTTTTTAATCATCCATGCTTCTTTTATCTCTCTGCATCCTGATAATTTTTCTTTAATACCAACCACCATTCACATAGCCTTTTCCTGTTTTTAACATAACTCTTAAATCTAGTGGGTTTTTTCCTTCTCTTTTTTATTTTTCTGTTTGTAGAACATCTTTTCATCCATCCATCCATCCATCCATCCATCCATCCATCCATCCATCCATCCATCCATTCTCTTTGAAATTTCCCAGATTTTATCCTTCACTCAACACCAACCCTTTCCCAAAAAAATCCTCTCCTTCTACAAGGAAATTTTCGTTTTATTCCTTTCTACCTTGCTTTCTCTTTCTGCTGATTTCTCTTTTGCATATTTTCAATGTGAAAATATTTTAAAGTATCCTGTTTCCCCAACCAGCAATTTTCTTATTCTTTTTATTTCACATTTATAGTTGTGTCTCTGGGGGTTGTCTTCATTATTTAGGGATCTATTTTGCTTTTAAGGAAAAAGAACATATCAATATTGACTTAATAATAAAATTTTATGTCTTTATTTTTCTGCATAATATCTTTATGTTCTTGCATGACCCTTTCTGTATTCTTTTGGATATGTAAAGATATTTTCTTTGTTCCTCAATGATTATGGTTCCACAGGACTCACCAAAGATATTTCTCTGAGACAAAGGGGCTTCAATAACTGTACAGATCTGGAGAGACTTGTCAGCTGTGGGAATCATGAGAACATCACAGGAGAAAAACTTCTGTGAGTCCTCTCCCACTTGCAAATATGATTTAAACTTCTGACATTTTTTGTTTTCATACTTTCACAATACAATTGTGTATGGCCCCAGTAAAAATGTGGGTTAATAATTATGAAGAAAAAATTACATTTCTAGACTCAGAAACAGTCAGATACTTTTAAAATGGACTAATGAAATGAAAAGGGAAAATTAAGAAAAAAGTGTTAAATGAAGAAGGGAAGGGAAGGGAAGGGAAGGGAAGGGAAGGGAAGGGAAGGGAAGGGAAGGGAAAACGAGAAAAGTGTAAGTTGATGAGTCTCTTGGCTCTCATGTCTCACCCTCTTCAGAATTATCACTAATCAAGTTCTTCACCACGTCATCATCTCTCCTTTTATTTTCCTCCTGGAATGCTAATTATCATCTGTTATAAATTTAAATCAAGATTATAGCACTGAAGTGTACTTAACATGTTGCATATACATGAGTTGCAATATTTTATCAAGGATGCTCACTCCTAAAAATAATCTGTATATAGCATTTCAAGCCTGATTTTGGTATTTTAAGCTGCTTTTTCAATAAGTTCTGCAGAACCCAGTGAGGAAATGGAACAACTGGGGAAAAAAGTAAACCAGTCTTACTCTTTTTTAATGAAGATATGCAGAATATTATTGACTCTCACTAGCAAGGTACCATGCTGAGAGCTGGAAGAGACACCTGTTGTATAACAACGTAGCATTTCTTCACAGAAAGCCGAAAAAACCTACTGGCTTTCTTAGACCCTTAATAAAAGAGCAATTAACTTGAATCTTTATAGTCACAAGCACAAAGTTTTCCATACCATGGATTAAACAGAATTCTCTCAGCTCAATGTCTTTCAGGTACTGCAAAACACAACCCTTCCCAATATGGCAGAGGTTCTGCCATCTTGCCTATTGAATTCAAAGCTAGCAGGAACAGATTTCAAAAACAGTCAAGTATGTTTAGTTTGAGACCAGTCACTTATTTCACTGTTGAAATGTTATTTAATTGTATCTTGAAAAAATTCAGTGTCCTTGAAAATGCTAATTAATGAATACATTTGAGAAGTGTAAAACAGTATGTTAAATTACTCTGCAATACAATTTTTTTATATTTTTATATTCGTGGCCCACGTTTGGGTTTGGTTTTTATTGGTTGGTTTTTGTTTGTTTGTTTGTTTGTTTTCTGTTGAATACAGCCATTTATTATGATTTACTGAGAGATCCTTTTCTCACAGTCCAACATCTTTGAAATGCATGTGCTCAAATGATGACAGGATCTCACCATTTTGACCTACAGAGGATAATGCACTTATGAGATTCATTTCTGCCAAAAAAGAAAGATGGCCCTAAGATCTGGTTTTATTAGCTTGATCTGTCCCAGGTTTCCTGTGTGGCCTTGAAAAAAATCTTGGTCAACTCCACAGTAGTGCCAGTTAAGGTGATAAATCCACACAACTCAGCACAGCTCAGACTCATCGTCTCAGCCACTGAAGCAGAAATGCCTTGTCTTCGCTAAACTAAGTTAATAACTATTATTTTAAATAAAGTTATAATTTCTCAGGAGAGTCCTTTCATGATTATAGAGGCCAAACTTTGATTTTTTTCACACCATCTAGCCAGTCACTCACACTAGCTTAGGTGAAGTCTGCATCGCATTGTCCATACCCATAGTGCAGACATGACTATGGTGTCTCTGATCAAAATTCAGAGGAATATAAAATCTTCCATAGTGCTAAATGAAAAGTTAGCTAATTCAAACAATGGATGCACAACTTAGCTAGGAATTTACGAAACAGGGATGACCCTAAGTAGTCTTCTCCTTGCTTTTTGTCTGAGCTCCCAACTACCTGAAGTTCAGGTTGCCACACACATCTTTCTTCGCTTTTGCAAACTACTGCTATGAAGTTAAGGCTCACTTACAAATCAGGTAACCTGGGGATTCAGCCTTTCTTAACAAGGTGGTTTCAAAGCCACATGACTGACTTTTTGACAGACCATCGTAATCAGCTGGCTGGAGGGGAATTCAGACCCCTGCTGAGGTGCCTATATGTACAAGACTCAGGTGGCCAGCTACAGGAAGATAGGGTTTTTTTCTGCATAACCTGGAAAGAGGCATACCTGGTGGAGGTTTTTATCTGCCTTCTCCCAGGACTATTTATATACTTTACCCATGTGCTTCATAAAATGAAATGCACAGAGAGCCTACAGAGCAGAATGACAGAGGCATTGTGCTCTTTGAGGAGGTATTTTATCCTTGAAAGGGGAAATAAAGAAAAAAAACCCACCATCACTTTCCTGTATAATTCATCACTGGCAAATCTTAATTTCATTAACACTTGGATTCTTTTTTGAAGATAGGGTCACGGTTGCTGGCAGATTGTTCTTCAAGTACTCACTACATATAATGTGGGTGTGAGTCTTGAAGAGAATAGTCAGCTCTATTAATTAAAAATCAGTACTGCAGATATGCTTAATTTAAATTCCCTTAGAAAATTATGCACAGCTGGTTCACGTCCACAGATTTCTAAGAAAGTCTTTGTTACACAGCTGCTACAATTTTTATTTCTATTCAGTGATTTCTTTCATAATAAACTCCAGCTTTAAGGCAGTTCGGTAAAACTGTAAAATGTAAACGGGCTGTAGCCCTCATAAAAAGGCAGCAATAATAAAGAAAATTGCTGTGAATGATGTTCTGTCACGTAAATGATAAAAAGGAATTAAAACCAAATGCTTCATTGGTTGCTAATATTATCCCAGAATCACCACTATGCACTCTGGAAAGTAAGCAGCTGACACTCTGATTAAATCAGTACCATTATACAATTAGTATTTTTACACCTTTAAATGTGAAGTAAATTAATAAACACAACTCTAATTTAAGGCATGGAGAAGTAAAAGCCAAAGGTTATGGAAGGGTACTAGAGCAATACTTGAGATCCTGTCTCACAAATGAACTTTTGGTCTTGCAGAGGGTTTCCTTCTGGCATACCGACCACCCAAAGCCCTTCAGCATCTCTAAGTCTTGGAGTGTCTTGTGAAGGGAACTTGATATGTCTGTATTGACAGCCTTGGAAGAGCTTCCAGCTTCTAAATCCTGGTTGGTGCCAAATCTTGACTTTTTGTCAGTATGAATGCCTGGCATGCAGCAGCCCTGCCTCTCAGGTCTGGTGTTTCAGGGAGGGACCCTTAATGGGCAGACCACACCAACCTCATCGAGTCCTTCAGCCCAGGTCCAGGATTAGGTAAAGTGCCTCAACAAGTTCAGAACTGCAACTGCAATGGACTTTCTTGTTGGTCAGCAGCTTCCTTGCTTCCTAGTTTATTTTCTCATCAGAGGAATATAAGCTGCCAGGAAAGTCGTGAAACCTCTTACTGAGAAATACAAACTTTTGCATTTGATTTAAAGCTAGTCTAGCAAAATTACTGGAAAACATATCATACAAAATGCAAGATAATAATCCTGCATTTACAAAAGCTTAGTCTAGACATTATAACATGTTTTTCCTATTTCTTACCTGTAGGATCCTGTGAAATGGCATTAAAACTGATAGAATTTTCCTCCCTAAACTGTAAAAATAGCTGAATTCTCCCACGTTCTTTGCTAAAGATGTACATCAGTAATGGTAAATAACATCACCTAGAGGGCATATTTTAAATTACATTAACGTTTTACTTTCTTTTTTTCTTTTTTTCATGAGGGAACATACTCAATTTTCTGTGTATAGAAAGGATTTTGCAAGCCTTCCTTCTGGAATATCCATGGTAATCTACTCAATATCATTACTAAGGGCACTATTTTTTAGAGAGACATTGCTTTCAGATTTAAAGAATCTGCAAATGTGATGTGATATTTAGAAATTACAGCAGAGCTTGGGTTTTGTTAATACATTTTATTTTATAAGTGATCATTGATATAATCACTCAGTTTTTAGTGGTGTTTGTGTTTTATCAAATAAAATATGATCAGCAAAACAGCTTTCATTACACTGAGATTAAACCACATATACTGCATTTTTGGCTACTGAAGTATGTATCTTACTGACAAAGCATATGGAATGTAAGTCAGAATCTCTCTAGCTATGTGTTCATCAAAATTACTGCTCTATACACTTCTTTTATAAAGTGAGGGGTTTTTTCTTGTTATGATTCATTTTTCCAATTGTTCAAATTAGATTATATTAAGAAGAAATCTGATTCTCCCTCTTTGCCTTGCAAATGACATAGAAAAGCATAAAGACTTACATCAGGTGAAGGTAATGGTCATTATTGATATTAATTTAAGCAATAACAGAAACATTGTTTCATAAGTATGTGATGTGCCTCTGGAGTGGCCATATTAGAAGGCAGAAAGCCAAATTAACCTTTTTAAAGGAAATGGGTTATTAACACCTGGTCAAACCTCTGGAATTTCTGTCTTTGCTACTACACTACAAGCCTGAAAAATATATTGCTGAATAAATGTGTGAAACTTTATTCCAAATCTTGTACACTGAATGTGACTGCTTGATAAGAAAGTGAGAATACAATGAAGATTCCTATTCTTAGAAATAACACTGCTTTGATTTTGGAAGATGAAATAAGTTTTCAAAATAGGTCAAATAGCTTCACAGTGCATAGTCTTTGTAAGTGTAATGGATTGTGCAGCAGCTGAGAAGAATTACTTAAGACATGTCTCTTTCTACCTTAGAATCACCCCTAAAAACCCTATCATAACTGGACAATCAGTGACAAAAAAGAGCTAAGTTTAACATTTACATTAAAAAGAAAAAAGAATGTTACAATAAAGTCCTATCTTTTTTATAGAAATGGTATGAATTCAATACTAAAAGTCTCCAATTGAAATAATTTGAAATAGAATCTCAAATTTTAATTGACTTTTGGTTCTACAAACCAAACCAAAATAATCCTTAAAAGCAGTCTGCTATGTCTTTGCATTACAACAAACAGCTCAGTAGGAGAAAGGAAAAACAACACACTTCCTTCCTTCTCATCCCTGATTTTCAAGTTTAGTTGATATGTCCTGGTTATGGTAAGGAAAATATTGCATCCCTCCTTAAATGTATGACTTCAATCAATTTGCTTTTGACAACAGAAGGTAAGCTCCTTCCTTCCTTCTGTGCATTCTGGCTAGAATTAGATATGGAATTGACCTCAAATGTCTGCAAGCAGAAGGTTATTCTCCAAACAAGTCAGTAAGCATACTTTAATGACAGGAAGTTAGGTTGTTCATCATGCTCACTGGAGAAGTTTTATTATGATTCTCATTTGTTTCAAACCCAATTTGGGAAGTATATTGTCAAAAACGTATTAACTCTTCATGACCTCTTAAGGTCTCTGTGACAGCAGACACTAGTAACAGCCCATTTTTAATGGCAGGATATTCACAACCTACTAAGCACTAATTCACACCCTGCTAAACACTAACTGAACATTTGTTGGCAGTCTGAACAAACACAGTGACCACACTTCCTTCCCAGCATCAACGTCTTTATCCCAGACCAAAAGACCAGACACCAGTAATGTAAGTGTATAAAGCCACTAGTATGGTGCCTATATTTTTTACTGACCTGCTACAACTGAATGGTATAGGGTAGTGGAAAACATGGAAGGTGTCATTTGGAGATACTAAAATTTACTTTACAAAGACAATCATTGAAGAATACCATTTGCTCTTCACTCTTTTCCTGGCAAAACATAGTTGGTTTTGCTTAAGAACTTTTTATGTAATAATCTTCTTTAGGGACTCTTTGCCATACCTCAGTGAGGAAATCAAGCCTCTGCTAGGGCACTAGATGCTATCAGAAGGGGAGGTCTAGTTTTCACCTCTGATTCCCAAGTCCAAAATCGAAATCTTAGAGTGTAGCCTAGTGAATGGTGTTAACTTTTGCATTTGGGTGGGTGGGAGGGTTAAGGTAAGAAAGTAAGGTCGTTAAGGTAAGGAAGTAAGGTCATTTAGGTAAGAAAGTCATGCCCCTTATCACCACTAAACTAGAAGGTAGGACATGCTGGCCTAGTCAATCTTTGTCACATTTATTCCTGTTTATGGAAAACTATGTTATGGAAGATTGCAGCATATTAAACGTTTTGTGGTTCTAAGCAGTGTATGTACAAGTCTACTTCTTGTCTCCTTATGCCTAGAGCATCTGTTAATAGGAATATTATCAATTCCAGCTGCCTAAAGGCAGATTGTATGGAATGCATTTGCAAAGCAATCTGGTGCATAAAATGCGCATCATTTTCTATGCTGTATCAAATCATATTTCTTCAGTTCCATTTTAAATTCATTTACCAATCACTACAGATAATGCGACAGTCTGAGAACATGATCTTATGCAGAATGCAAGGCAATGAATAATATTTGGAGTAGAAATTTATTAAATGTTTTTAATATTTTAGCTTTCTCCTTTTTTCCTAAACATTCCCATCCTGTAATAAAGAGTATTACATAAAAAGACTATTACAGTCAGAAAAGTTTTGTTTCATTTTTATGAAGATGACCTAAGTTTGGCTGAGGATGCAACCAGTCAATACACTGAAGGTTATACAGAGGCTGCCATCCAGAGGCACCTAGCCAGGCTGAAGAAATGGGCTGAGAGAAACCTCATGAAGCTCAACAAGGCAAAATGCAAAGTCCTGTCCCAAGGAAGGAAAACCCCCTGGCAGCAATACAGACTGATGGATTGGGTAGCAGCTCTTCCGAAAAGGGCCTGGGAGCCAGTAAGCTGAACATGAGCCAGCAGTGTGCCCTGGCAGCAGATACAGCCAGCAGCATTAATGGGAGCAAAGGCAGCAGGTCCAGGGAAGTGACTATTCCTGTCTTTACTCAGTGCTGATTACACCACATCTAATTACTCTCTGACATCGATAAACCACCAAGGTGGTCAGGACAAGAGCACTTGCCTTATAAGATGAGGCTGAGAGACCAGAGCTTGTTCAGCTTGTGAAAGAGATGTCTTCAGGGCTCCTAACTAAAGCACCTCAGCAACTATGGTGAAGTCAGCAAGGAGACAGAGCTAGGCATAATTTGAAAAAAGGCAGTTTCAGGTTAGATAAAAAGAGAAACTTTTTCCACATGAGGGCAATCGGTCAGCGGAGCAGGTTGCCCAAAGAGATTGCACTGTCTCTGTCTTTGGAAGCTTTCAAGACCCACCTGGACATAGTCCTGAGCATCCTGGTCTGACCTCAGAGGTGCCCTTGCTTTGAGTGGAAGGTTGGACAAGAGGCCTTCTGAGGTACCTTTCCACTTGAATTGCCCTTTGATCCTACAAAATACAACCTGATTTGGGGAGGGAAAAAAAGGCATCACTACTACATTTTGCAAGGTATCTTTCCTTATACATGTAGCTGATCAGCATTTGTAAGACTGCATTTGACAGTCTTATTTGGTTGCTTTCTAAGCCTACTTTTGCAAAGCATTTATGGTAAGTTCCAGTTTTTACTTCAATTTTAACAATTTTGGTTAGTCATGAAAAGATTTTACTTTTACCAACATAATATATCAAAACCAGAATGAATCTAATGGGTTTATATGCTAGCTTTCAGTATTAATGGTTTGATAAATTTAACCCTAAATTTCAGTATTAATTGAGACAGTGGTGTACACAATTAGTATAACCAGTGACCTAGATAGGCCAATTAAACCATACAACATAGGCGATCTGATCATTGTAGAATAAGTAATCAAACAAGGTATCTTCTATATTGCATTGCATTAGTAACAGAGCAGTATAGAATAAACTGCTTTCCTCTCCTTGACATGAACTTTGCATGTTCAAGATCTAGAAAAGAAAAACAGAAAGCCTTGATGCAAAAACAATTCTGGAACTGGCATATACCCATTTCAGATTTATCGAGGGGGAAAGTTATTCAGAACATCTGTCTTGCATGTCCTGTATTCTTTAATAATTTAACAACTACAATAAACATCTTAGATAAGATGCACATGCTAAATTTGTTGTCATCTACAAACTAAGAATTGCATGTCATATCACACCAAACAACTTCAATAACCTTCTTAATGGTATTGTAGGCTTTTTTGAATATGAAAAGTGACAGCATTAGATTTCGTGAAGTCCCATGAGAGCTTGTGCTGCACATGAGCCTAACATAATTGTTTGCAATCCCTAAGAATGAAGGAACAGGAGAAAAAGGGGGGGGAAAAAGGGGGAATGACTCAAGATCTTTCCATATCCAAGCCCCAGGCATCAACAAAGGTATCAAGCATTTTGTTGTTAAGTTCAAAATCACATATGACAAAAGGAAAGCAATATATTAATTTTTTAAAAAAATGAACAAGAAAAATATAAATTAACTAAAGGCCTCAGGTGGTCATGGTCCACAACACTTTTCCAGAAGAAGTCCTCAAGAAAAAAAATTACAGAGAGAGATAAAAAGTCACATGTTCATATTCATTAAATAATTTCTGTTAAATCTATGAAGTTGACAGTTCCCTTGTCATCTTCTACTCTTGCAGGACAAATAATAACATAGAAAGAATGATGATGAAAAATTACAGTGATAACCTGATTCTTTGCTCAATTTGAGAAGGAATGCAGAAGATAGTGCAGAAAGTACTTTGTGTTGCTTCCAAATGAAGACTAGGGAGAAAAAGATCCTATTCAAAAAAGGCCATCAGTCCACTGCCAAAAAACTATTTAGAATTAACACAACTGAAAGTGGTTTTGCCCTAAGCATAGGCTGGGAAGAGAAAATAGATTCTCTTTCACTGTTTTTACTGGATTGATTGGGTAACTGCCCTGCATGCAGTTTAGGCCATTTCTTAGTAGTCACTTTACTCAAATTTCTGCATAAACTTGAGTATGACATAACAACTCTTTGTTTAACTTAAATCAAAAAAGCTTAATGTAGGAACAAGATCAAAATCTTCTAATAACTCACAAGCAATCAGTGAGATATGATTTGACACAGAGTTGTTTCAAGTGTCAAACACTTAAAAAACATAGTAAGTAAAAATAAATCATCACAAGATAAAGTCATTCAGTTGAAGGAAGTCTCTTCTAAAAAATTTCACTTTTCCCTATAAAATAATCCTACTGGTATGAGAAAGAAAAATTGTTATAGGGAGAAAGAACTTTTAGTAGAAAACTAAACATCTTAAGAAACCCTGAAGACCAAATACTAACTGAAATTCATGGTGCTTAAGAATACAGGTTGCAGTTCTTTAATTTCTAGTGGTTTTCTGAGGTAGTCTTACTTAGACTGAAAAAGTGCTATTATAATTACTGTATTAGGAATAAAAGATAAATATATTCACAGGTTCATATGTAATTTCTATGAAGTTTGAGCATACCTGTTTCTACAGAAAGGTCTTTCTAGTTGACATGATCTGGGTGCCATTAATCTTTCTGAATAATTATGCTGCAGTACTGATTTTGGATGGGATACAGTTAATCTTCTTCATAGGAGCTTGTATGGGGCTATGCTTTGGATTTGTGATGAAAGCAATGTTGATAACACAAGGGTGTTATAGCTATTACTGAGCGGTGCTTACACAGAATCAAGGACTTTTCTGCTTCCCACACTGCCCCACCAGCAAGTAGGCTGAGAGTGCACAAGAATTTGGGAGGGGACACAGCTGGTATAGCTGACGACAAATGACCAAAGAGATATTCCATAACATATGGTGTCATGAACAGCAGGAAAAGTTGGGGTGAAGGAGAGAGGGAGGACATTTGGAGTTGTTTGTCTTCCCAGGTAGCTGTTATGCAGTTACTTGAAGCCCTGATTTCCTGGAGATGTCTGAACACCTGCCTGCTGATGGGCAGTGAATGGATTCCGTAATTTGCTTTGCTTGTGTGTGCAGCTTTTGGCCTCCTTAGTAAACTGCCTATATCTCAGCTCATGAGTTTTCTCACTTTTACCTTTTTAATTCTCTTCCCCATCCCGCTGTGATGGGAGTGAGCAAACAGCTATGTGAGGATTCAGTGACTACCAGGGTCAAACCACAACAGCTGCTCATAACAGTATACTTTCCCCAGAGGAAAAAATAAATCCTGGAGAGAATTTAAGTGATCTCCAAATTCTGAAAGCGTCTGAAGATGTGAAGGTTCTGAGATCTGTGAGAAAGATTTGAGATACAGCCATTTCATTCAGAGGTCATTCATTCTGGAGGAGAAGAGAGAAGAAAGAAAGATATATCAATCCTTTGTCTTTGGCTCCCATTAAGCCTGATTATGCTCTATCTTTCTAAAATTAACATCTCTTAGATTAACTAAATCTTTTAGAAAACATCAGTATGTATGTTAAAAATTTCTAGTGACTAGAAATTTCTAGTTCAAGGTCTTACAGCTACCCTGAGAACAAAAACTGTATAGTTGATGGCAATAATGAATTTTGACCAATATTCTGTATCTGAAACATAAATGCATTAATTTAACATCAAATTATCCTTCTTCAGTCATAACATTTTTCTGTTTTTTGTAATTCTGGCTAAGTGCCATAAAATATTTAATACATGAAAACACAAATGAATGGCTTTATTTGGTAAAACAATAATTATTTTGAAGGTGTAAGATACTTACAGATTATAAACTGACACTAGAGATTTGTAATTAAATGCCTACTATACATATTTATTCACCAATTGTCTTGTATTTAAATTTTTTTATAATTTTCTTACAGACTGCCTTCTGAAGGAAAAAATCTTAATAGTATTATGGACCTTGCCTACACACCCAAGCTTCAATTGTGTAAACCCAACATTTCTGAATTCCATGTTTTATCTATAAAAGCATGTTATATTAATTTACTGATTTTTTTTTTCATGAACAGTCTTTATTGTATCGTAAGGATTTAAAATACTTGAAAATGTATCATCTCGAGAATTTGTCTTTATGTCTTGTTGGCTAAAAAATGTATAACTTACGCTGAAACTCTGATGAATGTTCCTAGTTCTTACCCAAATCAACAGCAGCTCTGGGCGGTCAGACACTATAACACTGCATGCTAATACGTATTGAAGTGAAGTTTCAAACAAAAATGAATGATAGATCTCATGTTCCATTAGAATTATTTCACATATTAAATTACTGAGATTATTTTACAGCTGAAATTCTGAATCTGGTGGATATTAAACAATGTAGCAAAAATTTGTCTTTTAATTATTTATGAAGGAGGTGTTGAGATTTCTTTTTCGTTAAAATTATACTAATTTGATCTATACATGGTGGGAAAATCAGCTTGTGATTATATCACATCTTGTATCTTGTTGATGTTTGTTTATAAGTATTGAATTAAAGTATAATACTGGGAGATACTGGGAGGATTTTTGGGTTTTTTTTTAATAAATAAATCAAAAAAATGCAGTTTGGTTTGTTTCTTGTTATTTTGGTTTGTTTGGGGTTTTTTTGGGCTTGGTGGTTGTTTTTATTTAGTTTGGGTTAGGTTTTTTGTTGTTGTTGTTTGTATTTGTGTTTGGTTTTGTGTGTGTTGTTTTGGTTAGGTTTTTTTGTTTGTTTGTTTGTTTGTTTGTTTTTTTAATGCTTCATACAGCTGTATTCCATTATTCTTTTTTGGGGAAGTTGAGGGACAAAGAGGATTTTCAGTTTCCCATCTTTTTGCAATCTACTTTCATAGACATAGCCTTACATTACTGATGACTCTAAGAGTTTTGATATTGATTTTGTTTGGAGAAGAACCAAGTTAGGATTTAACTTTGCAAGGGCAAAACACATTTTACTCTCAGAATGCAAGTTAGAGTTTGTACAAAGAATGCCAATTCACACTTTAGCAATTTGCTCACCAAGAAACAGTAGACAGAAGATAAAAATGGCCCCAATGAGAACAGTTCAGTATTCCATCCAATATGATATCCCATGTCTGACATTGGTCAGTACCTTACACAGAAGAGGAAAACAGAACAAAGAATCCCTTTAAGGACAATTGGAGATGAAACAAATGGTCGTAATTAGCTAATATTTAACTTTCAGTCTCATCCTCAAGAGCTTCCTTGGTTTTTTTACCTAATCAAAACAAAGTAAAATACGTTTACCAAAAATTCTTGACAGTTTCACTTTTCATATTGAAAAGAACAAATAAAGAAAATATTTTTTAGGCTCCCAGTCTCTGAAGGAAGCCTACAGGAGAGCTGGAGGGGGACTCTTTGTCACAGAGTATAGCCATGGGATGAGGCGTAATGGTTTTAAATTGAGAGACAGGGGATTTAGATTAGATACTAGAAAGAAATTCTTTACTGCGAGGGTGGTGAGACACTGGAACAGGTTGCCCAGGGAAGTTGTGGATGCCCCATCCCTGGAAGTGTTCAAGGCCAGGCTGGATGGGGCTTTGAGCA
>KZ506069.1:101537-147365 GCA_002844005.1 Limosa lapponica baueri | reverse complement strand
CTGGAACAGGTTGCCCAGGGAAGTTGTGGATGCCCCATCCCTGGAAGTGTTCAAGGCCAGGCTGGATGGGGCTTTGAGCAACCTGGTCTAGTGGGTGGTGTCCCTGCCGATGGCAGGGGGGTTGGAACTCTATGATCTTTAAGGTCCCTTCCAATTCTAACTATTCTATGATTCTATGACTTTATGACAAAATGCAACCAGGTATTGCTCATTTACTTGATGGAAAACACAGGGGATTTTAATTTTTGTATGATTTCAGGAGATTTAAAGATAATTAAATCTGTAATTTGATAAACTCAGATATGTAGAATAATTGCTTACTAATGTTTAAGAACAGCAAATGTTGAGAAATGTAGAGAAATATCATATTGCTTTGAAAAGGATTGTGTACTGTATCTTTAAAATAAGGTAGAGATGATTGGAATGAAGGATAGAAACTGTTACATTATTTAGTGTTTAGGTGTATGTGTTTATGTGTACTTCATAAACTGAGACCATCTCTATTTTTCTCTGTGTGTATAATTTTGTAAATAACACAAATTCTTATTCAGTACACTTTATGTACACACTGTTATTGGCTTAGACAGATAGCACCTGTGCAATTCCGAATAAGCAATAAAACAATATTTATTTAGTTAGTTATATATGTGCATATTTGCTATGGATACAATTATTTCCCCACTGAAGAGTGCAAAGCATCTGGGAGAATAGGACAGAATAGTTTGAAAACTATGGGATGTGTATTATCTTTTTATTAAAAGTTTGAGTTTCTTTAGTGTTACTTATGTGTAAGAAAATGTGATTTGAATTAATTTTTAATGTATTTTTGCTGGTTTTCCTCTAATAAGAGGGCAAACCAACCTAGTGTAAGTTAATTAGAGTTGTTTCTATTTCTTTAATAAATTTCAACTGCAAGTTACTTTTACAATGATAAAATTAATTAAATGCATTAAGGTGCATTTAATGAGTGAACAAAAATCTTGAAAAATAAGTAAATTTCATATAACATCTGATGTAATAAAGTGTGTTTATTGGTTCCAGTTGCTAAGATTTCTTGAAGCAAAGGATGATAGAGATGTAGAAAAAGGAAAGAAAGTATGTTGCAGGAATAAAATTGAAAAGTTTATGAATTCTAAGAAAGATGGAAAATTAAAATTACATTAATGGTGTGCTGAGTTGGAATACAGAACAGAGTTTTATTATTAGTTTACCAATAATTTTTCCTTCATTAGTGGAACAGCGAATGATTTTACTTGCACAATAAAAGGTGTAATAGGAATGAACTCCATTTTCTACAACAATAATTCAGATGTCTTATTGGGACAAGGTATTCAGCCCCTGGCCTCACAGTTTATTCACCTGGGAACCAATTATTGACTTCTAAAATGGAGCACCCTTCCAATAAATTTTAAATAATTTATATCCTAATTTCATGTATATGCATCAAACTGAATCAAGTATGATCATAAATTTTAATGAAAAGTACAAGATTTTGTCCATAATAGTTCATCTCATAAAAATTGCCAGGTTTCATTCTGCTTACATTTGTTAGTAAAAAAAATTCTTCAATAGTATTAATCACGGGTCATTGATTTTTAAGCCTTTAATTCTTGCCTACTGTTTTTATACACAGCAGAGGATGAGAATATTTATAAAATCCTGTATAAACATTTTCATAAAGAGCATAAAGAAGAAAAGGTGAGTCAGAACTCTGATAAGCATTAATAAATCTTCATGTACATTACAGCCCTCAGAAATGTTGACAATTACTCAGTGGCTGTGCATGAGTGCTTATGTATAATGCTGAAAGACTGTAATTATCAGTAAAATTTTACACCCGCTTCATCTCATCCAATATGAATCATGACTGTCATAAATAGTGTGTATACTAAAATGGTCATTTGATTAAAAACAACTTAGATTTCTTTTATGGGAAAAGAAATAATTAAATGAACTTCCATCTAGCTAGCTAGCTAGTTATTTCTTTCCTTCCCCTACACCATTTAAAAATTATCTGAAAACAACTTTGGTGCATTTCATTATAACTACATACTCACTGTTGATCTTTTAGATTCCATTTTTTAAAAATTATTTGTCATATTGAAGTAGAAAATGGGAAGATAAATTTTCCGGGGCTAGGAAACTGTGCAGTTTTGTCCTTCTAGACTCCTATTATTACTCACAGGGAAGAGTGGTTTTTTGTTCACAGTAAGAAACGCATAATGTTTTGCTTCAAAATGTGATGGATCGATTAGTCCCTTTTGTATACCTTAGCATGTTATAGAGAAAGATTGCATGAAGTTCATCTCACCTAACAGTAGATAACCCAAATGCAGAAGTCTCTCTGACCTTGTCAACATAGACTATTTTTTTAGTGAGTGACTATCCTTATGACTTATTTTTTATACAGTAAATCACAGATAAGAAGATAATAATCAAATACACAGCAGGTTTATTTTGTTTTCTGTTCTCAAATCTATGTGTAGGTTGCATGATAACTGTTTTAGTCCAGAAACTATAATGTTAGAAGCATTTTTTTTTTTAGAAGATTAGAAAGTGTAATACACTTTCTGGTGGATCCATGCAGAAGCATGAAACTTGCTTGTTACAGTCAGTAAGTCAACCCAAGTCTATTGGTGCAAATCAGCCTAGTTGTTCAAGAGACTGAGTAATGAATGCATCCGGTTTCAAAAGTAGGGAAGATATGCAGTCAAAAAGACAGTGAAACAATAAAAGCATTCAGGTAAACAAATAGTTTGCAGGCAAGGAAATCAAATAGATGTAAATAGTAAGACAAAATGGTGTGAAAACTTCCAGAAGCTTAGTCATTAATCTAAAAAATGAAGCACAATTTTAAAGTACCTAATGACAAAGCATATTACTGTCAGCTGGAAAAGCATTAATTTTAAACAAGTAAAATCCTTGATGCTTTGTTTAAGACCTATTGTAACTGTCACTGGACAGGTGGAGCTACAGACATGGGGTCCCAAAGAGATTATAGAGGGAAGGATTTAAAGAGTTTGTAGTTACTCTAAAAACTAAGATTGAAAACAGAGCTCACAGAGGGAGGACCTAAATAAACAGATGGGACAGATACAAGCAAGCAAAAAGGCAAACACAACAGACAGCTGGTAAGAGGTACAAAATAAGAAAAAAGTTTCATATATTTATGTTTCAAGACCAATGTTTGAAAGATGTATGGGAAGAATTCAGAACTATGTAACCAAAAGAAGATGGTTTGGGGAAAGCAGGCAGACTGAAGGGGTTTAAAATTGCATGAGATAACTTGAACATATCTAGAATATGTGTCTAGATGTATGATGGAAAAGACCAGAAATAACATGTCTTGAGGTTAGGTTAACTGAATGGCATGCAGAAGACTACAGGAGACAGTTAACAATATGAGATGCTGATGACAGTGCCACGGTTGTGGATGAACTGCAGAGTGGGTTAAGGGAATTACGTGAAAAACAAACAAACATCTTAGACAGCTAAAGGAGATTGCAGAGAGACCTTTGCACAGCAATTGCCAGTAGTGCCTTGGTAACTCCATTGGTAATACCATGAAAAGTAGAGATGACCTAGGTAATAGTAGCAGAAATACTGAACTACTAAATAATCAAAAGAGGTATGATTATGCCACTGTATTCAACACTGGTGTGGCCTCACCTTGAGTACTGTGTGCAGTTCTGGGCCCTACAGTTTAAGAAGGGTGTTCAGGTCCTTGAATACATCCAGAGGAGGGCAACAAAGCTGGTGAAAGGAGTGGAAGGAATGTCCTGTGAGGAGTGGCTCAGGAATCTGGGTTTGTCTAGTTTGTAGAGAAGTAGGCTGAGGGGTGATGTCATTGCTCTCTACAGCTACCTGAGGAGGGGAAGTGGAGGGGGAAGCGCTGATCTCTTTGCCCTGGTATCCAGTGGTAAGATGCCTGGGAATGGTTCAAAGCTGCATCAGGGGAAGTTTAGACTGGACATCAGGAAGCATTTCTTTACTGAGAGGTGGTCAAACACTGGAAAAGGCTTCCTAGACAGGCGGTCTCTGGCAGGTGGTGCCTGTCAGTGATTAAGAGGCATTTGGACAATGCCCTTAATAACATGCTTTAGTTCTTAGTCAGCCCTGAATTTGTCAGGCAGTTGGACTAGACAATTGTAGGTAATTTCCAACTGAAATTTCTATTCTTTTCTTTTCTATTCTATTCTATTCTATTCTAAACTTAGCATCAGTGGGGAAAAAGTAATTAAAAGTGGGCTGTTAATTTGGAAGATGGTTGCAGAAGAGAGAAGGAGTCACTAAGGCATCAAAAAGTGTCAAGACAGGAAAAAGGATAATAAAGTATGCACACCAGCTGACCAGGGCTATTGAGGGGTACCTACAGGCCAGCCCTGTCTTTTCTTGAACCATGAGTAAATGATATGTGCAAATATCATGAACAAATGATCGTGAGGATGATATTTCTCTCACTTAACTCTGGCTATCATATTCACATCTGATGACAAGGTGAATGACTCTCTGCCTGTGCCTGTCTCTTCCCTGTGCCAGCCCATAGGCAAACTAAACTACTTCAGGTTATAGATTTTTTAGATCCCTATTTTTTTTGTGACATTAAGCAAAATCAAAATTGTTCGAATGCTGATAGGATGGAAAAAGCTAAGATATAAATTCATCTTATTTAAACCCATGTAAGACATAAAAAATGCAGTTACAATATAAAGACTGGCAAGGTGGCAGGGTTAATTTGATATAATGGAACTTACAAAGATAGAAAGGCTTTCAAGTACTGTTTAATAAAACCTTAAGGGACTATGAAATCTGCAGAGACTCAGTTCATTTTCCTCATCAGATTTATCTGAGGATAGAAGGATAGAAGAATTTCATTAATTAAAAGCTGATGCACCTTTTGGGTCTCATAAGGGGTTCTTGTATTAGTCAGTCTGAACTGTAATAAATTCTTCAAAGCCTCAGAAAAAAGTGGGAGTAGAAAAGAGCAGGGAAGGATCTTCAGGATCAATGGTGCTTATTGGTATGTGTGCTGGCAGTTTGCATTTTGATTTGGGGTATTAATTTTGCTGCTATTTGATCTCAGTCAGTCTATGGTCATAATTATGAACAAAAATAAATGAAGAAAAGCACAAAGAGCTGGTATGTGGCAGGCTTTCCTTGATATACATATAAGGCTGTGAAAAACTGTCTTGTTCATACAAACTTCAATTATGTTAACCTAATAGTTCAAATTCTTTTATACCTAGATTTCCATTTTTCTTTTAAACCTGCTGTTTTCATGACAATTTGGAAAATGACAAAAAAAAGAAAAAAATAATCCACTACAAAAAGTAGAAAGGAAATACTGATAATTATCAGAGGCTTTTTTTTTTTTTTTTAACTCATCAAAAAGTCATTGGAAATAAAAATTATTCATGTTTTGCTGCTGGAAGGCAGCTCCATCAAAGTTTTCCATTTTATTAGTAAATGATCTAATTCATCCAATATGGGAAAATTCTAATTCTTTGGTTTTAGTGCAATTATCTGTTATTTAAGATGAAGGATTGATAATACATTGAGTGAAACAGCAAGTTTTAATGTAGGAAATAGCTTTTTAAAAACAAATATGTATGTTTGATAAGGTGGAAAGGAAAGTTACAAAATCAAGGGCGTTGAAGATTTTTTTTCTTTTATTCTCCAAATACTGATGTATTTTTCAAGTCTCAAAGTCATCCTTTGAAGAACACTTAAAGAATATTTGGGCGTATTTGACGATCCATTCGTGAAAATTCATCAGTGCTTTTAAATAAATTATCTGGAAGTTGCAAATTACTACATTTGCAGCTGAAATATGTAAATTCAGGACACTGTGATGTCTCCAAAATTGCTAATGATATTGATAGCTCAAGTTACTGTCTAAAAATCATAACTCTTTTTTTTTTTACCTCTTTGGGAGACTGAATTTATCATCTTCTAGTAATACAAAACTTAAAACCTTTTTTGTATTTTTTTCTTAAGGATAGTAATAAGTGGGAATATAGACTGATTATTTCCATACTACCTTCTGGGGAACAGCTTAAATACATTAGGAAGATATTTTCTTGTGCTTCTGAACTGCTGAGCCAGAATCAGGAACACAGACTTTTGGAGGCAAAAAGGCAAGCTAGTCAGTCAAGTAATAATATGCAAGCACAAATTCTATAAGTAGTGTAATGTAAATTCAGGGAGGATAAACTCAGTGCTTCTGGTTATATGCCTACCAATATAGATGGGGCTTATGGTTTCTGATCCCCCTCAAGAGCATCTTAAAGCAGCAGATGCTTAGTAGAGAAATAAGGAATGTTTTAGTTTCATTGCTATTGCCTCAAAGCTGCTTATTTTTCTAATTACTTACCAATAGCAAGAAGTTAAATTTCTATGTATCTTGCTTCTTTACAGTGATAAATTATCTCAGAGGCTGCAACATGCAATCCAATGCCCAGAAGATCTGTATGTTGATTGGACTTTCTTTTCTGAAATGAATGTGAATGCACAGATCCTTTTATTTTGATAAAAAAGAAATCACCAAAGTAATGAACCACTGATACAATTGTCTCTTCGTTTGATGCAATCAATCCATTTGAGAAAGAACTGCTTCTTTCTAATGCAAGCACAGAAAACTGAACACCTCTTGGGCATAACTATATTGTATTAATACACCTCATCACATTTCAAAGACAGTAAAGCAAGACCAGTCTATACAAGTAGGGGACAGGACCTGGATTTTATTTTAAGTCAGTGGAGCAATGCCTATTTATATGTGCGGATAGCCTGTCCCAAAGCCTACATTAAGGTCACAGCTTTATTACATCTAACAAACTCTGATTTATTTACTTTTTTTCAATTAATTCTCATATGTGAAATTTTAAATATATGCATTTTATTAATAAATTGTGACATATACAGTATACATTTTAAGGGACATTTGATGAGACAAGAACATTCAGAATAATAAACATGGAACAACAGGGAAATAACTGAAAAGCTTTGGGGATCCAAGAATATATGAGAAAACTATACAGAATTTTTTTTGTCATTCATTAAGTCTGTGAAATAGCACAAACTACAGTAGAACAATATCTTCTCTTGTTTTACATATAGTTTAATAAAGGCTGTAAGGGTATGTGGAAAGAGAGTATCTGCTTCTCTAAGGGTATCCGGTCAAAGGAGCCACAAACCAGAACATGCAGAGACAAACTTAATCAACAAATGAAAAGGGAGGTCATGGTAAGAACAAACGTCAGCTGCAGTAATTGGTAAGGAAATGTGGAGTGTGAAAATGTTTATTTTTTCCAGTTGGGATGATAAGGAAAGGCAGGGAGACAAACACACAGACATATAACTTGGCCAATTAACATTAACAAAGAAAGTAACCAGAAACAAATGTAGTCAGTCACACTAGTTGATAAGCAATCAAGAAACTGCAAGGAAATGGGGACTTTGAAACGGATGATGATGATGATGCAGATCTGAGAGTCCAGGACATTGGAGAAAGTTGGTGGGAGTGTACAAACTGATGAGGCAATGTGCAGGGGAAAGGGGAGCAAGGAGTAGCAAAGGAGGAATAGATAGAGAAGGATATAAAAAAGGGCTGATTGCATGTTAATTTGAGTTGGTTGGTATGTGTGTCTGACTGAGCCCTGACCTCATCACTACAGTCTGTCCTGTCTTCTCATATCTTCTTATTAAACCTTTTCTTAAGCTGCTGGGGGGACTGGGTGCCAGCTCCTCTAGTCAGACCAGGGGTGTGGGCATCTTGTGGCTGGAGCCAGTGGGGTCTCAGCATTGGTAACTGGAGCCACTTGGTGTATTTAACCTCCAGCTAGTGTGCTGAGAGCAGTGTGTGTTGCCAAAACCAGATACTAGAGGAACTGAAACAAGTGAGGGGCTCAGTGCTGGTGGAGCTGCCAGGTCAAAGCCCAGGACCAGGACCTGGTCAGGACTGCCAGGTCAAAGCCCATGTGCCTGGTGCCAGCTGATGGAGACAAGTGTCTGTATCTTCCCCAAGATGAGTGTGTGCAGGGTGTGTGTGAGTATTCACTGGCAAACTCCAAGGTGGAGGAGATGATGAACAGGGGGCCTCAGGTCAAGTCAGGGGCACCAGGTGGGCAGAGGATCTGTGATGGTATTTGGAGGGACCTGTGAGTGTGGGGTACTTGTGGGATGACTGTGTGAATGCTGCATCTTTGCAAAGAGCACTGAGCTGGACCAACCTGGAGGTGGGTAGGAAGGTCCAGGATCCGGTCGGGGTGCTAGGCAGGCAGAGATGCCGTGCTGGTGCTGGGAGGATCCATGAATGTGTGTGTGTTTGTGAACCTGGAGAGCAATGTGTGTGTGATCTGCTGGTGACTTTCTGCTTTTGCCAGCCCAAGAGGAGGAGGGGATGGGGCTGTCTGGGCTTGTGTCTGATGTGAGTCTTGTACGCGAGTGCTGTTGAAAGCAGAGCCTTGTCCATAGCTGTCTGTGTGACAGGCCACGTCCTCTGTGTGTATGTGTGTGTGAAGAAAAAAAAGGTAATTTTCAAGTAAGATAGTAAGCATAGATGAAAGAAAGACTTCATAGTAGAAGTGTCAAAGAGTGCCTGTCATAGTGAAATGTTGTTAACACAGTGAAAAATGAAAATATAGTAAATCCATTTCACGACTGATACATAAGCAACTGATGACACCAGATTTTTGCCAAGCTCACCTTGCAAAGATTTTCCCCATTACTCTGAATGTTATGTCCCATCTGAGAAAAATTCTGCCTTTGAGTTAGTCCTGCAAAAGTGTACCAGAGATATCTGGTGACAGACCAGGAAAACAAGAATGAAGGAAGAATTTATTCCAAACAGTATTCCCAAGCAGCCTGTTCCAGACATCTCAGTGGAAAGCATAAAATTTCCCTTGATACTTGAAGTTAATCACTACTAGTGCTTTCTCAAAACCATGAAAATCTGGAGACAAGGAAGTGATAATGGGTTCTCAGGGAAAAGGATAATGTGGGTAGAAACTTTTTAAAGGGAAGGAGAATCCTGCTTGTAATAGTTTTTGTGTGTATTCTAGACCATCAAAAATCTGCTAGAAACTGTACACAAACAAGCATACAAATACATATAATGCCATAGTCATTAAGCTTATCCTGTGCTTATAAAAGTCACTAAAGCTTTTTGTTTCAAATGAAAGAGAAATGTGCTTCATTAACATAGAATTTTCTGATTATTTGCTCTGATGGGTAAAAGACTGCAGTAATGCAGTAACCTTTCAGCAGAAAAGTATCTCTCATCTGATGTTTTTTTAACCTTTTGTTTGATTTTGAAAGCTATATAATACTTGCATAGTTTGTGCATAGTGTCCCTTCCTCCACTCCTTCCACAGACCTACACATACAAGCCACAGTACAGAAAATGTTCAAAAAGTAAAATGCACAAAAAAATGGCCAAAATTTATTATTTTAGTGTCTTCCAATCTAATATGAAATTAAGTTCTAGTCTTATATCTTGATCTTAAATTTGGTTTAAGCACTCTCTAAAGGAATTTTTTTTTATATAATCACTTGAAAAAATAATGTGGTTTGTTGAAGAGGAGTGGCAGAAAATAAACAAGATTTCTTTGAGACACAGTTACTAACTTATATAGAAAATATCTTTCAAGTGAGAGACTGACTTTATAGACACATCTGTTATTATGTTAGAATTGAAAATAGAGGCTTTTGAAGAGATGATGTAAAGGGAGAATATCCCCAGGAAAAAATGGCAGCTCTGGAGAAAGGGATTAGTCACCTTTTTACTGTCCTAGTAAGCCATATTGAAGTAACAATACCCCTCTTTCACAACACAGGGCAAAAACACACAGCATACATAAATATCTTGTTTATTTGTGGAACACAATGAAATTCAGTGTGAAATATGTGATGATACATAATATGAAGTGCTGCATTAACATGGACTGCCTAGGGAAAGGACGGTAAAAAAAAAAAAGTGTCACTTGCAGAAGTGACATTTTAAGAGGTGTATTTTCAGCTCCCAGTGCTCTATTCCTGAGCTCAGAAACTGAAACAATAAAAAGAAATCAAATTCATGTTGTTCAAAATAATGTTAGTAAAATTCCCAAAGCAGTATTACTTGGGTAACATCATGAGGTCAGTATGGTCATACTGCCTTTGATTTCACTGGTGCTCCACTGATTTACAATTTACTACTGTACTCGTGAGATTTTCAAAGTCAGTTCTCAAAGTAGTATCCAACATCAAATAAGTCTTACATACTTTGTTCTTTGAAGATTACATGGGATGGGATTACAGTTACATGGGATGTATTGATATATGATTCAGTGTACAAAACTGTGTTCTAGATTGGCAAGACATTTTCACTATATATCATTCACTCAATATTCATATCATCCCAAACCCCAATGTTTTATTTAAAACATAAATTAAAAACAATGATTTAGAAAGATCTCAAAAAGTAATTGTACATTAAAAAATACACTGAGCGTTTATTTTCCGGCAGAGTTCTTCAGGGTCTGATCTATTCTATGTAATATTTCAATTTACATAATGTGTACTATATTAATTTCATGTTCTTGCTTTTTTTTTTAAAAAAAGTCAAATTATTGTGTGAAAATGTTTCCAGGGCTTTACAGAAATTTATTATACCAGTATCATTATTTTTATTAATGGTATTGTTAATCCAATGAAAAATGACACTAGGTTAGTGTAACCAGACCTATTTATTATAAATCCTATTGATTGTCAGCAGCTATGCTTCCAGTACTTAATTTTTATTTTTTTATTAATAAGTTCAGTATCAAAACTCCATTTTTTTTTCCAGGAATCAGTACTAATTTGACAAACTGAATTCCTTGAACCATCTTATTAGTACTTTAAAATATCAGGTTTTCTACTGTCTGCCCAACATGTTTTGTTTGTTCCCATTTTTCTTCCCCTCCTTTCTTAACTCAGTAACTTCCAGAAGTTTTTATGAACAATTAAACAATCAGCATTCAGAATCTAGAGAAGATAACAGCTGGTGCGTTATGAATTCCTAAATTCCTTCTCAAGCAGATAATTTCAGAAGAAAATCTAACTTTATTGCTTGTTGTTTAACACACTCAGCTATTAATGTAATGGGTTAACTTCTGATAGGTAATCTTTCCTTTTCAGACTGCGAGTATTAATGGGACTTTTCCTTTACATACCTCCTTAGTATCATATATACCCTTTATAACTACTGGACAAGTTTAAATAAACCATAAAAATATATCTCCATAAGACTAAGAACCAGCACATCATTTTCAGTCATCTTTGTTCTTCATTATTCAGTGAGCAAACTTGGCTTACTTAATGTAGCAAGATAAAGTTATTTTGGGATATTAGTTGAATGGTTCTGCATCAGTGTTTTCTAATTATAAAACTACTTTTCCCATAAGTTAAAAATGAAATTACTACTCCAGAATTTTGTCTCATGGAAGTGTAAAATCATTATATTATTTATCGGTTCTAATCTTCAATTTTGGTATCAGAACATTGGAACTTTTTTTTTTTTTTTCATTTTAAAGACAGAACCTGCACACCATGTTCAATGTCAGGGAACAGTGAGGTCAGGCAGGAAGTCATGAGCCAAGGGTGAGGTAAACTAGCAGAGCAGAAGCTTGCCAAGGGGCACAGTCCCATGGTATCTGACCAGGAGAGGAGGGCTGGGATGGGGATAACGACCAGGTGCCTGATGGCCAGGCAAGTCCTCAGTGATCAGGCAGCCCTGAGGCCGTGCAGGATGTTTATGCCCATGGGCCAGGACCAGAGCCAGGACCAGGACCAGGAAGACAGAGCTGCTGCCTAGCTCCAGACATGACCCAGAATGAGTGCCTGCATGGAAATGTTGCTCCCACATGAAGCAGAGAAGGTGCCAGACAGGTTTGCTGCAGCTCCTTCTCATCCAGACCTTCTCAATCACCTGATCATGGTTGCAACTCTGCCCTGTATCAAGCAGCCTTGACCACAGACTAATAAGCACTTGGGGCATGTGGTGTGCTTAAGGCCCAACACTGGGATTTGCTTGGTTTCAGAAGGAAGGTAAGGTTTCATGTGAGCACGTTTTTCTAAAATATTAGGTTGTACAGTATAATATGATGTGACACAGCTACATGACAAGATGCTAACTCCCTGCCAAAATATATTTGACAGAAAGCTGTTTGAAACTAAGGAAAACTTCTATCAATTCATTTATTCAAACTTAAGGTATCATGGGATCCTTATTGGTATACAAATGTCTTGCATCTCTTCCTTTACCTGTTCATATCAGGTACATCTGGAAAAAAAATTCTTGCATAAAATTTGATTATTTAATTTGTTCCTGTTTCAGTTGGCAGAATTTGTTATGAAGCTCTTGTTTTCAAATATGTTTGTCTTTACTGGACAAGTGTTTTGTATGAAAGAACAAAACAAAACACAAAATAAACACCCTATGGCTTGCTAGTTAACTATCCCTCTTAGGTGTTCTATATTCAAGAGCTGGTGTTCCAGCTGTGTAATTGAATACATTTTTCCACCTGAAATGCATGTATGTAATTAAATGAATCCCAGCTACATGTTTGGCATTTTTCTGAACACCCAGGTGAATAAATATTCTCTTTCACAAATATTTGCAAATGAAAGTCAGAAGAGGTTGCAAAGGCAGTCAGAATGAAAATAAAATAAATCTAACTATATTGAGGACTGGAAAAGTCACAGTATAGTGGAGGATATGTTTCTGTGTGGGGTTCTCAAGACCTAAAGATGAGAGGTTTTTTAGAAAAGGAACAGACTTAGGCTCTAGATGATGTATACACAATTTTTTCCTTTGTCTAGTAGAGTCCAATAGGTTACAATGGAGGAAGGCTGGGAAATTTAGAAAGATGTGTGAGGCAGAATGAGGAAAGAGTGCGGTACTCAGGTAGCATGGGGTGATGCATATCTGAAAGCACCACTGAGGCAAATGAGTCCTGGACTACAACTGCCTATCTTGAACTGACTAGATTAATCCAACATCTGCTTGCAAACAGAGAAGCACATGTGTACTTTGTTATGTAACTGTTGTCAGCTTCACAGCCTTATTGCAGATTTGGAGACAGAGACTAAAGAGTGATAGGAGTCCCAGTAACAATCATTAATTGGCCTTAGATAAAGAAGTTGTCCTGGGACTTGGTAACTTCCAAGACTTGCACCAACAGCCTAATTCAGAAACCAATAAATAGTGAAGACAGTCACCCCTTGTAGTGGTAATTCCATACTTCCAATTTCAACTCCACCCTGAAGATGAAGCCTGATGAAGAAAAACTTTGCATCACGATGGTGACTCAGTTGTGGTCAGTGGTCAGAGTGCATGTCTGGTTCCCCTAGATCCATGGGGTTGGGAAGGCAATTAGAGTGTGTGGGGTAATGTGTGTGTGAAAGAGAGAGGCTGTGAGTTTCTGTTAGGATGGAAATCTTCAACTAGAAATCATTCTCCACTCTCTACCCACCCTGCTTAGTAAATAAATGTTAGATTAAATATCACAGTTCTTGTAGCCACTCCACCAATGATTCCCCTGTGACATTAGGAATGCATTTGCGGGACTATTAAGATCTGGAGCTTTCAGGTGACATACAGTACATAATAGAATTGGATGCTGTGTCCTAGCAGTGGAGAAGCATGACAAGAGGAAAATATCCCATTAAACTCTTTCCCTTTATCCATTACCACAAATATTACAAAGACAGGACCTCTTGATCAGGCAGTTTATTTCAACCATCTACAGAATTAAAGAAAATAAACATTCTGGGGAAAACAAAACAAAACAAAACAAAAACCTGCGTGTTTAAAGTCACAGGCACAAACTGAAGGAGAGAATAGATGAAAGAAGACAGAAGTCAAAATACCATACACAGCATTGGGAACTGCAATATAAATCATATCTAAACAATTTTAAAGGGAGGGAGGTAACAGCAACAAAATTATTGTTAATTTGGGAAGAGAAATTAAGTTCTAGAAGAAAAAAATCACAAAATTTAATTAGAGCTTCCTGGTTCCTATGAAAGAATGTCTGAATGCTCTTTAGCTCTCTGTGTCGCAGTTTAAGATTTTACATAATTTTCTCAATAAAGTGAAAGGCAGTAAGAGATAGTGTTATAGCTTTCATTTTGTGTAGCACAATCATAAGAGAAACTGATGATAAATTAATTACATTAATGTAGCCACAAAAATAGGGACACCTGGAAACAGGAATAACTTGTAGCAAACAAATTCCTAAATAGGACAAGGTAATTTGAAAGGTGCACACCTTTAAGTAGTTACAAATTTGATATTTTTATTGTTATTTGTGAAAAATAACATTCAATTTATGTTTTTATGGGCTATTATGTGATTTTTCTCTCTTGATATTTTAATAACACTTTTCTATTGACATAAACAGATTTAATGTATAAAAAATGCATAGTCTATACCTTTCAGAATCTGGCTTGAAGTTTCTCTTCAAGGTAGGTATGTAGCATATGCAAAAGAGAAAGTGTTATAAGAAACACAGATTATTTTTTTTTTTAAGCTCCCTAAGCATACTAATCAGAATCCAATTTGATTTCAAATGATTATGCATCATTCTTCATTAAAGATGGAAGCAGCTAAATGACTGATTCTCATTACAAACCTGTTACAGAGTAAAATGCTGATTCATGATGGTGATGGACAAGCCACAGTGAGAACTTTGACAGGGGCCTGTTCTGGCAGAAGGCCTCTCAGCAGGGAAATAAGGGCATATTGAAAGAGGAAAGTCTGCTCCAGCTGGTCAGGATCCAGATTTGTGTCATTCTAGTCTAACAAGAATCGTCCCTGGTTCCCCTGAGGTGGGGATCAATTACAGCTGGACATTTCTTCAACAGCATACATGAACTCTTGGTAAACATAGCTAATTAATAGGCTGACTCAGTAAATATCTACTCCTTGACATTACAGACAAATAAAATATTTTCTCTTTGCTTAATAAAACTTAAAACACATCTTTCTACTTTAAACATTTTGTTCTGGTTACCATTTTTCCAGTAGCCCTTGGCAAAGAAACCATTTAATTACTACTCCAAAGCTATTCCAACCTTTTTAAACAGACAGCTTTCAGTTAACTAGGTACTGCAAATCCAATTTTTTTAGACCAAATATGTAAGAATACTTTTTCAATTATCAGATGAGACTGCAGAAACTCTCTTTAGACTGTTTTTGTGGGGTTTTAGAGTTGATTTTTTTGTTGTTTCGTTGGGATTTTTTCTTTGCAGATCCAAATCACAAACTCACAGAATCACAGAATGGTAGGACTTGGAAGGGATGTTCAGAGATCATCTAGTTCAACCCCCCTGCCAAAGCAGGTTCTCCTAGAGGAGGTTGAATAGGAACACATCCAGGTGGGTTTTGAATATCTCCAGAGGAGGAGATTCAACAGCCTCTCCAGGCAGCCTGTTTCAGTGCTCTGTCCCCCTCAAAGTAAAGAAGTTTTTCCTCATGTTGAGATGGAACTTCCTGTGTGTTCCAGTTTGTGCCCATTGCCCCTTCACCCATCACTGGGCACCACTGGAAAGAGTCCCATCCTCTTAATACCCACCCTTTAGATATTTATAACCACTGATAAGATCCCCTCTCAGTCTTTTCTTCTCCAGGCTAAGCAGACGCAGGTCTCTCAGCCTTTCCTCATAAGAAAGAAGCTTCAGTCCTTTGATCATCATTGTAGCCCCCACTGGCCTCTTTCCAGTTCAGTGTTAGTCACTTCAAGGTCACTGCATTTCTTAACTCACATTTTGGGTAAGTTCACTTCTGTAATCACTTAAACAAAATATATTTATGATGTTACTAACTTTAACAAATTTTAGGGGATCACTGATGTAAGTAGTTTCAGATCAGTGTCATTGGTGTTCAAGGGAGTCCCAAACTCCTTTTCATATAGCAAAATGAGAAGTTATGTACTTTATATACATAAGTATATAACTATATTCATAGTTATATATATATACACATATATGGAAAAACCCCTATAGTTATATATACATATAAACGCACACACATATATATAGTTATACACATAGTGTGTCAAATACTCTCATATTACGTTATTTGAACTAGATACTGGGATGCTAAGTTCATGTCTGAACTCAATCCCAGTGAGAGAAAAATTGCCAGCATGATTAAATATATACAGGATTGAGTACCAACAGCGAGACATACCTGTAACAAGCGCTAAAACATACCGCCTACGCCATTTAAAAAAAATCAACAAAAACAAACCCAAAACAAACCCCCCAACAAATAGACCTTTTCCCCACTTGACAGGGGATTTTAAATTTTTTTGAATTTATCTTAAAGATAATGCTATTGCTTTGGCTTGCTGTCTGCTAGGTCACCTGAGAAAGTGCAATATCAAGAAGGTTCTTTGCCTCTTGCTGTCCATTTGAAGTTTAGTTATTTGTATACATTGGCTCTCTCTGCCTTGTCTTCTCAATGTCTTCTTGCCAGTCCCCAAACTGTCCCCAAGGTGAGTTTTAGGATTTAGCATGATTAATTATCATATGACAAGAGACACTTAACTTTGCAATGATTTAATTAAGTATTTATTGGAAGGTGGATGGAAGCCTAATATTTCTTTGTACTTACGTGTTAATGCATTTGAATCTTCCTGTTTAACTGCCTTGTGCCTGTTTTTCATTTGTTTTTGTGGTCCTAGTCTATATTTAGTGTAATTTTAGATTAAAGTATTTTAACAAGCGTAATGCTATAATTTAAACATAAATTCAAACGCAGTATTGAAATATCAGTGATGACTGATAAAATAAATAACTGCATTTATAAGCACAGATTTATTCCAAGTTATTAAAAAACAATACTTATGCAAAACTACATAAATTTAGAGAGTAAATGTTTTGACATTATTGCTGACAAATTATGAAAACACTGTGTAAGGTCCAAAGTATGTAAATTTAAATCTGCAACTGGGAACAGCCTTTCAAAGGCAGTGCTTTGAAATGGTGTAATGATCTTTGGAAAATTCTTTAAGTCAAATAATTTTTTTATTAAAAAATTGTGTGTTAACTTACAGTAGGTGCCACCTACTCAGTGGGAATATTTCAAACCTTCCATGATTGAACAGATCTGTTTTACCCACGTGGCTCAAGACATTCTACTTGAATAGGAGATTCATAGAAGGATCCTTGGTTATCTCACATATGGTCTACAGCATACCCTAGTCCAACAATTTGATTTTCTAAAGTTGTGCTTAGCTTTTGACTGATCTGTAGCCCTACAGAAATTCTATGCCTAAATTTCTATCAATAGCATTCCCCAAATGACTGAATTCCTTCTTCTGAACATACTTAACCAAACATCATAAAAACTGAACAGTTAGAGATTTTGCTGACACTTAAATAAAATTGGGATCCAAAAACTTGATTTTCTTTAACTTGAACAATTATTTTGTTTTCCAAACGCTTCTATCCCCTGAAAACAACAATTGTGGTGAGCTTTGGTATAAAAAATTATACCTTACTTGAGAATGAGAAGGCAGGCAGGCAGAATAAGAGAGAAACGGGTTAGTGTTTTGGAGGGGGGGAGAAGTTAAAGTGTGGGATTATACTGCACTTTTCTTAGAGCTCTTTGAAATGTTTCAGACTATTTCATGATTAAAATATTCTTATGAACACACACACAAAAAAAAAAAAAAACATGGAAAAAATGATAAAGCATAAAAAGGACTTTTTTACTTGTAAGCCTACCCTCTACCTACTATACAATCTATGTAACTGTGGTACAGGTGGTACAAGGATACTCTCAGTCTAGCCAGAAAGTACATCTTATTACAGTAAAAAAATGAAGTGTCTCTAAAGATTCAGTACTACTTGCATATGATCTAAAAAATCATATTTACGCCTTTGGACTTTCCTGCATTGTTCCAAGGAAGGCACTACTGTTTTTGTGAAGAGGTCAGTTTATTTGACTAAGAAGCATTGATATAATTTCCTTTTATGCTCTAGATTTTGTGCACAGTGCTAGCACCAATTCCCAAGTAAGACTCAATCTTGCTTAATGTATGTGACAAATGGAGAACAGATTGAAGCAGTACCATAGTATAGAGAAAACCAGGAAACTTACTACTACTCAGGAGAATGCTGAATAGAACAATTACCTCTTTAATTAAAGCAATTAGTACTTGTTACTAAATTTCAATGATTCCACCCATAAATCTCTGCGTGTATATATATGCATATATGTATATAAAACTGCATATAAAGACAGTTATGAAAAGATGCCATGAAATATTTTATTTTTGTGAAGTTCTAATGAAACCAACTTGAAATAGGGGCGGTATACATAACTGAATTAAGAACAAATTGTTTAAATTTAAACTCTTTTCCAAGGTTATGGCTGTCTGGTTTGACAGGAGTACCATAGAAATATCAGTTTAACTTGTTTTACTATAATTAACCTCATTATATAAGAAAAAATATGCAGAGGTATACAAAGCAAGTTCCCTTGACCAATGCAACCGGTGATCCAAAACTCACTTGCTTTACATTTAAGGGCCATTATACAATCCTAACCTGGTTATATGAGAAGAAATGTATACATTAGAGAAACAACTGACCAGATAATAAATCTTCTCTATCTCTGTGAAAAATAAAAATTGTGCAGGCATTGGACTTGAGAAAAGACTGCAATGGTCTGATTGTTTGATGAGTTTGGTAATGCCCATCCATTTCCCTTATACTATGTAATGTTTGTCCACCTTTCGTTCATTCTCTGCTCCAGTCCTGTTTTCTTCTACTTGTATACTCCCTGGACTCTGCTCCAGCCTTTTCAGTCTTTCTCCTGGTCTCACTTCCCTATCCCCTTCACCTGTTAAGTCTACAAATCTTGCTAATATTTGATAATACAGCCCAAACCACAGAGTTAGAGAGACTGTATTCTTATGCACTAAAAAAAATAAATGGTTATTACCATGATTCCTGACTTAGGTTACTAAAACGCCTTTCCGAAAAATAGAATAGATGTTTAATGCAAGACATATAATGTCAAATCAAAGGGTTAAAATGGCTTTTATGGTTCTATACCATCTTAAAGTATTTGGGTGCCCCAGCAGAAGACACCTAAAGGTGCTCAAAATTCTGGTTCAGTCAGTCTTATAATGATGTATAGCATTCCTATATAAAGCAGTTTTTACTCCTAGTTCTGGCAATTTTTTAAAGCTCCCTCCCCAGAAGAAAAATATGAGTTTGACTGCCAAGGTAGCTCAAGAAAAAAACTCTTTGCAGGATTAAGAAAGACATCTAAATGACTAATGTCAACCATTAAACTGAAAATCTTGCTGCAAGACTGGTTTTATCATAATTCAAATTTCCTTCCAAGAGTATTACCCTAGGGAATATTCTACCAGCTAAAGAAAGGTGCTTTTATTATGTTGTTATTACTTTCTGGTCTCCTACTTTTCAAGACCGTCTTACCTTGTATATGTTATGAATATTTTATTTATTCCTCCTACTCTTTCTGAAGAATAATGGACCAGATAATTAGCAGACATAGGTTTAATCATCTCACCTAAGAATAGGACTTCATTAGAGCCCACCTTAAATTTTCAAAGGAGTTTTCCTTTCAAATATTTTTGTGTACTCATGAATAATTCTGAAATCATGCATACCAAAGCATGATTGCTTAACATGTGAATTATCTGCAACCCGTTCTTCCTATATTCACAACAGATAGTGTCAAAAGGAATAATTTCAAAGTTAGTAGAACAGTGGTTATGTAACATTAGTCTAAAAAGACAAGTCTATTACCAAAAAAACATATAAAGATTCAAAGTAACACTCAGGCACATTTTATGTTGGCATTTACATTCTTTATTTCTTTCTTAGAAAATTTAAAATTTCTTTTTTTAATTAAAAATATTTTATGTTTACCTGATGCTTTTGTAACGTTATTTCTGAACTATTTTATTCTGATTTTAGTAAGGGTGGGGTTTTTTATTTCATTGGAAAAAATAACTAATTTCTCATTTTTAATGTTTTATTAATTTCCACTTCAAACTACATTTTCAACATGAGCTGGCAATGTGCACTTGCATCCTAGAAAGCCAGCCGCGTCCTGGGCTGCATCAAGAGAAGTGTGAGCAGCAGGTTGAGGGAGGTGATTCTACCCCTCTATTCCATTCTCATGAGATCCTCACCTGAAGTATTGCCTCCAGCTCCGGACCCCTCAACATAAAAAGTCTTATACTATACTTTAATGCATACATGTATAACTTTCTTTTGCCCTGCTCTTCAAGGTATTTAAGATAGGAAAATATTAACTTTCCAGCAGTTAATTATACAGTCTCCTTTTCTTGCATGTCTTTTGAATATCTTCAGATGTTCTGACACTGAAACATCTGTGTTGTATGACACAACTTGTTATAAATAGAAATGACTTTTTTTTTTAAAATGATTTGTAATTTACAGAAATTAGAAAATCTAGGGTAATAGCTCACAGCGCTCATCCCACTGACAAAAGTACACTGTTATGAGATAATCGCACAAAGAAACACCCCAAAATATTGGGATGCTTTGGAATGCATTGGAATACTGTATACAGTAGCTATTACTCTTAGGTTCAATGCATTTTTTTCTCTCTACCTTAAAATATAATTATTGCTGTGACACAAAGATAAGAGTGTGCTAATTACTTAGTTTTCAATAAATAAAAGATGAAAAATCAGGGGTTGCTCTGTAACATCACTGATGGCCATGCTAAATCCTATCTTTGCTGGGACAAAAATCCTCTAGTAACTGCTTCTTGGTATAAAAATGCCAGGATTCTGATATAAACCCCACATTTTTCTTTGGAACATCTTCTGCTGCATAGACATATAATCAAACTGCTAGAACAGCACAGATGTTATGGAATAATTCCTCAACTCATAATGGAATAATTCCTCAACTCATAATGGAAGGGGCAAATCTACCAGGAGGATCCCACTCACAGATAATGATCAGGGTTCCTGAAAATAGTTCAATGACTTAGTCAAAAAGAAAGATAACTTTCCTTTAGATCTTTCAGTGTGTATTTTCTTTATCATGCTTGCTATGAAATTGTGATTAACTAAATACTGCAAGACCTCTTATTCTGTGACTATGATTAGGTTAAGGGTTCTTTGTCATTTTGATTACACACAAAAAAAGGAAACATCCTTGTTGAGTAGAAGGAAATAAGGAAATGACTGAGAATACAACCTTATCTGAACATGAGTGATTATAGTACTTTTCTTTGGAAATTGATGTGAACCGAGTTTATTATAGAGCTCTCTTGATTATGAAAGGCTTACATGTCAAAATGTTGAAACACTACTAACTCTATTTTAGGTTATATTTGGAATGTGTAAAGCAGTTTAAATCTAGGTTTTGTCTTCTTTTGTTTCTTTATATATAATTTCTGGACATAGTTCTCCCCTTCCCCTCTAGATATAAATACCCTATTAGTTCAAAATCATTTAAAAATTAATGCTATGTGTGTTAATTTTTATTTTACGGAAATTTTCTATGATGGATGCATAATAGTCTGTGGATTTTTTTAAATTAATTAATACAGTACACGGTTATTTACTGTATAATTTTAAATTTTAATACAATTTTAAAATTAGAAAATTAATTTGAACATTTAATTTTGTAAAAGGAAGAATTCATCGTGTTTTTCTATGGATAAATCCTGATTTAGAAATAATTGGATTGCAGGAAATCTTTAAGAAAAAACTTTCCAGTCAACTATGTATTCTGTAGGCATTCTGTAAGGCATGCAGACAGACAAACAGAAGATCTGAAAATTCAATCAATTTGTTTCATTTCTTCTAGAAACTCATTGTGATTTCTAGTTGATATTTATTCTAAGTTAAGCTAAGTAGACAGTGGATTACATTAAATCCTATGAATCAAAAAAAAATTCTCAATAAGCTTAAATCTTTTGGCTTACTAAACTAATAAAAAATAAATGTGAAGCTTTAATTCACTTAAAACTTGTCCTTTATATGTACATGTAATTGTGGTTATGTCCAGATGTCCACCTCCCAGTGTTACAGAGCTTATTTTATCCAGCTTGGTGGGTGAGTTTTATCAATCATCTCTACTGCACTGCACAAATAGCCAATTATAAAACCAGAAGAATTTTTTGAAGTGCTCTACTTCTTTCACAATGGTTCACAATAACTTTTCAGTGTTTCAGTGTTTACGGTGCCATATAGGAAGTCACTTTAGTACAATATTTTTCTAGTTCATCTGTTACATTCTACATCTGTGACACATGATGAAGTTTATATATGAGAGACAGAGAATGTGTTTTGGAGGAATATATATAAAAATGAACTGCTTTAACTGCTTTTCGTAAAGCTTTTTTGTGGTAAAAAATCAGAAATAAAATAGATAAGAGAATAACACAGTCCTTTTTAGAATAATTTCTCCAGATACTCTAGTTGTATATCATGAACTATTTTTATTTTATATTTTTATATTTTTAAAATATGTATCTGTCAGAATGTAACTACTGAAGAATAAAATCACAGCAATTTGACCTTGACACCAAACTTAATAAACTATATTAAAAGGCATTCTTGAACTTTTCAAGGGACTGGTAGACCTGCGCAAGACAGAGAATTTTCATTTGATAAATGCAAGAAATAATTCATCCTTCTAACATCAAGAGGATGTTAGATAAAAGAGCATTGCAGTATAAAAAAAAAGGTCAGAAAAGATGTTAATACTGTTTAGTACAGTGGTTCTCACGCTGTGTTTCATGGTCACTGGAGACCTTGCTGATCAGATCTGCTAACTTGCCTCTTTGCTTTTCTTAGATTGCTTTAATTGCTAAAAATGTTTTACCTGTAAGCAATGACTGTAATTAAGCTAGTGATGTCATATCATAATTAATGAAATAAATGTCATTTTAGCACATATGAATGGCAGAGGGCCATCTTGTGAAAAGTTTGATAGCTCCAGGAACAAAAACTTTAAGGGTTTTTTGATTCTCATGAAAGCTACTAGAACACTGATTAATTAGATATGTTCGTATTTATGAGAAATTACTTATTTTTCAAGCCACTAAGATAGCAAACCCATTGAGGATTTTCTTTCTGGTAATTTAAGCTATATTTTTCATTTTTCCATATAATTCTATTAACATTTTGTCATTATACAGGTTATTTCTTTGAATATCTTTCTTAACTGCATTAAAGGATTTCCTTTTGAAGTTTATTTATTTATCATCTATTATTTAAGTAATATATAGATTGTTATATTTTAAGCCATAATACGTGACATAGTTGACATGATAGTTCAGGACTGGCCATACATTATGGACCTACCTGACTGTTCATTTTCCTGCTCAAGTGCTTTTCTTGTTGAACTTAAAAGACTCCTTTGATATAAACTTTATAATATCTTACTTCCTTTGAGAAATTGCCCCTATATTAATTCTGTCTCAAGAAAAGATATGTCAAGTTCACGTCTACAAATAAATTAAATCTTTTATTGACATCTTTGAAAAGAGGCTAGTGTGTCTTGTCCTGATCCTGCTACTGTCACAAGAAGAGCTATAATGTAAATAGACCCTGCAGAAGTACACCATGGTGACTCCAACAGCCTGAGAAATCAGCTAGCTGTTTTAGTAAGCCCTTTCCATCCCTGCTGTGCTCATGCACTTACAAATATGAAAACATCTCCATCTGGCATGTTATCAAATGAAAGTACATAGAAATACAGGGCAGATATTCTCCCAACCCTGATTTCCCCTGCTTCTACTAGCAAAAATCAGAGAAGCCATGCAGCCATTTAGATGCACTATGAGTATCCTGACAGGTTCAGACTCAACCATCAATCATTCCCTTGACCTGCTGTGGACTTCATTGCTGGTGCAGCCTTTTATAGGATTAGCCTTCAGTGCTGCTGTACTGAATTACTTTATTTCTTTGAATGATTCCTTCTGATGATTTCTTCAGTAAGTGGACTGATGGATAAAGATGAAAAAAGTTCTGTGAAAGAGGTTTTTCTGGAATTTAAATGTTGATACATGCAGACAGACATTTTAAAGCTTGCCATTTCTTTATGTTGACATTTTGTTCCTGGTGCAGGTGTACAATTCAGTAACAGAGGCTTCTGATGTTGTTTGGTATGCCCTAGACCTGAGGCTTGTCTCCACCTGCCAGAAGAACAGGGGTCTTTCATAGGTCTTATAATGAACTACATCCCTGTGTACATGGTCTGTATAACCTAAGGATGAATTCCAGCCTATTCAATGACAAAAAGGCATTGTATTCAGCCAGATTTACCAGTCTAAAACTGAAGTATTTAGACCTAGCTGTCTAATGAATTAAAAGAATTTTCTCAAAAAAGGTGTTTCATACCTTGGATGGACAAAACATTCGTTTATGAATAGCACCAATCTCATTACAATACCAATAGGGAGGGCTTCAACAACTAGATACTTAACTCCTAGATGGCTGGAGCAGGTAAAATAAATCCTGTCATCTTGAGTGACCTACATAAGTCAGTAGCATTAGCTTAAGTCATGAAATCATGGAATTGTCAGAGTTGGAAGGGACCTCTAGAGATCATCTAGTCCAACTCCCCTGCTAAAGCAGGATTGCCTAGAGCACATTACTCAGGACTGCATCCAGGTGGGTCTTGAAGATCTCCAGAGAAGGGGACTGCACGCCCTCCCTGGGCAGCCTGTTCCAGTGCTCTGTCACCCTCACCATAAAGAAGTTCTTCCTCATATTTGAATGGAACTTCCTATGTTCCAGCTTCTGCCCGTTGCACCTCGTCCTATCGCTGGAAACCACTGAAAAGAGTCTGGGTCCATCACCCTTCAACCCACCCTTTAGGAACTTGTAAACATAGATGACGCCTCCCCTCAGTCTTCTCTTCTTCAGGCTAAAGAGCCTCAGCTCTTTGAGCCTTTCCTCGTAAGGGAGGTGCTCCAATCCCTTAATCATCTTAGTTGTCCTACACTGGACTGTCTCCAGTAGTTCCCTGTCCCTCTTGAACTGGGAAGCCCAGAACTGGACACAGTACTCCAGTTGTGGCCTCACCAGTGCGGAGTAGAGGGGCAGAATGACCTCCCTCGACCTACTGGCCACACTCTTCCCTATGCAGCCCAGGATTCCATTGGCCCTCTTGGCACATTGCTGGCTCATGGAAAGTTTGTTATCCACCAGGACTCCCAGATCCTTTTCCTCAGAAGTGCTTTCCAGCAGGTCCACCCCTAACCTATATTGGTGCCTGGGGTTTTTTCTCCTCAGGTGCAGGACCCTACATTTGCCTTTATTGAACCTCATTTTGTTCTCTGCCCAGCTCTCCAGCCTGTTCAGATCATGCTGGATGGTGGCACAGTCCTCTGGAGTGTTGGCCAGCCCTCCCAGTTTGGTATCATCAGTGAACTTGCTGAGGATACACTCTGTCCCCTCGACCAGGTCATTGATGAATATGTTGAACAGGACTGAGCCGAGTATTGACCCCTGGGGGACACCGCTGGTTACAGGCCTCCAACTTGACCCTGCTCCATTAATTACAACCCTCTGAGTTCTGTCACACAGCCAGGACACAATCCACCTCACTGCCACCTCACTCACCTCACCTTATCTAGCCCATACTTCCTTAATTTTCTAATGAGGATGTTATGGGAGACAGCGTCAAAAGCCTTGCTGAAGTCAAGGTAGATGACATCTGCTGCTCTCCCCTCATCCAGCCATCCAGTTATAACATCATAGAAGGCTATCAGATTGGTCAAGCATGATTTACCCTTGGTAAATCCGTGTTGACCACTTCCTATAAGTTCTTGTTCTTCAATGTGTTTGAAGATGACATCAAGAACGAGTCGCTCCATTATTTTCCCAGGGACAGAGGTGAGACTAGTTGGCCTGTAGTTCCCTGGGTCCTCCTTCTTACCCTTTTTGTAGACTGGTGTGATATTTGCCTTCCTCCAGTCCTCAGGCATTTCTCCTGTTCTCCAAGACTTCTCAAAAATGATGGAGAGAAAGTCGTATCCATGGCTATGAAAAATTTTCCTGAGAGAGAGCACTAAAATATCAGACCCATTTTGTGTTATAGATGTATTTATGTTGATAATTTTTGTCTGGATCTAAATAGGTGACCAAGATTTATTTATGTATTTATTGACTGATTGATTTTAGAGGAGTAACATGCAGAAACTCTGTGATAAACTTTAGAGGTTTTTTTTATTATTATTATGTACCAACAATAACCTTTCTCAGCAGTGTCTTAGAGAAGCTTTTAATTAAATGTGTGAATACTTTCTCTCAGATTGTATACATGTATGTGATTTTTATTTAATAGGAGATACAAGCTATTTCTGCTTTAATTTTTGGTTTCAGATTTTGATATTCTTGCCTCTTTTTCTTACATGTTTATATCTGTTTAAAAGGCACCGTTAACATCTTGGATACACTGTTTTGACCAAGTGGGCTACTTTAAAATATTTTAAGTGTTTGAGAATTTGATTTTAATAATGAAAGGAATAAAGGTCTGTTCTTTAGAATTTGACTATTACAAACACTGTGCCATACTTCAAGAGCTCCCTCTTCTGATACTAAAACCCATCAGAATGTTGAGTTTTCTTAAAGAAAGTCTGCTTCTATCCAGAAAGGTAATTTACTGGTCCTGTGCCTTTAAACATTTATGTTGTTTTGCCACTATTTTTTCATGTCCAGATCAAACATAAGATTCTCTACAAGTTTGTTACTAAAAAAAAAAAATATCCCAAAACCAAAACTGTGTACCCTCCCTAAACTTCTAGTTAAATCATGTATTTCCTAAAGGGAAAAAAAATTCCAGAGGAGTAACAGTTCACCATTCCATTATATATAGTTAAACTGGACAATATTATATTATATATAATATGTATATGTATGGTGGGGTGCAGTGTAGAGAGGAACAATCACAAGCTTTAAACATCACAAGCTTGTATCACAAGCTTCATTTTGTTCAATGCAAATATTAGATGAGATTTTCAACTTTTCCTACAAATTTGTTTGCCATTGATGTTAGAAGGAATTTTGCAGTATTGTTTTCCCCAGGCTAGAATCCAGAATTCAATATTAGAGCTTAGAGTCCTGTTATAAAGCATATGGGGACACATCCTTCACGCTTCAGAATGACATCCAGGACCATCAGGACACTTATTGGGATCTGCCAACAGCCAGCATTCTTGTTGAGGTGGCATCCAAAACTAGTGACTAGGGAAGGATGGATGACAGAAATTTTCCGTCAAATCTCCACACTTATGTAAATCACTCAAAGGTGCTCCGCCTGAGATCCAGTGCCCAGGAAAACAATCATTAGCTCCAACTCAAAGAAAAGTAGATGTTTCTTCTCTCCTAGCACCCAAAGGCCAGAAATTATCTTATTTGTTTGTTCCCACCTTTTTGTTTTCTTTTCAATAGTCAAAATGTTTCTCTAGTACATAAGAGAGCAAGGCTCCATTCTTTCCTCCAGTAAGTCCTGAAGCAGGGGAAAGTGATGACCAGTTATGTATACCCAATATGACTTAAGCATTAAACGCAAGAAGGAGTTCCAGCCCCTGAAATCTGACCAGAAATTAAGCATCTGACTCTTGGAGAGATTTCAAATGTCTCTTTCTCTCTTCTCAGCTCTTTTAACATTCTTTCTGTGAAGCAACCAGTTCTGGAGGCCTGATTGGATATTTTCTCATCCTCTGCATACAGAATTAAGTTTTACACACAAACCTACTTGGAAACAGGCAGCTATTAAGTAAGTGGATTGATACTTAATGGTGGGAACTAGGAGTAAAAAGGATCTGAGAATAAATTATTTCATGGAAACATCTGTATGATTGAAAAGAAATAGGTGGCCACCTTTCTACTTTATGTGGAGCACGGTCATTATGAACATGTAGGCTATTAAGAGGAAGTCTACCACACTGAATCTATTCAATCAAAACAATTACATTTAATTCTTGAATGTGTAGGCATGATGTGTGTGTCACATTCTTCAGCCTCACCAGGACCAAAGTATTTTTGCCTCATGTCCAAAAGGAGCTTGCTCACACCTGCTGTTTATTTCAACACAGGAAACTAGAAACCTATAAGATACAGGAACCTCCAGTGGAACTACAGATTTTTAAAATATAGATTTAGGTTTTAAATTTTGCTTGAAGCACTGCTTTAATTACATAGGTCTTTTGAGACATTACTGAGTGACTCTTCAGTTTTTCTATTAGTCTTAAAAGGTTCTCACCTTTCTCTAAACATTTTACCCTTTGTTAATTTTATCACGAACTATCTTTATTGTAGGATGTATTCAGAATTGTTTTTCTTTCTTTTTAAATCTATATCAAGCATTCTTTCTTAAAATCATAAAACATTAAAAATATACGGGTTTTCTAATACCGAACAGTTTTCTCACGTGTATGCAACAATATAAGAATTGAATGCATACTATTTACATAATGTAAGTATCTTAAGCCAAAACCTGACATTATCACCAATGAGTTTCCTCTGACCTTAATAAATTAGTTATATTTGTACTTGACAGAATCAGGAAAGGGTGCAAAGTAGCCAAATATATTTATGTACAGAAGGATGCAAGCATATGCAAACTCATTTTGTTCACTTGGCAGGTGTGAGGAAGACTGGTTCAAGAATTTGTACTACCTTGTTAACACAGCGTTACACCTCAGGAAACAAACTCTGCTTATTAAATCACTTGATTTCTAGAAAGATTTACAAGTTCTTCTGGCAGAATCACAGTCTTACTGAATTCGTAGATACTTTAATCAAATGTGGTTTCTTGCAGACCAATGATTTTTCTTAAGTATTTCCTTACTTTCGAATATTCTTGAATATTTCCTTACTGATCCTCAGTCTAGAGCCCATATACTTTCTTTCTTCTTCCTCCAAAGATTCACCTGAAACCTTTGGTTTTTTATATATATAATATAAATCTGTTTTTCAGGGAATTTTGGCTATTATAGGATTCTCCTGAAAGTCTTTATCTTTGGTGTATTGTAAATTTCCTCAAGTCTAAAGATTACTCTTCTTATGTCTTAAATCCTACTGGGTTAAATCGAACTACCCATCAGAAGGGCTTAGTTATTAATTCCGATTTTAAGAGAGAGTTTTCAGACATAGTCTCATGATCATGCTGTTATTAGGCTCTTGCTCATGTCTTGGATTATTCAAGTATTTTTAAATCGTGTAAGCCCAATGGACTTTCTAAACATTGGTGAAAAACCTCAGAATATGTCAAAAGGGTGACAGACCATCTCAATGAGCGTGAACTGCATGAAGAGCCTCACAGAATCTCTAACAGATATCAGATAAAAGACAGCAAAGGTCAGCTTTTTAATCCACCTTTTGGTGTCATTTTCCGTCTCAGATGTCTTCCATCCTAGTGTGAAACTAAAGCTATTTAAGATGTTACCAACTTTCTGAGAATTAATCCTAGGCAACTAGTGGGAAACAGAAGGACTTTCAGAGTGAAAGTGTCAATAAGGAGTCAAAAGATTATTATCTGGGGACTGTCAAGATACAAAAAAAAATAAATGCACAAGCATGAATGAAATGTTTATACTTGTATTTATAGGATAATTGAGAAGCAAGAAATAGAAGTGGGTGTATTTCCTTGTGTATTTCCTCAAATAAAGTCTGTTACTGATTTAAAATAAATAATGTTATCCACTGAATGACTAGTATGACCATCTCGAGCATGCTGGTTTAGTGATGTCCCACCGAAACTTCTCTATGTAGATAAGAAAGTTAATGAGTTCGGAGCCCAAAGTAGTAAAGCTCCAAAATAATGATTATATAAGAATGTTTTTATTAAGAGTAGGTGGTCATTGACAACACACACTTTATGAAGAGAACTGTTCTGGACTAACAAAAGGAATTTACTTCATCATGTTACAGAAAATGTTCTGCTTTACAGTGTTTTTACTGTTAGGAACCACTTCTATAAATTGGTGCTGCAAGGAACTTCATTTTATAAGGTATCTTATGAAGGTTTGGTGAGATGTGCTACTTTGCTTGAACTACCAATGACTCCTTTGGGGCACTGCATAAATTTACAATGAAGAACTGTAATGAATAATAAAACTATATCATCAGGATAAAATGATTAGGGAACATTCATCACCTTCTTCTACTCTAAAATCATATAGAAAATTGCAACATCAGCATAAAGGCTCATGAGTGCCAGATGGTTTGGATTAGAATACTTTATTTAGCCATTTAGAAGCTGGATTATCCAATGATTTTAAGTTTTGCCCAGTGATTAGTACTGCAGTTTTAGTCTGCATACAATATATTGCAGTATATGCTGTTTAAGCCTGTTTCTTAAAGCTATGACTGGAATTGTTCTGTACATCATTGATAGCAAAAATGGACGAAACAGTGTTAACTGTTGTATTATACAGGTATGTTCACATGCACAGTCAAGTTTTAGATCTTAGTCCCCAGTTCTGACAATAGTTAGATGCCAAATACTTCTACAGTCTGGACAAAGATAATAGCCATGGGGATGATTTATACATATCTGTCATGCATCTATAATAGAAAACATAAGGTAGATAGTGGTCTTTGTGAATTTTCTCTCCTAGCAAATCCTGAAGTATACAGCAATTTCATCCTTTAGCAATGCCCTTTTTCAGTCATTTACAGCCTTCAAGTCTTATATAAAATATTTACTCAAGTGAAGACTCATGACAGACACTTTAAATCTATTCTGGAAAGATACATTGTTCTTGCAGCAGACAAATACTTCTGCTTATTGACACATCATTAGGAAGATTCCTGCCAACAAGTGACTACTACCAAATGCAGAAGCTAAGAATAGTACAAAGATCTCCTATTGAACTTCCTCCATTTTACTCTAATTCTAATGGTAAAGTTTCACCACAATTAGTAAGTCGGTGTTACAAGGAAAAACTCACTGGAGATTTCCCTCTTCTCCTAGTTCAAATTTAGCAATACTGCTAATATTATGCATTAAGACAGTGTTGCATGTTCTTTCTACCAAACCTCATTGTTTTCTGTCAAAGGGAAACACCAGTCTGTAGCTGACAGAATTTGTCTCCTCAGCTGCAAATACAGCAATTAACGCAACTTTGTGATATAAACCAGCCATCTCTCAGTTCAGTGCCAGACTTCCCGTTGTCTCATTCTAACTGAACTACCCAATAAACCGCAACCAACTACTAAAAGACAACCCTTTCTGATCACCTTTTGTGCTATTGAAGTATTTCTCAAGCTTAAGTCAAGGCTATTCATATAACTGGAATGAGATGTCTACCTGGACTTGTGTAAGTCTTTTGACATGGTCCCCGACAACGTCCTTCTCTCCAAATTGGAGAGATATGGATTTTATTGTGGATGAGGTATTAGTTGGATACTCACATCCAGAGGGTAGTGGTCAATGTCTCAATGTCCAGATGGAGATTGGTGATGGTGGTGTCCTTCAGGGGTCCATATCAGGACCAGTACTGTTTAATATCTTTATCAATGACATAGACAGTGAGATTGAGTGCACACTTAGCAAGTTTGTCGATGATGTCAAGCTGAGTGGTATGGTTGACACACCTGAGGGATAGGATGGCATCCAGTGGGACTTGGACAAGCTCAAGAAGTGGGCCCATGTGAACCTCATGAGGTTCAACAAAGTGTTCAACAAGTGCAAGGTCTTGCATCTGGCTCAAGGAAACCTCTAGTACCAATACAGGCTGAGGATGAAGGGATTGAGAGCGACTGTGCAGAGAAGGACTTGGGGGTACTAGTGGATGAAAAGCTGGACATGAGCCGGCAATGTGCACTTGCTGGCTTGCAGAAGGCCAACGGTATCCTGGGCTGCATCAAAAGAAGTGTGGCCAGCACATTCAGGGTGGTGATTCTGCTCCTCTACTATGCTCTGGTAAGACCCCACCTGGAGTACTGCGTCCAGCTCGGATCCTTCAGCGCAGGAAGGACATGGAGTGAGTCCAGTGAAGGGCCACAAAAAGTCATCAGATGGCTGGAGTACCTTTCCTATGAAGAAAGGCTGAGAGAGTTGGGGTTGTTCAACCTGGAGAAGAGACGGCTCTGGGGAGACCTTATTGCAGCTTTTCAATACTTAAGGGGGGACAAACTTTTTAGTAGGGCCTGTTGTGATAGGACAAGGGGTAGTGGTTTTAAACTAAAAGAGCGTAGGTTTAGACTAGATATAAGGAAGAATTTTTTTAAAATGAGGGTGGTAAAACCCTGGAACAAATTTCCCAGAGAGGTGGTAGATGCCTCATCTTTGAAAGCATTCAAGGTCAGGTTCAACGGGACTCTGAGCAACCTGATCTAGCTGAAGATGTCCCTGCTCGTTGCAGGAAATTTACTTTCTTTCAACCCAAACTATTCTATGATTCTATGAATTCTTTAAGAGTAAAAATAATAAATAATAATAAATATAGGATAAATATGATAAACAAATATACTTGGGAACATAGGCATAGGCAGAGGAACTACATGCCATAACCAGAATCAGCCAAAACCCAGGAGGATGTATGCCCTGCATACCTGTCTCACGCATTGGCTCCTGCCAGAGAAACCCATGTACTTGGGCTGAACAGGAACTTCAGGGCTCTCTGGCCAGACTTTTTTATGTGTACAACAGAACACACTACATGCTAAGGAACACATCCACCTGCTGCTATTGGAGATCATAATTTATACTGGACAAGCCAAATAATTAATTTAATGCTGAAAACATCTTGCTACTGAAAACAAACTTATGTCAAAAAAAACCTCCAAGCGTGGAAGAGCAAAGCCATTCAAATTTTAAATAAGAAAAACATAAAACCCCATAATTTTACCAGCAATTGATCAGATGAATACACACAAGATATTATATTTCAAATATTAGGCAAACTCTGAATATAAAATTTAGAAGATTTTCTGACACCCTAATCTCTCCCAGTCATAACATTAGCCATTCAAAAGTTTTAGCACCAGAATTGACTAATGCAGAAGTGCCCTCTGTGTGAATCTATCAGAAAAGGACATTTTGTGGCTGCAGTCAGAAAAAAAAACATTCTCTAAATTTTAGTATAATAAGAGATCTCTGTTCTTTAAATGTTTGGATAATTGTTGTTGTCTAAATGATACAAAGAGACAGGAGAGGCCTAGAATCTTTGTGTTGAGATGCGAATACAAATGGACAAAAAGTTTGCTACTCTGCTTAATTCTTCACTAAATTTAGTGTGATGATTTGGCCTACAAATATATAGGTATGCATGTGTGTATTAGTATTTTATTTTCATAGGACATAGAGAATTAACAAAAACACACAGACATCAATTTGGTAAAATAAGAGACCATATTGTGGTAAGATGTCTCTTCATAAAAACGCTGTAATTTAGCTAGTATTAAAATTCCACTAGAATTCCCAATTACGTATTTTCAGAAGTTTCATAGTTTTATATTTTATGTTTATAGTATGATTTGGCACCTGTAACACAGAGATCTTTAAAAAATGTCTTCTTGTAATTCTATTCAGAACTACTAATTCAGAGAAGAAGGAAAAAAAAATGAAACTGCAAAAGTAGAAGAGCTAATGTATGGTCAACTTATCTTTAGGACATACATAAACCACAAAAATTACATTGTATTCACGGTTTTCTTCCTACACATCTTAAGAAGCCAACTTCCTGTAGTTTTATCAGAGAGTGCTATAAAAATGTTAACAAGAATGTTGCATTTTCTTTCTCTTGGAATCGTTGCTGTTGACCTTCTTCACGTATGCTTGGCATTTTCATCCATCTGCCTTTGGCAGTAGTACTAACACATTGGTGAGTCATAAAAATGTTCTAAAGCAGCCCACCTGCCAATCTGGTAGGTAAGAATATGTGGGCTTTCTCTGGTCACCATTTTTTCTACTTTAGTTCATTTTTGCAAAGCAAAGTCTTTTCCTTGGGACCATTTGCTGCTTCTTCATCCCCTGTTAACTGTGTTTTAATATTATTCTAATCATCAAAACCATATTTCTTTGTTGTTATTACCATATATGTATGTTTGTATGTATTTTTAAAGCTTCCTAGCCACATATATATGGGAAAAAAAATAGACTTAATATTTGGAAACGTCACTTAAGACAAAGATTATGAGATTTATATTTTTACATTGTGTGATGAAGTTAAAATGGTAATGTAGTAATAGTTTCTGTGGTTTTTTGTAAATCTCATTTTCTCTTTTCGTTTAGAAGAAAAGAATAGAAAATAGTTTTGCACTGGTTAAACAATGCAAAAATTCAATTCTTTTAAAATTGAAAAAAGACGTCACACGATTCCATCAGAATCATGGTTTACTCAGAAAAACCATTTTTATATTGACACTGTTTTATAATGAACATTATAGTACAGTGCTAAATTTTGTCACAGTATAGAGACTCATTACAACTACTTTCCACAAATTATATATTTATTTCTTGCATACATGTGAACGTGTATATTGAAATATATTTGAAAAATAAATCATGTCAGATAACCTCACTAGTTAAAGGAAATCAGTGATGAGACTGGCTTTACCACTAAGTCTTGTTCAGATGTAGTTACTGTTCAATTTTTTTATTGTGAGAGGCTTCTTCTGGAACTGTTTCAATAATATTATGGACACTTTGAACAAATTTAAAACTCAAATCTAAGGTTTTATTTGTGACGCTATAATAGTAAAATATCCTATGACAATATATGACCTTTTTTTTTTTTTCAGTGAGGATGCTGTATAGCCTAGCTTCTGCATTCAAATCACCCTTCAAGCTATATTCTGAAAACATAGTTGAATGATATTAATAAAGATGGGTTCAGCACAGGTTGGCTGAGGAAAGAAAGGTGGATACTTTCAAGAAAAAAAATTCATACCACCTGCAATTTACAATCTGGTTAAAGGTTTTTCTAAAGCTTTCCATTTAAAACTTCCTTTTTAAAAAACATCATTAAAAAGAGGAATGTTTATATACTTGTCAAAAGAAGCTATAAGCAGTATCTGTGTTCTGTAAAAACTTAGAGCACCTCAGTGTGATAAGGAAATAGTTTTAAAATGGGTTCTTGAAGAAAGGATTTTATTTACCAACAATAAATAACAGACTTTTGTCTTTGTTATATTATTATATTATATATTCCTTACACATACTCTGCAACTATTAATTTCAGTCTTCAGTGCTACCTGAATTTTTCCCTTTCAGAGAAGCAAATGCAGGGCTCTTGTGACAAGGAACAAACTGGCAGCTTTTTCAATAACTGTACCTTAAGCTTTCAAACAAATGGAAAAAAAAAATAATCTTGGAAAGCTATCAGAAAGCACTATACAATGTGGACAGTGGTTGTCAGTTTTATTTTATAGATGATTTGCCAATTGCAAAGCAAAAGTTTCTGTTCATACTAAGTAAAAATGTGTTTTGCATTACAAGTTGACTCCTGAGGAAGCCATGGCCTAAGGTTTATGTGACCGTAGAATGTTGAAAGTTTCTAATTTTAAGGTTTTTTTTTGTTTCTAATGCGATTGACAGATTGCAGTTATTTTGTGATTCATTAGTGCCCCAAACTTAAGCAGCTGCATCTTTATAAATTATAAACTAAGCCTTTTTATCAGTATTAAGTCAAAATACTCTTAATGGCTTTCTTCATTTTATTACAAATACTGACGTTCATTTCAACTCTGGATACAGAAAACCACTGTACAGTGCCACTTCTAATCTGTTTACCTGTCTGTCATAGCTAGGGATACTAACCAACAGGGATACTGAACCTCATGTTTACTAGTTTCTGTTCTGTCTACTGTCTGACTTAAGTCACTGCTTTTTTCTCCATCGGCTTAAGATGTCATCTTCTTTGCTTTTTACATTGTTTTACAAAGACATGGTGTCTGACTATTATAAAACAAAAATGTTCTCTTTTTTATAAGAAAGGACTGGGAGTATTCAAGTAGTGATTTACTGCAACCCATTCAGGGGCAGACACTGGTTATTGAGGAGTATTAAGTTCTTACTCTACTCAAACTATATTGTAGACATTTACGTACATATTTCCTGAGCCTCAGTATTCCAGGATACATCAGTCCCTCTGCTTTATAAGTTATACACTTCAGTTAAGAACCTCAGGTTGCCAGCCACTGATCATGCTTAAATATGTACCAATATATGACACTTACATGCACATGTCCAAACACATATACTTCTAAACATCACAAGGAAATAGAAAATAACAGCTTTTTTCCTACTGAGGAGCACATAGAGTTTTCTAAGAGCTATAAGTATACAGTAAGCCAGCAGATATGTCCTTTCAACAGTATATCATATTATTACTACCTAATTTAATGTAAAATGTTTCACAGACATGCTTTTAATTGTGAGTAGTCCTACTAAGAACTGTTCATTGACCCAAATATTTGCTAGTGTAATATGAATATGTTCAACATTTCTCCTATTCTCCAATGCCACTTTCTGAAAGCATAAAAGGCTAAAAACAAAGATTCATACCTATAGAAAAGGAAGAATAGTTGTGGATATTTGCATCTCACATCTACCATAGAATTCTGTCATAGCATCAGCTTGTATCTGTAAAGTGACCAAAGATGTGTAGACATCTACATTGCAGAAATCTAAAATAAGTTGGATGAATGGAACCATGAATGTCCCTAACTTGAATATTTTTCAAAGAACAAAAAAAAAAAAAAGAAAATCAACATATGTTTACAAATAGTATTTAAATTATTAGTATAGGAAGAGAGTAAGTAGAAAAAATAAAGGCAGGCAATATAAAAGAAAGGTAAATACCAAAAGACTCTCATGAATATAGAGCCAGAGTGTAGGCTCTTTATTTGGAGAAAAAAAAAAGAAGATGCAGGCAACAGTACAAAGGTACAAAGTGGTGAAATATTCCTTTAGAAAAACAGAACATGAAAGTGGAAGTATAAAGGGTAGGAAAGAAATGACGAAACAAAGACCTGAGGTGACAGTCGAAAGATAGTAGGGTAGGTGAGCAGCAGTCAAACCATATTGTGTAAAGATAGAAAAAAAGATGATAGGACAGGAGGGAATAAGTTAGAACTAAATAATATAAAAAGCAGGATTACAATGATAACAGAAAGGAATATTCGACATGATGCAAAAGAAGAGGGGAAAAAAGGAGTAAAAGAGAACACACTGCTTATTATAGGAAAAAAATCTATTCATAGGAGCATCTTGCTTAGAAGCTTATCAGCTAGGAGCTAAAAACACTTTAAATGTGCTATTTTAAAAAGATAAACACAAAATATGGCACGTCTTTTAACTATGAATAGGTTTTACAAAAATATTGTGTGCTCAATTATGACAATTTTTTGCTTTAATGCATAGAGGAAATCAATAATCATATTATCATACAGACATGAAAGTGTCATTTAAAATGCGTGTTGTTCACATGTTATTCAGAAGTATAAGTGTCCAAAAGAGTAGAAAGAGAAAGAGGTAAGAAAGAAAAACACTCAACAGTTTCAAGTTGGTATAAAAATGTTCTGAAGGACAAAAAGTCATATAAAGCAAGTATCTCTTAATTTTGACTTGTGGAATAAAATAATCTTTTGTTTTGTTTTGTTTTGCTTTCTGCTTTTAATCTTGCTATGAGCTTTGCCCACCACTAAAAAAGCACAAGCAAACCATACATATCCTTACCTCTGAAAGCACCTTTCCTTTCTTACACTAGTAGCAAAATCTTACCTGACATATCAAATATGATCAAAATATCAGAAATGTCATGCTGGATAGACAATATCAGCAGCTGGCACGGATTATAAACATATCTGGTGTCATACAAATTTAAGGCTTCTATATGAGAAAGATGAGATAGAATAGGATGAAGTTTACATAAAAATGTGATCAATGTGTTGTTCATTTATTGTCCCTCTTCATGTTTGATTATTTAATAAATTCATTGACTTAACTTTTTTACATTTCTGCTTTGCTTTTTCTCATACTTTCCTATTGACTGATGGTTAGAAAACATTATTATGACAAGACCTTAATGCCATAGAAAAGCACTACTGTACAATCCTGTTTGGTTTTGTACCCATGACCTGGTGCTGGATTTATTTTTGAAGTATAAATAAAAAGTTTAGGCTATGCAGACTGACCTTATGGACTTACCAGAATGACTTAGATTTAAAATTTAACATTGATTGTTATAAATTTCACCTTTCACGTGCTCTCATTTTTTACTCCACAGAGATCTATTTTCAGAAGAAACAATGCATGTATAAAGAATGGGATAAATACTATTTTTTTCATGTAATGTGTTGTCAAGGTGCTTTATCAGTTGTACTGACTGTAGCATTAGAATGAAGGAACTTCCAATCATGTTATATGCTTGATCTAAAAACACTGAACAAAATAATAGTCTATAAAGTGTATTTAAAGATAATCCAATAAAGAAGCAAAGACACAGATTAATTTCTCATACTCTGGGGTTATTTCTTTGACAAATCTAAGCTTGATGTCCATATAGGGGGCACAGGGGGACCAATCAAACAAAAGGTACAAGGCTTGATATATTTTCTGAGAAGCAACAAGATGAATGCATGGAATTAGTTTGTCTCCCATTAGCAGAACGATGAGCATAGAAGTTTGTCATTCCTCTAGCTCTTGTCTAGGCAGTTCCTGATTCAAGCATGCAGTTATGTATTCAAGCCCAAATCTTTTTAGGGAGGGATCCAGCTTTATGGAGGGTTGGACGGGGCTCTGAGCAACCTGATCTAGTTGAAGATATCCCTGCTGATTTTAGGCGGGGTTGGGCAAGATGACCTTTAAAGGTCCCTTCTAACCCAAGCTATTCTATGATTCTATGAATTTAACATAATTCAGATCAGGGGTTGTTCAGCCTGGAGAAGAGAAGGCTCTGGGGAAATCTTATAGCAGCCTTCCAGTACCTGAAGGGAGCCTACAGGAGAGCTGGAGATGGACTCTTTGTCAGGAATTGTAGCAACAGGATGAGGGGTAATGGTTTTAAATTGAAAGAGGGGAGATTTAGATTAGATACTTAGAAATTTACATGAGATGTTAGGAAGACATTCTTTACTGTGAGGGTGATGAGACACTGGAACAGGCTTCCCAGGGAAGTTGTGGATGCCCCATCCCTGGAAGCATTCAAGGCCAGGCTGGATGGTGTTTTGAGCAACCTGGTCTAGTGGGAGGTGTCCCCGCACATGGAAGGGGAGTTGGAACTTGATGATCTTTAAGGTCCCTTCCGACGCTAACTATTCTATGATTCTACGATTAGATAAAAGAAATGGGAAATCAATGGGAATGATCTCTGTATGGAAAAATAACACCAATGTATATGTTAGCAGGTACATTTGTTAAGCATCAGATTTCATGAATGAATACCTAAAACAATAGGTTCAGACTATGTATATTCAATTTCAAGTACTTGAGAAGAAGAGGCAGTTTCTCATCTTTCTGAGAAGAAAAACTATTTTTTAATAATCTCTCAGAATGTATGTCTAGAGTGTACCTGTGTAGAAGATCTGGTCAGAGTAAATTAAAATATCTTGTTTTCAAGGGTGACAAAATCCCTCATTATAATTTGGAAGTTTAAAACAATCTGTCAAAATAAAACAGTAAATCACTAGTTCCAAAAGTAACACTCTCCCAGCCAGAGGCTGTACCATCGTGATTCACTTTCCATCCTCATTTCTCGAAAACTGAATGTTCCCAACTGGCCTTCCAGTAGTAATTGTAATAATATATATCTCCCTTGTCCAGCTTGTCATAGCCAGCTGTTGGTCCTAGACAATAAGAAAAAGGCTTTCTCAAATAAAAGACTGCAGCAACAGACAAGCAGAAATAAAGGGAAATCAGAAAACAGGAAGATCATCTTTGCTGCTACATTCATATCACACACTCACACCATGTACAGCATTACCACAGAGGCAGCCGTGTTACACAAGGATTCAACATAGTGGCTATGGGAACACTGCCCCCAAACTTGGGAAGAAGATGTGCTGATAACTGTTCCTGTAATGAGGGAGACTTAGTAGGTCACTGTTTAGATTCCCATTTACAGCATTCAAACTGCCCTCTTTCATATTTCTTGTGAAACATATGTGAACAGTGTGTTTAGAAAGCCAACACTGAGCAGTTAAAGGCACTGAAAACTAAAAGCTTCCCTGGCAGAATTTACCCAAATCTCAAACACACATTAAATAAAAACTATCATGGTAGGATGCCAAGAGTCAGCCAGAGAATTCTTGGTGTGGAACAATGTAAAACATAATTAATTTTTTAAAGCCATTACCACATGGCTGTACTGAATGAAATATTTTATGGAGAGATGGGATTCATACAATCTGAAACACACTCTGAATCTTTCAATTTATTTCACATTTAAAAAAAGGCATTCTGTTCTGATTTTCTTTTCCTTCCAGTCAAATTTAGTATCCTGCTCTACAGTCCCAGGAACAAGTGATGCCAAGGGATAAAAACTGAAATCCTGAACTCTGCATTGAGTTGTGTTATAATCAAGAGTTTCCCTGTCTCACAACAGAGGACTACAGTACACAGTGCTCCGTTCTACCCCATATCTATTACAGGCACTCATTTCTGTCATTACAATTGAAAAACTTTGGGGTTTTCCACAATAATATAAAAAGGGAAAAGATTAAGAAATATGTATCATTTTAAGTTACTGACAGATATAGTTCTTTATAAGGATGAAAATTATTTTACCTAGTAGAAAAACAAAACTGGGTGCCAAATTGTAGGGCTGTATCAGATTCCTACAAGGTGAAGCTACTACTCTGCATAGTTTTGTATCAGGCATTTATAGGAAGTGATCTGTCCTCATTTTCATGCTGTGACTATTTTTAACAACTGATAACAGAGGTAGCCAATTCTAGCTCATCTTTGATAAAAAATACTACATGCTCTAAATATATAATTTTTTGTCCAGATTCCTTTTTTCATTTTCAGACCTTCTCCCTGTGATTACATGATTAATTCAATCCCAAAATATGCTGCTGATAGTACCTTTTCCCTGATTTTTAAAATTACATTGATTTGTAACAATTACCAGTTAAATGCAGTCTCTCAACTGGTGTGCCAGTTGTTAGATAGCATATGATTTAGCTTTTTACATAACATTGTAGTCTCAAAGATAACACAGTGAAAGGGAGTCAAAGAACAAAGGTTTATCAAGCTATGTCTGGTCTAATATCCTCAAATAGTACAGGAAAGAAATAATCCCATATAGTTAATTTGGTTGGTTTGTAGTAAATTAGTTGAAGTCTGACCTAGTCTCTGTACTACTTCAAGAAAGCTTCTGTGTTTTATATATACTGTTTACTTCTATGAAGTCAGTATTTCTCTGCTCCGCTGTGAGCTGGGTTCTGTGTTCTCTTGCTACCACCTTTAGTGAGCCAGGGCTATTATTACTTTTTGTACTGCAATAGCTGACTGCTGCCCAGCAGCCCCTAACCACCTCAATTCCCTCTGCTTCTCAAGGCATAAGATTGGAAACTGACATAGCTACAACTTTCACAAGCTCATTGAACCTGAAAGGCTAAGAAAACCTTGTTAAATGCCTTAGAATCAGAAAAAGTAATATATAAAAAAATGGTAAGAAATGTAGCACAAAACCCATGATCAACCAATGTGTTAAGACAGCAATCAAACCAGAACTATGAAAGAGAAATGACAGTAACACAGTGCAAGAGGTACTACACTGTTTTTATGCATGAAAGTCTAAGAGTAACAAGAATCTGAAAGCTCTGAAGGTAAAAAAAAATGTTTCTCTTAAAAATTCCATATAATATATCAACTACAGATAGATACATAATTTCTACATTTGGGAAAGGAGGTTGTAAAAATAATTATAGATGTGACTTATTGGTCCAGAAACAGTCCATTATTACAGAAAAATAAAATCATCATAAACTGTTGATATATTAATGTTTGATTACTTCTTATAGCTACATTTTTACCAAAATAGCAATAAAAACTTTTCTAATTATTTACTATCAGTTGTTGGTACTGAAGTACAAATCTGGGACATGCAGAGTATTGTGCATATCTGCCTAGTGCCTGTCCTGAAAGACCTACTAGTGTCGTTCTGGCTTTAGCTGAAGATCCAGATTAAAACATCCAAATTCAGGACTCTATATGCCAGTCTTTACAGCACAGTACAGACTGAAATTCCCTGTACAGACAGTAAAGGATAAATGGCTGTTAAGATGCACATTAACTCCATTAACTTTATTGACTTGGTTATGATATTTGAACCTAATATTCCTAAAGTTGTTGAGACAAATATTTGACTATAAAATTCTCACAAGTTTGTATGAAATACTTTAATAATTTACTATTTTTTCATTATTTTATGTCTATGTCTTTGCCTTTGTAGAAAAAAATAAAGCTCAGAGACTACTTAAGACTACCATTAACCTTCTGCCTTATTAATGTCTTTCAGAGTATTTCTGTTTCATTGCTGAATGGAAACTATTCTGATCATTTGTTAACCCTAAGTTATTGAAAATAATATAAAATATTTCATCCCTAAAAAGGAAAAAAAAAAGAAAAAAAGGAAAAAATTAACAATGATTCATTAAAGATTCACAAATCCTCGGATTTGTTCCATGGAGCTGAAGTTATTGTATCCAAATTTCCAAGGGCAACTGTCATATTAGTCTTTATACAGTATGTCACAGCTTAGAATAAATTAGCATACTAATTTGAACATTTTTGCCAAGTATCAAGCTTCCAGATCTACAGATGTTTCCATCTTACTGATTAGAACAAAAAGTTATGGTAGTTCTGTAATGTTCTACACTCAGTTTTGACATGAGAAATCATAGGTATGTTTTGTCTTAGGAACTGGAAAAGGACCAATGCACCTGCATCATAAACAATCTTTGAACTAATACTAACCACCGATGCTGTGGGGATAGCTTCTAGTGGATCTGCTTGCTTAGCAAATTTCTCAACTTTTGGCAGTCAGAGTAAAAACTACAGGCTGTTATGCAAAGACTACAGAAGGTTATTGAGGCTTTGTTACTGTATCATCCTTCAGAATAGCCCAGATTTCAATACCGGGCAGGGTTCTTTCAAAAGCGGTCTGCAAATATAAAACTCCATTCTATAACTATTTTCTTCAATATTAACAAGAAAAAATGTTGTTTTGACCCTCTGAGATGTTGTTCAGTTTATTTAACATGTAAACAACAGTTTAAAAATACCAGAAACAATTTTTTTTCTTTTTTTAAAGAAACAGGAATTTGCATATAATCTCTTATGATATATCTCTTATATATCCAGAGTACTGGGAATATGAGCTGCTATTCTATTTTAATTCCAAGATTATTTTTTAAACTGTAAACCCTGAAGAGATCTGTTTTAAAATATCATTACCCCCTTTTTTTTTGGTTAAATTATTTTTTAAAGAAAATAACAAATTAGTAAGACTTCTGATGTCTTCAGCTTTTGCTAGACATTACATAATAGTGCCTAAATTCTCATTTATTGAGAAACACAAAACACCCAAACCAACACAAACCCCATCTGAAATCATTGGGGTTTTGGAGGCACAAGGACAATAAAACCTATTTGCAAATACTGTCCTTTGAGTGGCTTTTGCACAAGTGTAAGATTCTACTGCATTGTATCTATATGAAATCTCTGAGAACATTAATCTTCTAAGCAGTTTATCTCCTAGGCATCTCAATATTTGTACTGTAGAAATATTCAATCATCCAGCAGTGTCTCCTCTACTCTTGTCATAATCTGTGAAAATAGGTATTTCTAGAAATGAAGGCATGTGTATTGTATACAGTTAAATTCCTCATTTAAAAGGAGGCAACAAAGACAGATGTAATGAAAACACTGGTAAGGCTACTTGATTGTGATATTTTTTTCTTCAGTGAATTAGATTTCATTCTGTACAGAAAATCACTTCTAATATTAAGATGTAGTTTACAGAGTTTTACCCTCTATATATTGGGAAACAATGAATTAAGGGTTTACTAGGGCAATGACTTTACCAAGAATTCTACCAATTAAATGATTAGCTCAATAACTTGAAATATATGATGTTATGTGGTAGTGTTCTTAAGAGTTTTATTGCTTTAGCTATAATATTAAAAAATATTTTATATTATAATTTTTTTCACTTCTCTGGCATTTCACATGGTACCACTGGAAATAACTTTAGCATTTTGCACACTGCACATAAGGTATGATAGAGTATTCTATATTTTAGGCCAAAGCAAAATCCAGCAGAAGGATTCAATTTAAACTACTGCAAAACATCTTACAAACATCCATTATTGCTTATTCTAAGTTCTGTAAAAATTTATGTATGAGACAATTCTAATTTTTGCTGAAATTTGGATCTATACTGAGAGTTTAAAATTTTCCAGTATATTTGAAATGAGACAAAGCTTTTAGTTTTCTGTTTACACAGAAATTTATCATGCACAGTCAAATGTCATAGATGATTAATGAAGAAATGTCAATCTCACAGAACAGAGATATATGAAGTGCATGTTTGAGGGAATATTTAACAAACAATTTTTCCTGTAAGAGTAATCTTTTATTCTTTATTCTTTTATTACTATTGTCTTGTTCTGCAACATTCTTCATCACCTCAGACAGAAGGCATCATAGAACCATAGAATCACAGAACAGCCCAGATTGGAAGGGACCTTGAAAGATCATCTGGTCCAACCTTTTGTGGGAAAGGGAACCTAGATGAGATTATCAGGCATCCTGTCCAATGTCATCTGGAAAACCTCCAGTGATGGGGACATCACCATGCCCCTGAGGAGGTTGTTCCACTAACTGATCTCTTTTTAAAAAAAAATCTTTGCTATGTTGAGTTGAAACATCTTCCACTGCAAAATATACTGCTCTGCCTTGTCTTCTTCATGTGGCTTGTTGTGGAGAAGTGCGCAAAGGGATGAGAGAGAAGGACTCCTGCATGCTCATCGTATACATTTCTCTAGCGCCTGGCTTTGGGGAGCTCTTTGTTCAGCATGTTGACTTAAGGCAATCCCATTTCACTCTACCTCTTTTCATTCTTTATGTGCCCGTGTTCTGGCTAGAGAGGCTAAGTGCCTAAAACTTGCTTTTGTATTCAACTCTGAAAAGCCAGAAACTAAAAATCTCACCTTTGGTTTGATGACATTTGATGATATTTTTTTTTCTACATAGCAATATATTTTAATACAAATAAGTGAAAAAGTGGGCTGTATGTTCAGTATGGTCTTTAATATAAATATATTTCCATGTTGATATTTTATTCTGTGTCAATATTTTCAGATTGTCAAATATTCTGGTATATCATGGGTATGTGGAATATAATCTTAGTGTCTTCTTACCTTTTTATGCATATTGTACTGTATGATATTAAATTTGCTATCTGTATGGATGCTTAAATTAAGTTCATGAAACAAAGAATAAGCAGTTTTCTCCCTAGGAAAAAAAAATACTACCTGAATAAATGCCAACACTGGACATGGATTTACTTTTTGTCACAATTTAGCATGAGGTTTAACAAAACAAAAAAAAACAGAATTTATCAAAAACCTGTGGGAATCTTTTAGGGAATTCATCTTACCTCAGTTAGAGGTAACTACCATAGTGGTTACATGCAAGTCTTCTATGCTCATCTTGTTTAATTAAAATATTTTAATTAAAAAATAATTGATTAAGCTGAACTTGAAAAGTAATGATGTGCTTTGCTTTATATTTCACAGCTATAATTTCCTCACTGAAAAAGCAGGCACATGTACTTACATTTTAGTATGGTTTTTACAC
>KZ506069.1:63026-98154 GCA_002844005.1 Limosa lapponica baueri | reverse complement strand
ATGTGCTCTAGGCAATCCTGCTTTAGCATGGGAGTTGGACTAGATGATCTCTAGAGGTCCCTTCCAACTCTGACAATTCCATGATTCCATAAATTAAATTTACAATGGAAGCATAAAATGAATTTTTAGGCTTTAGAAGAAGCACTTACTATAATTTTAAGTGTTTTATTCAGCTAGCCGTGCAAACATTACAAATATATTTAAGATATATTTCGAGACATATTTAAGTATCTCCTCTTAGGTTTTTTTTACTCCTCTCTAATTTAGATAAAATAGTATGATTATCAATTTAGCTTTTGAAATTATCTGCTATCTAATGATATTTTATTTTATTCTTTTTTGGGGGGATCCTCACTGCATATCCATTAAGGTGTTAACTGCATGTTTGCTAGCTCTTTTACTTTCTTTTCTTGCATCTTGTAAAAGCAAGATGATTGTGCATCTTATAGTTACTACCTAGCTTCCTAGGCAGTAAATAAAATTGGAAACCTGAAGAAAAGACAATGCAATCCATGTGAAGTTATATTTTTTGTGACAGAAATATTTCTTCTTTCCATTTCTAATTGCAAAATCTTCCTTTGCTCCTGGCTTTTCTATTAAGTTTTTACAATAGTCACTTGACACGCAAGCTGTGGTACATATTTACATGTCGTAAACACTTGAGATTATGCAGAACTCATCAGTCTGAGGTACATAGCCTAACAATTGGTAATAAGGTGCAATCTCCTTAGGAATATAAGTGTATTGCAAATGTGGATTTAAAAGCCAGAAACAGTTCTAATGGCTGAACGAATTCTTGCTTTAAAAGTTTTGTTCATTGACACATATTGAATGAGCACTTGTGTTATAACCCTGCAGACATATTTCAGTATGTGTCTATTACCTACACTGACCCAAGCAGCTAGGAGTCAATAAATTTTTCAAATGACAGAAATTAGCTGCAAAAAGTAGCAGTCTTGTCTAAGATGGTATGTAGTATGCTGGGGCAGCTATTTGCTGCCCACACCGACAAATTCTCCCTCCTCAGCCCACAGGCATTCTTATTTTATTTGGTAAGGACAGGTAAGATAAAAAACATGTGATGGAAAGATAGTGGAAGGGGAAACAAGAAATGACTGGATATGAAATTTCAGTAGAACACAAAAGCTACTACCCCAGACAGGCGGGGTACCACCAGTCACCTCCTCTACATAACACGGTAACTCCCAGCTCCTGCTGTATTTCTTCAAGCTATATACAAGGAGATGCTCTCACTGCAGCAAGCTACCACTGGTATTGGCAGATGGTTAGCGCAGCTGGTGTCAGACGATATATGACAACAAACTATGGAACGAGTTTAAGAAAAAACAATATTATTCAGAACATAATTTTCTAATGAAAAATATTATACCATGGTTTTGTTCAAAATAATGATAAAGTGAGTTAGCAGACAGATCTTCAATGTAAAAAGTGTAGAACCTGCTATATTGCTCTCATAATTAGTTTAAATTGATTACACCCAAGAAAAATAAGCAAAGGGAATGTGTGTGTTTGTGTGTGATTTATTTTACTATTTCTTTAGGTAGACACATATTACTTCTGGTAATAGGTAGAAAGGAATGAAAAGCACTTGTGAAAAGCATTAGGGAAGGATCAAGGTTGAAAGGTAATTATTCAGATATAGCCAAACTTTTTATGAAAAAGCAGCTTAATTCAGTAGCAATGTTCCCCATGAGTTCTATAGATAATACATTGGCCTAAACTCAGGACAAAGATATATTTGCTATATAATACATAGATTTTTCCATTCAAATTGTGTTATAGATAACAGGATTCTCACCATTAATCGATTCACCCCACTAATTTTTTCAATAGTATTATTTTAAGAATAGTATGAGCTTTATGCTAGAAGGTTCTGTTGTAATCCTTAAAAAAACCCAGTCGGGCTAAGAAGTGTCTATTTGAAAATTATCTCTCTGGATGTTTTTTTAAAAAAACTATCATTTTGTAGGGACAGCATACACTTACAGTGGTGGCATCGTGTTTTTGGTCAATTGCAAATTGCCAAATTTAACTGTTCAAACTAAAGACTTCCTCAGAATATGTCTGTATTTTGATTCGGCTTTTGAAGGTTATCTGTTTGTTCAATTTTTAGCCAAAAGTTCATGAAGAATTTTAACAGGAAACGTCTCTGTTGAGGAAACATAAAAGCATTATATAGCCTTCACTTACATAATCATAAGCTTTTTTTTTTTTTTTTGCAAAGGTCTTCTTTCACCTGAACTCTCAGAATAACCAAAAGCAAGAATGGATGTTTTCCTCTGTGTGAATCGATAAAAGGGAGATAAGACAAAAAAAAAGTCAGTGACTGGTATTTTTTAATGAACAATTTGGGTGCTTGACCTTTTGGAAATCAACAGAACAGCAAAAGAGAACCAAGAAACCCATTTCTGAAATTTCTGAACCCAGATTCTATGCAAATTCTACCCAAATTTTAAATACTGTATGGGGTAATTGTGCAATTTTGAAGAAATTTATTCAAAGCAGCATTACAGTAAGTCTGAAGTGTCTGTTTCCCTGAGAATAGGAAAAAATGAAATCTGAGCCTCACTGTGCTACAGTCAGATAGTGCAGTCTCTCTTCTCAAGAAACTGCATTCTTCATGCACAAGAGTCACAATCTCCCTCCTTCCCTTTCTGTGAGACAAGCACACCCTACACAGGCTTGAGGGAAAAGGATGGGCAGAGGCTTCTGTTAATGTCTTGTACTGAAAGCATTGCAGGCTGCCAGTTCCTTAGGAAAAGAATACATGCGTTTTTTTCCCCTGCTTGAGGGTGCCGCTTCATAGCATAGGGTGCCACTTCATAATCTCAGGACATAATCTGCCAGGGCAGGAGGTCCAGGAGGTACTCAGAGAATCAGTCTAATAATAAATTTGGGAGGAACATTTTCCCTGGCTTCCAGACTAGCCTAGGCAAAATGAAGAGTTGGGGATTTCTTTTCCAAAATCTCTCTGAAAGAACTCAAGAGGCTGAGTTGGAGGCTAGTGTGTGACTTTTCCATCATAATTATGAATTAGCAGATGGCCAGTTTATGCATTTATTGAGAGTTCATTTTCTCAGACCAAAGGGAATTGCCCCTCCATTGCCCCTGTGGGCCCTAAGGTCACTGGTTTAGAAGGTCCAATGGCAGTGGTGGGTGTGTTACTGCAAACTATGATGATTATGTTGATGGCTTCTTTTGCCTCACTTTGGGACCCAGTTGGGGTCATTTTTATATGTTTGTTTACATGTTTTTACCACTTTGTCCTTTTTTTCGTTGATCTGCAGCTCTATGTTACTTCTGAATTTACTGTGCTTTATATGCATCTTAAATAATATTTAATAAATGAGTTTTATGAAATTCTAGACCTGCATTTCTTTAGCTGACCAGGCATGAGTTGTTTATAGCTATGGTGCCTCCATGGGTTTTATACTCTGTGCCTCATCTCTTATCACCCCATGGCCTTGCTCTTCTGCACCACATCTTGTGTTGCTGCTTCTCAAGGCTTTAGCTCTCGTCTGGGACCTGTATTTCTCTGTATGTTACGTGGTTATATATATATATGATGCTAAAGTCTTAATCATCACATTCTACACAGAACTGCTACTTGTTATGTGTATCTTTATAAATATTATGTCTGAAACATAAAAAGTTAAACAAATTTTAAGAAGTTAGCTATTGTTACCTGGTCAAACCTAAAATTGCTGTTCCTGCTTAACCAAGTAACAATGCTCCAAGCAGGTCAAGACAGATTCAGGTAGAGCAGAGTTTTAGTCCTGAGGCCTTGAAAACACGGTACAAATCCTATGGCCTGACATTAGCAATGACAAAATCATATTACAGGGATAAATGATTACACAACATTATGACCTCTTGTTGCATTCAGGACAAAAAAAAAAAGAAAAAAAGAAGAAAAAAAAAGGCTTTTTTAAAAGCTGAGGACGAAAATGAAGTGATTTCTTACCAACAAATCCACTGACAGAAACAGATGTCTAAATGCAGACTCCTTGTAACCACATCTAGCTCCTTAAACATAAATCCACATACCTTAGTATGTTCGAATAGTAAAATAAAGGAAATAACGGGCTGTAGTAGTTTAGTCCTGGTTCTGTTTATGCAAAATTTATCTAATTTTAATCTTCAAGGTACTCAGCAGAAAAATATCTGTAGCATACAGATACATACAGCAAAGTATACTGAAAGAATTGGCTCTGGACTACAGAAACATTTCTGTTCATCTATAAGCTATACATTAATTTACAAGCTTTGACTTCAATTTTTTGCTACTCATTTTTTAGTAGATTTATAGTTATTTTGACTTGTAACATCCTTGTATATAATAAGTGCCTATAATTGAATGGTAAAATATTCATAAATTTAGATTAATGTAGCAGGTGTATAGTCAGCAGTTTTATTGATTATTCTTTTTTTTAAGTTAAGATCATGAATTTTTAGCACTTGCCTTGGTTTATAGTTAATGGTCTTATTAAAATAAAACTTCAAGTAACCAGCAACTGGTACATTCAGTTTACAGGATATCAGATTTTTCCAAAACAAATCATTCAATACTAATGTAAATCTTGTTTTGCTAATACAGAAATTATAACATGCCTGGAACCAAAAACTTGAAAAAATTACATTTGAAATTACTTAAAATTGTCTCTTGTTAAAAACCTCTTTTTAAGCTGCAGTTTAATTTAACAAGTAGCACTGCTTCCATCAGCCAAATGTTTTGGGCATTGTTAAGAGGTATTCTTTGCCCAAGGTAATTGTTATTTGGCTAATGATCTATTTGGAAGCTATTGTAAGTTGAGCAGAAAGTAATTGGCACACTGAAGAAAATAATTTTCTTGCAAATCAGACATCAAAAATGGGAGCCTAGGGCCCTAGACCTGAAAACTCTCCTTTATGTATGTGCTTAATTTACACACGAGTAATCCAGCTCCAATCAAAGGCTAGGCTATCTCCTTGCTTTTGTTTGTTTTGCTTTTTCTACTACTCATTACTTGCTTGATTTCCATGTCTTTAGTGAATTTTAAAGCTACATCCAAAAGGGAGAATATGAGAGTGTACTCTGTTTTCTGAAAAAATATGCATGCTCCAGTCATGGTCGGGCTCCATACTGCGGGGAGGACATGAGTACCCCACTCTCCAGCCCGCAGATGTCTGTGGGCTGGTGTCATGGTTTTGGCCAGATTGGCCAATCCAAATGACAGGTGGCCCCTCCCTCCCACCTCTTCAAAGAGAGGAGAGGACGAGATAAAGAAATTTATGAGTTTAGAAAAAAACTAAACTAATGAAAATAATAATATTAAATTCAAAAAGGAAATAATGAAATAGACACAATATAAAAAAACTGTATCAAGTTCCCAGGATGATGACACCGGCAGGCACTGAGGAAGTCACAGACTGGACTCAGCAATGGATGGGAACTGGATTCCAACTCGGGAGTAAGGAACACATGGATTGGAATCAAAGGCAGACAAACAGACAGAGTCCTCTTCGGACGTTGGCCATTGAAGAAAGAGTTGACCCGTTGATCCCTCAGCTTTTATACTGAGTGTGGGGCAGATGGGATGGAATACCCCTGTTGGTCAGGTTTGGGTCACCTGTCCTGTCTGCTCCTCCCCACAGGTGGGAGGAACCCTTCTATGCTTTTTCTGTTTCCAACCCTCCAATGGGGCAAATGACAAAATTGGCTGACCTTGGTTGTTACAGCAATAAGTATAAGCAAGAGCCTTTCTGCATACTGTTCCTTGGCATGAAGTACAAACATTGGTCTTATCACTCTGAGAATGAGCAGTTTTCTCCGCAATATGCTGTTAATTTCAGAGAGTCAGAAGAGGCCTAGCTAAGATGTAAAATTACTGAACAGAAAGTTGGTTCTGTTTTACCTCGGACTGGGACAGTAGGACTGTATGTAGCCACAGAGATTCCTGCAAATAAAGGAAAGTGTAACAACTTTCATTGTTGCTGGGTTTTTTTTGAATGCTTATAAAGAAGTTAGTTTTGAAGATTTCAGGAAAAGCCACAGTCTGTAGGCTGTGACTGTCACTCTGTTCAGAGTGAAACAACATCTTCAAAGAAGGAAGTTTTTACTTTTTCTCCGAGGTAGTCAAAGTCTTTAATCTCCTCTAGAAATTATTTCTGCAGCTTGACCTTCAGGCTGATTTTTTTTAAATGCCTCCCATAGTTATTTTTACACTATATAGTCTTAATATATACACTTTATACACACACACTTGTTCTCACAAACATGTGCAAGCTATCAGATATCCAATAATTAAATGTTTGTGTGAATAAAAACATATCGATTGTAGAATTAATGACTATCAGGAATTAAATACTGTTGCCAAGATTAGCAAGGATAAAGCATAATGAATTTAATTTTGAAGATGAACACTGATTACACAGAAAGAAAAAAAAGGATTGAAGTGTTTCCCAAAAATCAATAAGATTGATTAAATTCTATATGTCTTTCTGTTTCAAGTGTCCATGAGTGGGTATTTGCAACAAGCTACAAACTATATATTTTTTCAAATAAAAAAAAAAAAGAATTTATTCCCGACTATGGTCAGAAGAATTTTTTCTATGTCCTTGTATGATTTCACTTTCCTTAAATCAGTTATTTTTGCTAGAAGCTATATGAATAGAACTGCTTTTAAGACTTTGCAATATGCTCTGTAACATACATTTTTGTGGATAAAACCAGACTTACTCTGTGATTTTTTAAAAGACATTGAACATAGGAAAAGAAAATATCTGTTTAAAAATTGGAAAACATAAATGCTTGCAGTTTAACAAATGAGTTAGACTAAGAGTATTGGAGGAAATAAAGACATAAGAAAGGCCAAATAATTTCACAGAGCTTTAAGGAACATAATGAGAAAATTAGATAAACAACTTAAGCATGTAGTTTTGAAGAGCTATCTAGGTAGCTATCTGATAGAACTGATCCTAGAACAAATAGCATAAAGGCTCTCTCCCTTTTGGTTTAAGAAAGATTTAAAGGAAGTAAATTATGAATGCAATTTTTTTTCTTATCCTGAACAAAGTGCTGTTGGTTAGATGGGAAGCAGTGCAAGTGTGGCTGTGACCTGAGCTGAGCTGGCTTTGGTGCCCAATAACTCTATGCAACACACAACCTTTCCCGTTCTGAGTGACCACCATAACAGATGGAGCCCGAAATCATGGACTAAATGACATCAAGGGACGTTCTGTGGATATTAATAGACATTTTACAGGGTTGGTCTGTAAGTTAAGGGAATGATATCTGTGTATATATCAAAGGAAGGGAAAGGTGTGGTGGTTAATGAGGATGTGTTAGGTAGCTTGGGACCTGAGCATGATGTTAATTGATATGGAATTAGGAGTGAAGATTGAGCTAGTTTTGGCTGGGATAGAGTTAAATTTCTTCATAGTAGCTTGTATGGTGCTATGATTTGGATTTGTACTTGAAACAGTGTTAATACAGGGATGTTTTAGCTGTTGCTGAGCAGCGTTTACACAATGTCAATGCCTTTTGTGCTTCTCACACTGCCCTGCCAGCAAAAAGGCTGGGGTTCCATAAGAGGTTGGGAGGGAACACAGCCAAGACAGCTGATCCCAACTGACCAAAGGGATATTCCACACCATGTGATGACACACTTGGCAATAAAATCTGGAGGGAAGAAGCGGGGAAGGGGAGTCAAACAGAATATTTTGCAAGCATGATTACTGGGCCCAGATTGTATAAACAGCCAAATTAGAAAAGAAAAAACTGTCAGAAATGGGGTGATAACATGTCCTCTCTTTCTACACAGATAGTTTGGAATTTAGAGGTAATAACTTCTTAAAAAAAAAAAAAAAAAAGAAAGTAACCCCCCCCCAAAAAAAACCCCAAACCAAACCAAAAATCTAGGAAGTTAAAAAAATGGTATTCTGCAATTTTTGTAAATACTATAAATAGTTATAAATCAGTGAAGTAAAGCTTCTTCCTACTTACTCTCACACAGATGAATTTCTAGAACTGGCCACATCATGCATAACTTGAACTATTGGAAGTGACTTATGAATTTATAGTAGCTTAACACTTTCCTAAAAATGTTATTTGTATATTATATTATTGTTTTTGGTATTTATAAAACATCCTAAATGTGGAAGATGTTCAACAAGCAAAACTATTTGGTGCTACTGCTTAACATAGCATCATTGAAAGCACGCACTATTGACTATATCTAAATATACGTATACATATATATAAATATTGGCTGTTTTCTGTGAACTAACTATTTGTTGACTGGAAAGAGGCAGAATGTTGATTAAAAGGGTGAAAACCTTAGCAAAGATAACATCTGGAGATGGTATTTGAATATTAAAGTGGAAGTCCATTGCTAAGTCCAAAATAGAGGACAGAAAGTAGTGGTACATTTTTAAATATAATTTTTTAATATGACCACAATGCTTCATAGTTATTCAAATGAGGTTGCATCTCCCCCTAGTGGAAGGAGCTTTATGGGATCAAACACCTGATTTCCTCTATATGCCCCTACTTCTACATAAAATTTTGTGACTGGATTAGGTTTCTATACAACAGAGGTTAAGGCTCATTAGATCAGATATAATTTCTCACAGTAGTGCATGCCATTATTCTTTCCTCAGTAAAGCTTTACCGAAGAGTAATAAGATTAAACAGACATTTTTTTCAGATAATTAGCAGTTTAAGTGACTGCATGAAAAGAGGAAATTCTCTTATCTACAGGCAGTTTGTTTGTATGACTTCAAACTACCTTTTTAACATAATTTTAATTACCTTTCTTTCAGAATAATGGGGTAGTATATAAGTTTTTTATGTCAGGTTACAAAAATGGCTTAATCCCTATTTCCATATTACACAGGATCCCTATGGAATCTGTCTTCCCCTTTTTCTCCAAAGAAAAGAAATGTTTGAGAAGTCACTTGAAATCCTCCCACAAATTATTACACAGTCTGTGTAAGGGATTAAGATGTAAAGCTTAGCTTCCAAAATCAAGGGAGTTGTGTTATGTTGATAAACCTTTAAATCTTTTCTCTGAAAATTTTAGAATCCTTTTCCATGATTCTTGCCTTGGTAAAGTGAAGCACAGCAGAGTATTAGTCTGAGCAAGCTAGATACACTAGAGTGACAATACACTAAAAATAGAATCCAACAAAAAGCACCTTTATGAAGCTATCTGTCTGAAAAGTTATTTAATAGCATAGTTGGACTGGAACATAACATAGTTGTCTACTGGAACTAACAAGTACTTAAAGTTTAACACTGAATTTATTTTAGGTTATTTTCTTCTCTTGGTAAACGTTAAATAATCGTCTTAAGCAAGGATTGATTTTTCATTACATTTTAGCTTTAAACATATGTTTTAAGCATAAATTTAAATATTGTCTGGAGTTAGTTCTATTGTTTGAACAGTTATTAAGTAAGATCATCGTCATAGCTAGTCAACCACAGGAATTTTCAGCCAATATCACAGCAAAACATAGTGATCACAATTTTTGGATATATATTTTGAAAATATGTAGAAATATGATCTTTCTACACAGTATGATCAACAGATTTTTAAGGCTACTGTTCTGGATTCATCATTCATACCATACACACATAGATGACTTAACTTAGTCACCTGGGACATTTATGGAGACCATAGAAGGAGGTTGGCATGTTTCAGTTCAGGCATGGCCAGATCATCTTAATTGAGATTTTAGTCATTTTCTGGAAATGTTCACTTTTGCTTCTTGTATAGGAATCCTAAATTTGGGATGCTAAGCAAGGTGCATTAAGATAGGTGAGGCTAATATAAGCAATGACTAACTACACAAGGGGTCAAGGAGGCTTTCTCCATATTAGTCCAGAAGGAACCTTGAGGGTTTTCTTGTTTATGTCTGGATGGAACAGGAATTAATTGCAATAATTACGTAGTCATACCTCATTTAACTAACTAATTTTTATGGCTAGGGCTTTAACTTTAGCATTTTATCCTTTTCTCCTGTTCTCAAAGCACTACCATACTGAGAACTAAAATGGCACAGTCTAACTGAAATGGCAGTGCTACACAAAGGAATAGTAAGATGACAGTTCTTAGTCCATGATGTACTGAAGACTGGATTTTACTTAAAAAAAAAAAAGTAAATAAAAATAAAGAAATAATTGGATCTAATGTTAAAGTTGCCCCCGCTTTGAATGGCCTGAACCAGATGTACCCAGTGCTCCCTTCTGACGACTGTAGAATCTCTGATTCACTCTGTCAGTGATTTGTTTCTGTATATGTGTAGGTTCACCTTGCAGCTGGACTGAGTAAATACAGAATAGAAAACATTATGTGAGGCTGAGGCTTGTTTATCCTGGAGAAAAGGAACCAAGGGATGGGAAATATAAAGAGAGTGCCAATTTCATTCTTCAGGTCTCTACTGTCTGGTTATACAGAAAAAGGAGTAACACTTTTTGCAGTAGTATACAGCAAAACAAGAAGAGGCAGCAATCACAGGTTGAAGCGAAGGGCATTGTGGCAGCTTGTAACCGAAGACAGCTCTTTACAACAAAGGTAATAAAGCATTGGGAGTTGCTCAAAGATGTTGAGGAATTTCCATCCCCAGAGCTGTCTGGACTCAAGTGGATAGGCCCTGAGCGATCTGACCTGACATTGAAGTTGGTCTTGCTTCCAGTGGGAGTTTCTACTAGATGATCTTACAAGAACTCTATAATAGGTATTCTAGAGGTTGAGACAATGTTTTTTTGATTTATTGTTTCTTCCTTTAATACTTTGATTTTGCTGCCATATGTGAAACTAATATAAAAAGAAGACTTATGCTTTTTTCTCTTATCAGAAATATCTCTTGTTGACTGTCCATTCTGCAATGATGCAATCGTCATGGTCCAAGACCAAATGAATGTGTGGAGAAAAAATGCATTTGGACACTAAAACACTTTAATCACAGATGTATGCAGTTTTAGAAGTTACATGACTTCCCTGTTCAATGGCAGAGATGGCACAGTCTGGGAGGCAAGTTATATGGGTTAGCATAGTGGTTCCTTACGCAGCTTTCCTGTGCCATGGGAGAAATCAGGCAGTCCAGGAGGAGAGTTGTGAGGTTAGTACAGGGGGTCCAGATATACCTGGTGCATGGTCATCAGTCCCCAGTGTCTCTCTGGTTCCCGGGTTCCCCCAGAATTCTTTACTTTCCCTAATTACCAGATTAGACAGAGGCTACCACCTTTGCAACAGGTGTTCAAGCTGCATGGTGCTTTTTGACTTGATATTGCTGCTTATGGCAGTCAAAAGAATATGCTTCTGGGTATGCTGCCTTTCTTGATGATAGGTTGGTTGTATAGTTTGGCTATCCATTTCCTCAAGCTCACAAAAACTATTCAAGGTTCATTCTGTCATTCAGAAAAAGAGCTTGGTCATATATTGCCTACTTAAACAAAAGGTTGACTAAAGTTCACAGGTTAATGCTAGTAGCTATGCTAACCAGGCCTAACTCGTCCTCACTGCCACAGTAGTTAATAAGCATTAGTAAAAATGGTACCTCTCTATAAATCTTCTGTGAGTGTTTTCTAAATTCTCTGTCTCCGTATAAGGTGAAAATGTTTATAATTTCTTCAGGGATTAGTTCTTTCTAGAGTTAATTGCCAAGGGACTGTGATGTCTCAGCTGAATACATTGCAGTCTACTTGAATTATATTCATATATGGATGATCCTGTCTGTACTTGTGTGAAATACTAGATACATTATTTTAATTTGGTAAATGAAATTTCTCTACTCACTTAAAACTCAGTGAAGGAAATGGGGAAATACTCAAAGAACAGTCTATTTATTTTTCTGTGTTTTAAAAAAATCTTGAAGTTAGACGGCTCTCTATCGACTTTGAATTGCTCAGAAAGAGATAATGGACTGGAGGGGAGTCCTCCTGACATGCAGTTACCCACTTGTGCTCCACCTTCTCTCTGTGTTCTCTCCACCTGGCTGTACCAGGCAGCTTCTGAGTAGTCTGTCTTGGTGGGCCTGGATGATAGGTTAGTGATTTGCCTGACAAACTGAAATATGAGAAATCTTGTTATTCTCCATTTCTTGCTGAGCTCGCTGTTTCAGACTCATTGTTTGCCTGGTTCTTCAAAAAGGTCTTGAGCATGCCATAGACCAGCTTAAGAAGAAAGTTTAGACAAACCCTAAATGTGCACCAGAATTCTCCTTAAAAATAATAAAAATATATAGTAGCTGTGTTTCTATCAACGTTATACAGAAATATAACTCAAGTTTATAACTCAAGTTCCCAAGTACTGGAACTCAATCAACTATCCTTTTAAACTGCTGAAAAGATCCCTGGCATAGTTCAGCGTGTGTTAGCTGGTTTTCTCTCAGAAAATTCTAAATCAACATTTGAGCATTAGCATTGACCAGAGGCAATTCATGCTAGATATTTTCATGCTGTGGACAGTGAGAGAATTCAACCATAGGAACATTTTTTTCCTACTATTTTGGGAGTCTTGTGAGCTTGGCTATTTTGTGCCTGATACTTCATAACCCAAACACAATTAATTAATTACTAATGTTATAATCCGTGAGGACCTGGGGCATGGAAAAAAAGTAGCTGGATGGTGCCATATAACTATCCAATATATATTCTAGGGTGAAAGACTGTACCTATGAGGTAAGCATGCCCTGCATTGCATCCTTTGATTCTTGTGCGATTCTGGTATTTTGCCTCAGTTGCAGCTCCATGTTGTAGGGAACTTTGTTAGCTTGCCACTCCACTGCACATGCAGATTTCCTTCTATGATATATGTTCTAGGATTTCTTCATGGAGAAAATTGAAGCATATTTTCTTTGCAATGAAATGAGGCCAGTGAGTCCAATCTGCCTAAAGCAGGATGTACTGAAATGTAGATCCAGCTGCAGGGCATGCTGGAGATTTTTGGATGTTACACTGTGAAAAATAATTGAAGAATTTTCATGAGGTGTATAAAAGCCTTAAAGCACCCATATTTCATCACTAAGATTCATATTATGAAAAATGAGAGAAAAATATTCAAATTAGTTAGCAGGAAGGAAGATGTGGGAAACAAAGGAATGCATTTGTATAAATCATCAAGACCCAAGGAAAGATAGTGAATGGCATTCAACTAGCTGTTTGCTGATAAAGAAGGGCAGAGAAACCCCAAGAACACTATGTTGTTACCTCAAAGTCAAAACTTTCACTAGTTGCAAAAAAGTTACACGGTACTTGCTTAGTACCTAAAATGCTTATTTGAATCTCGTCACAAATATGACCTAGTTACCACTCATTAATTGGCTGAGATATAAGTGCTGAATAGCAAGGGTCTTGTAGATCAGAAATGCAGTAGTGCATGTGAAAAATGTCCCAATGCATTCCACATAATGGTTAACTTATGCCAATGTTATTAATCTCATACTTCCAGAAACATTTACATTTGTGCTCAGTTATTATGCTTTTAATCACATTCCAGTTTAATGGCTTTTTTGAGAAACCACAAAATTTTGCATAATTAATAAGGTAGATAGTATATACACTGAGAACTTCATTACTCTTACTAAGTGCTAAAAGCTTGTTCAGGTTAGCTATTTTAAGAGTGGATTTTATTTTTCTTTGAGATCACGGGCTGTTTCAAATTTCTTTCAAGGCTTCCTTATAATTACCCTATTAAACATTCCCTGTACTTAGAAGTTAGTGATAATTTCATTAAAGCTGAACTACATTAACTACTTTACCACTGAAATATTGTGACTAATATATATAAATGCATTTAGATTCTTTCTTATATTAGGAAAACACACTCACATGTGCATCTGCATTTCCTTGGGCTTGGAGACTAAGCAGAACAGAAGTAATCCAGTTATATTATGCAAAAGAACAGAATTTCAATGGCTTGTTTATGAGAAACATTCTCTTCTTGTGTAGCATATGTTGTAGGAAATCTTTTCTACTGACAAGAGAATAAAGCAAAAATATTCATAGGTTCATTTATTTATCAGTTAATCTCTGTATTTGTAAGGAGGTTCACTCAAAACATTAACTGGTGTTATACAATTTAAGTGCTCAATCTTTTTAAAAGGGAAGGCTTTGTCTTTCTGTCCTTTGGTAGTTTTCTCACAGAATTATTTTTAACATAAATCAGTGGGAAAGTAGGGAACATAAATATTATGTTGGTTCATTTTTATTGTAATGTGTCCTAAACTTATCACTGCTCAGAGCAGTAAAAACCTGACAGTAAAACCTCTTCACTGTCAACTGTGATTATTGATTCAAAAATCATCCATGCTCCAGAATTCTTTCACAGTTTCAGCACATGAATAAAATAATAAAAAAAAAACAACAAACAGTGGTAGAACAATATTCAATATTATTGTGATACTAAGTTATATAATGGGTCAGCAATTGGAATTGTGGTCACCTCAAATTCCAGTTAAAAACAAAAAATGCATGCTGTATTTGAATAAAAAGTCAAATATTCTAAATTTAGAAAGAAATAAAAGAACTTAACTAATTTCAGAAGTTTCTTGAAAAAATGTGTTCTGGAAATATCAAATAGTTCTATTTTTAAATTGCATAAAATAAAATTGTGCATAATTTATACTTTCTGCATAATTTATAATATAAGCATAATGAGGATTATAAGAGGGAATTATGTTACTGAAATACAACATATATTAGTATACAGTTTATATGTCATGATGATCATAATTTGATATCTGGTAAGTCAGTTTAACATTAGAAGTACACAGAAAAACTTAATATTTTTTAATGAGACATTGGCTTTTTTTGTACAACACTTTCTAATGAGAAAAAAATATTCTGTTGGGAAATTTTCTTCAGCTGTGTTTTGCCATTTTCATATTATAGTTTTGAATGTTTTAAATGCTTTTCCAAAATTTAACCGTCCAAAATAAAACATGGAAATTCTGAAAGGTTTCTAAGGAGATCTGAAATGTAGTTACATTAACTTTCTATATGTTTTTCTTATTACTGGTATTATTATATTGTGTTAAAGTCAACTTTTTAGCCAGTAATTCCTGTGACACAACACTAATTTAAAAAAGCAGAAAAGTCATTATGCTAAGCAAGTAATCACACAGTAAGAGAGAAAACTATCAAGGGTAGTTAATGCTGCAGGGCAAATCTGTTGCAAAAATTATGCTGGGAAAGAAAAGCATAGACAGAAGCCAAATACATGATGTGCATTAATCTAAATACTAAAGTGGGAAATATGAGAAGTGGATATGTTTTCCCTGAAGAAAATTTTCTGCTGGCCTTTGAGTTGACAGAAATTTCTCTTCTTTTCTCTTGAATGCACTGAAATGGCTCTTTCTGACTCAAATCCAGCAAAATGACTCTGCAACCTCTGCTCGTAAAATTTAGTTTACCAGTTATACATCTGCACATGTGTGGTCTTATTGTGATTTCACAATCTGCCTACTATTTACTCCTTTTTTATAATTCTGCTTTTAGAACACTAGATTTTAGGGAGGTTGGGTTCTTTGTACTCAAAGGAAATGAGTCTGGTTTGTTGGGTTTTCTTTTTCAGTAAGGATCATATACATGGCATAGCAGGATTTAAGGTATATTCAGGGTCAGACTGTATACAAATTCCACATACAAAATTTGAAGTTTTGTAGGAATGAAACTTAAGCTTCCAGAACAGCATAACTCCTTTAAATAAAATAAAATAATAGTAGTAATAAAAAAATTATTGCAGGCATATGAAATTTTTGCTGATACTCTCTCAACTGGGCAAGCCAGAATTCAAACTATTTGGGCAATCTGTCAGACACCTGGTTGAGCCCTGGTCGAGCCCCAGTCTGTTGTGGTTTGGGCTTGGCTGGCCCCTAAAATAGTCAACAGATTCTCACTTTTCCTTCTTCCCCCTTCAGAGAAGGGAGAGCATTTCCCTTCAGGGAGAGAAGCATGAGAGAGAAACGGAATTATGAGTTTTTAAGAAACTGAACTACTTTAGTGAAAACCTTAATTAAATAATAAAAATAAAATAATGAAATATACACCATACTCAAAACCGTATCGAGTTCCTGGGATGACGATCACGTCACGGGCAGGCACTGGGAAAGTCCGAGACTAGACTTAGCGATGGATGGGAACTGGATTCTGGATCTGAATTCAGGAACACACAGATCAGGATCAAAGACAAACGAACAGAGTTCTTCTCAGACATCAGCCCTTGAAGAAATAGGGCTGACCCTTTGATCCCTCAACTTTTATACTGGAATACCCTGTTGGTTGGTTTTGGGTCATCTGTCCTATCCGCTCCTCCCCTCAGCTGTGATCCCTCTATGCTCTTCTGCTTCTGACGCTCCAACAGGTCATATAACGAAATTAACTGACCTCGGTTGTTATAGCAATATATATAAGCAAGAGCCTCTCTGCATACCATTCCTTGGTATAAATTATAAACATCAGATCTTATCACTCTGGAAGCTGACAGTGTCTCCACAATATGCAGTTAATTTCAAAGAATTCAGTTAGTTAGGCAAAAAAAAATTACTGAAAAGAAAAATGGTTTTGTTTTACCTCAAATAAATGCTATTTTTTCTCTACAACATATAAGAAAATACAAAACTTAAATAGACATTGTTCCATGTCAAAATTGTTTGCTTTTTTGTTTGCTTGTTTGTTTTTCCAAAAAAATGTTTGCTATGTATTCTACAAAATAGAAATGTATTCTATGCCTTAATATATTTTGGGAGTATTTTGTAATTAAACTTCTTTTGATGTATTTCAATTTTTCTTGACCAGTAGAACAGTCAACATTACAACATGTGACAGCAGTTTCAGCTCAAGTTAGCTGAAAGTGGTAACTTTTGCTTATTACAGTTGTAGTTTGTAGCAATATTTCCGAGTTTGTAACAATAGTTCTGAGCTACATGTCTATGCAACTCAACGGTGAAAGAAGCAAGAATGTGCATATACTATGCAGTATGCTGTGCCTTTGCAAGAGAACAAGAAGTTACAAAAACATGTTATACTACTTATAGAACATTGCACTTAGAATCCTTCACTTAAGAAACTTGAAGCACTTTTTCACCATTAACCAATAATCACAACATAAAATCATAGAACCGTTTGGGTTGGAAGGGATCTTTAAAAATCAGCTAGTCCAATCCCCTTGCCATAGGCAGAGACATCCTGTTAACTACAGACCCTGGTAAAAAGTCTCTCTCCAACTGTCTTGTAAGCCCCTTTTAAGTATTGGAAGGCCATGGCTTTTGAAATATGATGGAGAGTGGCTTGGTAACTACATTAGACAATTCTCTCAGGACCCTGGGATTTATCTCATTGGGTCCCATGGACTTGTGTATGTTCAGGTTCTTCGGGTGATTACGAACCTGATCTTCTGCTATGATGGGAGGAACTTCACTCCCCAAGTCCCTGCCTTGAGGTTCATGGACTTAAGAGACGTGTGAAGAGTGATTACCAGTTAAAATTGAGACAGAAATGTGTTGAGTACCTCAACCTTCTCTATGTAGGTTGTCACTGGTTCTCCTGTCTTATTTGTCAGGAGAGTGGGGGTGGTGGGGTTGTGGTACCTTTTTTTAAGAAAAGTCTTCCTTTTCTGGTCAGCATACTTGTACAAACCCTTGTTATTACTCTTCGCATCCCCTACCAAATTCAGCTCCATTGGTGCCTTAGCTTTCCTGATCCCATCCCTAGACATCCAGGCAGCATACCTATACGCTTCCCAGGATACATGTCCCTGGTTCCACAGCCTGTGCACTTCCTTTCTTCCTTTCTTGTAGGCATGCATCTACTCTCCTTCTAGACGTGGAGAAACAAAAATTGCATCCATACTACCCACCATACCTCAAATGAAGGCAAACAAAGCATAGTGGTATATTCCCATTTAATGATAAGGTAATATGGGATATCCTACTGATCTGTTCTGCTTGCTGAATTCTGAAGATAGGTGTCATGTTGCAACTTAGGGTGCATTTTAAAGTTATCTACGGCTATGTTTTCAGTCATGGAAAGCTGAAACAGAACCTTATAAAAGTACAAGTTCTGAAAGTGGTTCTACCCAGCTCCCAAAACTGCATTTCTTTAGTGACCAGTAATAAAACATTTATGTACCCTTGGGCCCTTTGATGTCAATTTTAGTGTGTACCTTCAAGGATTCTGCTACCATCTTCTGCTTATACTCACAGGGGTACCTGCTACAAAAGGGAATCAACAAAATTTTAGCTGTATTTAAAACATTGATCCCTATGAGCCTTTGAAACAGAAATGATAAACAGACTTTGATCCTTGTTCTGGGCCTCATAAACACATTCTCAGGTACAGATCCCAGATATTGTGTCTGAATTTCCTCTGTTCACATTACCAGGTGACTAGTCCAACTGCCAATGCCATGTAACCAGAGATGAAGCTGGGCCGAAGTACCAATTTAGACATTTTTCCTGATGACCATCAGTTTGTAAGAGCTCTATTTGAGGTAACTCTTTGAAGAAATGTTAAAGAAAATAAAAAATATTGGCTTACACAAACACTTTCATCCTAATAAGCACCTCTGAAAACAGTCTTCAGGATACCATTCTTGGTTTGATCTCATTGCAGCTCAGCCCAGTTAAAATGGGCAAGATTTAAGATCTATCCTGAATTTGGTCTTTTGTTGTATTTTTCTCCGGGGACTGGCACTTTGCTCAAAGATGCATCCATTTTTTTCCAAACAGCCTTTATTTCTCATATTGCTTAAAGTAAGGAATTCCAGGCTTTACTGCCAAGCTTACCAGATAACTTGCAGAAAGTTCCCTTTCCAGTCCTTAATAATTAATGACAGACTTGAGCTATAGGGCCAGTGTACTTGGCAACAATTCCCTGAACGTACTGCTGCTGCTAAGAACTACATTCCCTTCATACCCTGGATTCATTTTTAAAGGGATGAAAGTATCTAGGATAATGTCATCCATATCTTGTCAGTTTATGCAGTCTCCAAGTAGGATGTGCATAAGGAACGAAAACTTGGGGACTGCACAGTAGAAAGCATCTGCCCTATAGCAAACACAGTCCCTTTGAGATCCCATTCTCTGGCTTCGTACAGAGTGACCTTGACATGGTTAGTAGGCAACGCAGCATGCATATCTTAATTTAAACTGAAACTACAATTCTGAATAAAAATTGCAAGATTTTTATAATATAAAATCCTATTTACAAAACTAGCTGGTAATCATTTATTGCAAAAAGTATGCACGTTTTTACCTTTAATGTTTTTCATTATAAGAACTTTATCTTAACACTCTGAAAACATTTTAGAAACAACCCACTATTGGTAGTGCTTGAACACATTTTGTTATAAGAAGCATGCTGTTGTAGCTATTTCTGCTATTTTTTTCTTAATTCTCTTGAATTTATGTTAGAAAATAAAATTGTCCTCATTAAATGTGCAGGAGACAAGCATGGATTCTCTCATGACCATGTGAAATTCCATGATTGGACTTGGTTTATTTGAATGGAAATCAATTGAATTCCTTAATGTTAGACAAACAATCTAATAGGTTGCCTAATAAACATTATGTCAAAAACTGCAGAACCAGTTCATTAATACCATACTTAAAAAAGAATGAGTACTGGCTACAAGCTGGGGTAGTATAACTTTTAATTAAAAATTTTAGAAGAAATCAATGAACAAAAATGGTAATGAGTCTATAAAATGTGGCATATTTACATATTACTTCTTAAGTAGCATCTCCAGTAATATTTTTTTTTAGATTTTATAAATCTAATGCATTAAGTCCATAAAGTAATAATTATTTGTATCTTTTAATAAAATATATTATGTATATCTCAACCATATAATACACAAACTAAGTAAACCATAAACCCCAAAATATAAATGAGTTGGAAATTACAACTTCAAAATAGTTTTATAATTTGTAATAATTTAATTGCATAGATGTCAGGATATATAAAGATATTTAAAATACAAGCATATTTATTTTATTTTTCCTTATAAGATTTAAAATAATGTGATGAATAAGAGGAAAATTACTTTTGGCATTAAAATACTGCTTCTTAGTAATAAAATGTCAATTATACTGTCAGAAATTTCAGAGCAAGTAAGAATATGTGCAAGAAAGTATACCACAGCATATAGGAAAAGAATATTTTAGGAATATTTTGTGGAAGTTGTATCTATGGAGCTAAATGAGAATTTTCTTTCTTCTATAAGATTTCACCTCTCCTGTAGAATTTTATAGCACTTCTATCCTCTATTAAATTTTACTGGAAGCTAAAAAAAGCCCTCTAGAACAGGTACTAAGTTATAAAAGACTTTTCCCTTAAAGGTTAGTGAATCCCTGAGGCTTTCTTATGTATGATGCTGGTGTGATGAAAATCCCAAATTTTATGTTGAGAACTTCTGACTCAAGAATGATTATTTGCCTGAATCCCAAGACATCAGTCAGTGTTTATCTCCAAGAAGGAATATGCCCAATGGTGGTACAACATTGACTGTCATTTGTAGTTGATGGCTGTATTTGATTTGATTTCTGGAGATGTGGCAGTAAGACAAGGGACTAAATTGAATCACTGTATGCATATATGTCAACTGAAAATTTCTGTCCTTAAATCTAGGGTCTTAGCTTTTCTTTCTGATCTCATATATGTTGCATATTTGAACGGAGTATAACTTAAAAATAGAACAAATGTAATCAACACTGTCCAGAGTCAAACCCACTACAGTATATTTCAACTGTTGTTTATTTATGGAATCATAGAATGGTTTTGTTGGAAGGGACCTTTAAAGATCATTAAGTCTAACCCCGCTGCCAGGTTGCATCCACAGCTACTCTGGGCAACCTGTTCAGTGTCTCACCACCCTCACAGTAAAGAATTTCTTCCTAATATCTAATCTAAATCTACTGCCTCTCAGTTTAAAACAGTCACCCCTCATCATATCACTACACTCCCTGATAAAGACTCCCTCCCTATCTTTCTTGTAGACCTCCTTTAAGGAGGAGTGCTGCTATAAGGTCTCCCTGGAGCCTTCTCCCCTCTATGCTAACCAACCCAAACTCCCTCATCCTGTCCTCATTTATAGGAGGTGCTTCAGCTCTCTGATAATCTTTGTGGCCCTCATCTGGACCTGCACCAACAGGTCCACGTCCTTCTTATGTTGGGGGCTCAAGACCTGGGCACCGTACTTCAGGTGAGGTCTCATGAGATCAGAGTAGAGGGGGAGAATCACTTCCCTCAATCTGCAGGCCACTCTTCTTTTAACGCAGCCCAGGGTAAGATTGTTTTTCTGGGCTGTGAGCACACATTGCTGGCTCATATTCAGTTTTTCATCCACCACTACTGCCAAGTCTTTCTCCTCAGGGCTGCTCTCAATCCACTCATTCCCCAGCCTGTATCCATGTTTGGGATTGCCCTGACCCACGTGCAGGACCTTGCACTTGGCCTCGTTGAACTTCATGATGTTTGCATGGGCCTATGTTTCAAGCCTGTCAAGATCCCTCTGGATGTCATCCCTTCCCTCCAGAGTATCAACCACACCACTCAGCTTGGTGTCATCTCCAAACTTGCTGAGGGTGCACTCAATCCCGATAACATTTACTATTGTTTGTATACATATTAGTACATAGCATCTAGAAATTCTGCTCTTGTCTATGAAGAGTGTCTTTATAATCAATTAGAAAGAGCCCAGATGATAGCAGCTTTGACTTTGGAAAATAAATTATATGGTAATCAATTAAAAATAACCATAGGAGTCCATTGAGTATGTCTCTTCTAAATACACGAAAGCCAAAGACCATCAGTGGCTCTGAGGTGAACAGATCAAGTTGCTCATGTCTCCAAGGCTTCCAGATAATTCCTTCTAAAGCAGATTCATCTAGGAAAGAACTAATTGGATTGGACATAGCTAATGTGCTTGCTTCTGACCACGCTAGAAACAAATATTTGCTTGCCATTAGGATTTGAAAGTGTGTCACTTGAGAGGCGGCAGATCAAAAACTCCCACTTGTGATGTAATACTCTCTAGAGTCTTTCATAATCTTTATTAATTTTTCTCAAGCGATATTTCCTTGGTTGACCATGAAAGTTCATCTTAAATAACACTTTTTTTTATGTCAATTCTGCTTAAGACCACAAAAACACTGGTTATAGGCTGATCAAGACTCCTGAGCAGTCTTTTTAGATGTTATTCTGAGTGTGACAGTCATTCTCTTTAAAATATTTCCTTCAGGGTAGTAATGTATAGTGACTGTCACTCACTTGTGTTGAAAACAAGCTTTTAAACAGGTTCTTTTGTCTTATTCCCAAAGAGGAAAGAATGGAATAGGAAGACCCCAGAAAAATACTTGAAGAATGAGGTTAGATAAACCTTCACATAGAAAGTCCGTTATGAATATTACTGCATCCATTAGAATTAACTCATTAACTGTGGTTTTAACACTGGTGCACTGACAGAGTCAGGACAGCCTGCTACCACTCCTAGATTCACTACAAAAGACTATGTACAGCAAGTTACACAGATAAAAAAAAATATGTTTATGTGTATTTATATACCTATAGCTGCAAACACATGAAGGATAATTCTGTATAAAGAAAGGAGATCTAACTTGACAGGCACAAATGCAGCTAAAAATTACATTCATCTATTTGATGTATAATATTCAAACTGGATACTCGTGATTCCAGTGATTGCGAAATAGTCTTAAAAATACTTCATTTCTTTTAGTATGTCTCATCGGTTTGTCATGGCTTGTTACAGTAATACCATTCAGGACAGTTTGTGACATGACACAATGTGACATATTCTGACCAAAAAGCAACATGACTTCATACAGAATGTCAGAAATTTACATTAAACACATGAATTTTTTTTGAACTCTCAATATGAATTTCAAGTAGTAAGTATGATTTCAGTTTGCATAAAAGCTAGAAATTCCAACTCTGTGCTGCTATATTTGGGACTTTAGAGTATCTAAATCAGACAAAAAAAAAAAATACAGAGAAGTTTAACAAAGACTTACAGCTGAAGTTTCATTTAAACCATATCTGCAAATCCATCAAGAATTTCACTGCAAAAATAATTACAAGGTTTAAATAAAAATTCAGGCAACATTTCACTTCATGGTAAATCAATACTTTCAGTTTTCTTCATTTCCTCCCCAAAAAAAAGAAAAAAAAATGTATTGATTGTGTGTCCTTTTAACTACTGTTCCCAGATTTTTAGCTGCTAGTGCTGTCTACAGAGATCAGCTTAAATTACTTTCACTTCTCATTTCACTTTTCTGTTATAATTAAAAAAGAAAAAAACAAGCATTATGAACAATAGGTTTGCTGGCTGATACATTTTACTCAGTCATATAATGCGTATTTTTACAGCAGTGCCATTCTATAGTTATTTTATTAAAATGACATTTATAAGAAAATTTTAAGTATGAAAGTATAGTTTCAGAGAAATTGACTTAAAAATTGATGTGGAGAAGTAAAAAAAGTTATTTTATAAAAAGATATTTTACTTCAGATAAAAGCAGTTTCATAGATCATAACAAGAAGGAACACTCAGCTTAAGATAAAGACATTTGCCTTCCTCAGATCATATTTGTCTCATTAAGTGTAACTAAATAATAAAATAGAGATTTGATAGTTTCCTACAAAGCAAAGGAACTAGAAGCAAATGTATGAAGGAAGCTTACGGTAACTGTTCAAAGGTCATTTTAGCTAAATTTGAAACATATCTCCAGAAAAGGAGGTATGGACTATACGTGATATAAACCTCCTTGACATAGAGAAGTATGGTAAAAGTATTTGATCAGAGTAGCTCTTCAGACTCACCTGGGACACACAGTGAGATTCAGACCATGAACCTCAGGAACGTAACTTATATTTCTCTTTTATGCACATTGTGGATAACTTTTAAAGTAAATGGTTTAAATGCTGTGGAATCAATGGAAACATTTTATGTCTAGTTTTGATCATTTATTCTAAAACATGATTTAGCAACTTCTTTTGAACAGCAAGTTCATCCATTATCAATGCAAAATCAGGTGCAAGCTAGATGCTTAAATTGGTATATCCAACTGTACATCATAATCTGTAACTATATTCAGTCATAATACAAAAAATTGTTCTTACTGCACATGAAGGAGAAAAATATCTAAGAGACAGCAAGCTAAATAATATAGCTTCTCTGTGTGAAATGCTACTGATACAGCACTGAGAAAGAAAAACACTTATGAAACATCTATTCTGTGTCATCAGTAGGGCCTCTGTTTACAATGTGTACTCCAGCACCTCAGAAGGTTTCATAATATGTATAAAAATATTTGAGGACACTAAACGTTGGACATTGAAAACCTGTAACTTCTTTATTAGTGCAGTGTCTTTTGGTGAATAATTGGCCTTATATAGTCAGGTTATCCAAAATACATTATGAAGCTAAAAAGGTCAGTGAAAGCAATAATTTATAATCCAGAAATGTCTACAAATATATCAATATAGATATTTTAAAGATATTAAGATATTGTTGTATCGACCCTTTTAAAGTTGAGTTTCAAGTGCTTTAAACATGCTTCTGCTGATGTCATAAAAACTACCTGTCCCTTTTCATTTTATTTTTTGGTGCATATTAGCGATATGCCTTTCTACTCTTTCCATCGTGAGTCCTCTTTAGGAAGTTTCTGTTGTTCTAAAAAGAACAGAAAGTCCTTGAATGAATATTGTCAAGGAAGTTTGATACAAGTTCAGGTCTCTAGAAATCTGCTTTCCAAACGGAAAAGTTCCTAGCTTTCTATTCATCATTTATATCTATCATCTAAAGTCATGTGTCTCTTCAGATATCACAAACATTTAGATATCAGCATATATTCAAAGCATTAAATTTATACTGTTCTTTTCAAGTGTTTACTCCATGAGGTTAATTTGTTTATGTCCACCATCACGAGATGTATCAGCTCCTTTTAGGTTCATAACTTCAGGTCTATCAAAGTTTTCTCAAACAAGAAATGTGCTATAAATTCTTTGTATTTTGCTCTGCTTTACCTTTCTCAATGTTACAATAGGAGTATTCATTTTTGATTCATCTGCACATGAAACAACACTTTATTCAATCCAGAGACAACGTTCTCAAAAAGTAGCCAGGAGAGCAACTACCATCAAAAACTCATGTTATGTGCCTTATTAAAGTGCACAGTGTTGTAAGAAGAAAGAACAGGATGAAATTTTGGGGAGAAAATTATTGCTCTTTCAACTTCATCTTAGTATTCTTTATACTCCACTCCCACTCCCGAAGTATTAGCATGCAAAACCCAACCCTTGACTGGTACTTGCAGAATACGGAAGATGCTTTGCAACTTTGGCCAGATGAAGCCTTGACTATTTCAAAACCATTCTAAAAAGCTGATTGACTACCATCCAGAACGTTATTGCATCTTTTTGGCTTACTTTTCATCAGAAAGGATTGCAGGAGCACCCCAGAAATGTCATCGTCTTACCTTGTTCTACAATATTATTATTATTTCTTTCACATCACATTTTCAGGCAAATTATAAAGTGGCATGAGTTGTATTTTGTGGAGTTTTTTTTCATTTGGTTTTAATCCTTAATAGAATTTTTATTGCTCTCTTCACCCTTTTCATTTAGAGGAATGTGGATATGGGAGTTAGCCAATGTTTTCTATTACCTTCTTTTTATAGTACTAGTCCAAACTGCAATAAAGAGTTGAAAACAGAATTACAGCAAAGTGTGGAACTTTTACTTCAGAATCCAGTTGGGATTTTAGGATATTTAGGCCCAGGAAGCAGACTTGAATACCAACCTTTCTAAAAAACTTGCTTTAATGGTCCCAATGTTTCAGTCTTTCCTTTGGTATACAAAGAAACATAATACAATTCCCAAAAGCCTCTGAAAAGCAACTGAACAGGTAAAACTGGTAAAAAAAATGTGTAGAAATTATGCTAGAATTGAGGTGGGATTGAGATGTGAGAAAAAGATTATTTATTTTTTTTGCCACACATGCACATTATTTCATGCTGTGTGGATGATGACCATATCAAAACCATGATATAATCATGTATGACACTGCAGACATAACTCAGTATGCCTTGACATAGTGCAAGAATTCTGAATTTGGTTCTATATAAACTTCCATAAAACTGCAATCTGGACTCTTTTAGTAAAGTTATAGATGAGCCAACAACACTGTATTATTATTTCTTTCCTATTCACACGCTTTCTTACAAAGTAGAATGCATTGAGGATTGTAAAAATTAAATGCACAGAAAAAGTTTTGAGCAGGTAAATTCAGGGTTTATTCTCATATATTATGGGCAAAGAGCTCACTCCCATACTATTTTACACTCTGCAATGAATTGATATAGCAGAAAAATTATGTGAAATATGCATTTCCTTTAGACATATATGTATGATTATCTAACTGGGTCACTGGTTATATATTAGGTATGCCAGTCTCCAACTATATTCCATAGTAAACCAGAACTTGATTTTTTTTTCTGTTCACTGGTATCTGCACTTTATGAGTGTTGCAGAAATTGAGTATTAAGGAATTCATAAGTTGTTGAGTATTAAGGAATTCATAAGTTGTTGCAGAAAAAAGTGACTATTTAAAAATGCAATTCTTTGCTCAATATTTCTGCTGTCTAAGACGTTTCAAAAGTACAATAGCTTTTAAATAGATATATATAGCTAGTTGATCCTGCTAGCCCTGTGGAGAAAACAGAACTGAGAAGAAAAATAAGTTAGTTTTTCCTTATAATTGAGTATATTATACAGTAAGCTCCAATTAGTTCAACGTTTTTTGAAAAAAAACCTCCAAACTTTTGAAGACAATAGTACTTCAATGGCTATAACTAGATTCAAAGGCTAAGATATCTTTACTTTCTTGTTTATATCTTAGTTTGCTCTCACAGCCAGATGTCTAAGCACCACAGTCGATAAAGTTTGAGAAGCTCTTTAGCTGACCACATGTAGGTATTTACTCTTAGAGGAGGTGAATGACCTTCCAGTCTCTCATGGGCAGAATTCAGTTGCCTTATGATAGAGGTTTACTGTCACCTAAGACACCCTATCATATCCATCCTCTCCTTATGGAATCATAGAATCATAGAATTGTCTAGGTTGGAAGGGACCTTTAAGGTCATCTAGTCCAACCATCAACCTAACTCTGATAAAAAAAGTCACTAAACCATGTTTCTAAGCTCTATGTCAACCCGTCTTTTGAATACCTCCAGGGATGGTGCCTCAACCACTTCCCTGGGCAGCCCATTCCAACGCCTGATAACCCTTTCAGTGAAGAAATTTTTCCTAATATCTAATCTGAACCTCCCCTGGCACACCTTGAGGCCATTTCCTCTTGTCCTATCGCCTGTGACTTGGGAGAAGACACCGACCCCCACCTCTCTACAACCTCCTTTCAGATAGTTGTAGAGAGTGATAAAGTCACCCCTCAGCCTCCTTTTCTCTAGGCTGAACAACCCCAGCTCCCTCAGCTTCTCCTCTTTAGACTTACACTCCAGACCCCTCACCAGCTTCATTGCCCTTCTCTGGACCCGCTCCAGCACCTCAGTGTCTTTTTTGTGGTAAGGGGCCCAAAACTGGACACAGTACTCGCGATGAGGCCTCACCAGTGCCGAGTACAGGGGGATGATCACCTCTCGAGTCCTACTCACCACGCTGTTCCTGATAGAGGCCAGAATGCTGTTGTCCTTCTTGGCCACCTGGGCAGCACACTGCTGGCTCATGTTCAGCCGACAGTCGACTAACACCCCCAGGTCCTTTTTTGCCAGGCAGCTCTCCAGCCACTCTTCCCCAAGCCTCTAGCACTGCATGGGGTTGCTGTGACCCAAGTGCAGGACCTGGCACTTGGCCTTGTTGAACCTCATCCCATTGGCCTTGGCCCATCGATCCAGCCTGTCCAGATCCCTCTGCAAAGCCTTTCTACCCTTAAGCAGATCAACACTCCCACCCAACTTGGTGTCATCTGCAAACTTACTGAGGGTGCACTCGATCCCCTCATCCAGGTCATTGACAAAGATGTTAAAGAGAACTGGCCCCAGTACCGAGCCCTGGGGGACACCACTCATGACTGGCCACCAGCTGGATTTAACTCCATTCACCGCTGGTCTGTGGGCCTGGCCCTCCAGCCAATTTTTAACCCAGCGGAGAGTACTCCCATCCAAGCCATGGGCAGCCAGGTTTCCTAGGAGGATACTGTGGAAGACTGTATCAAAGGCCTTACTAAAGTCCACGTAAACAACATCCACAGCTGGTTCAGAATGGCACAATTTTTCTGTAGGTCCTGTGTAATCTTTGCTAGCCCACTGAAGATGTCTTGAATACTGTAGAAAATTTATATTGACACTAGACAACTATCTGTAGATGACTGAGTTGAGCTCTACATTTCCATTGACAATGACGGGTAATTAGAAACCTAGGGGTCTTGGACAGTGATCAGAAAGATTTATTCTATCCAATTATTTATTCTAATCTGTAATATAAAATAAAAATCTAGAAGTCTAAATTTGGAACCCAGAGGTTAATTACTGGCTTCTGACAAATGAAAGGACCAGCTGGTGCTGTCAAAGAAATTAACATAGGTAAAAACAGCCTTTTCCTCACCAAACAGTTCACCTTCTTTCTGTAGGAGTGCTTCAGCCTTCACCTCTCCCCTCTTTACACTGAACAAGGTATGTGCAAGGCAGAAGGCGGAATGGCCATTTTCATTAGTCTTTGAAATAGTAAGCATTCTCCCTCTTTGATGAATTTGTTGCATCCCAGTTATAGGGTAGGTTACCAAAATTCTCCACCATTTTGTTACAGTGCAGCTTCTGAGTTTATATGTGATTAATTTCTTATTAGTCAAATGTAAGTATTACTAGTCCAAACAAATAATTGCTCCTTCCAATTATTAATTAATCACTAATTAATGATATTAAAAGTTATGGTTCAAACTACAAACAGTAGAAGTTCTATACACAGTTTTTTTAGTATTTACACCTTCCTATGATGTAAAACATAGGAAAAATATTCTGGTGAGTCATTAGTACCCCAGGGGACAAAGGATTGCCATGTCAATATTTTCTTCCTCCTCTAAATCTTAGGTCAAACTTGGGGTCATTTTTATATGCTTGTTAATCCACTCTTTACCTTGTTCATTCTTCACTGCTTTGTAATTCCATCTTGCATCCTAATTTACTAAGTATCAAGTGGTTTACATGTGTTGAAAACTCATTTTTTATTCCCTTTATGTCCCTAATACTGTCTTTATTCAGTTGCCAAGGTTATACTGCTTTAATGACCAGCAATTGACTGCTTATAACTTTTTAGAGCCTTGAGGCCTATTGTCCCCTGTTTATGCTTTCAAGGTCCTTGCTGTCCTCTCAGGTCTATTCCCCTACGCTGCATTCTTACTATAGAGTCATAGATGGCTCATTTAATGCAGAACAACTACTTGCTATTAATATTAGTAGTGTGTGTGTGTCTGTACTGGTTTTGCCTGGTTTGATTGCTTTTTTTCATAACAGCATATTTTGCTTCATCTATTAAACCGTCTTCATCTCACCCCATGAGTTTTCTCACTGTTATCCTTCTGATTCTCCACCCCATCCAGCTGTGTGGGAGGGAGCAAGCAACTGCTTGGGGCTTAGCTGCCTACTGGGATCAACATATCACAGTATGTGAAAAATAAGCATTACCTTGCAGAACTGTACAAAGCTAGGTAGAAACTAAATCAATTTGGGTAGTAGTGATCCTGTTGTTTGACAATTTCTATGATGGTTATATAAACTAAAACAAAGCTTAAGGCGGGTCAAGAAAAGTCTAGGAAAATCCTGAAAAATCTCAAGGTCTGTTTTGTTAGCTAAACACAAAGGCTGTGATCTGTTACAAATAATGGTGCCTCCATATTCACTAGGATACAGTCCTGTGCCCCCTAACACACTCCTTCAATTTTTTTTGCCACATGAGGAACTTGCACCAGATGCTAAACTGTAGATTATACAGGCAGTAATAGTAAAAGGGACCTCATCCCATTCCAGTGATAAGGACAGCTTGATTTATTGCCAACTTAGTTAAGAGTTTCATAAGGCAATATATCTTATATATGAGATTAAAACCTTCATGTTCACAATTTTAAATGGCAAGTTTTCCACTTGCAAGACCAGAGGGACTCTTCTACCTTGCATGGTGCTTATTCAGCCTTCCTTTCTCATCTTTCTGGTGTTCATCCTGTGCAGTCAGCACTGACGTCTACAGTCCATGCTGGTCATTAGTTGCCAAGGTTGAGGTGTCAAGACTTGAGAGAAATTTGAGGAAAAAAACTGCAATCAATTGGGCCCCCTTCTCTTATCCCCTAATTGTCCTCAGCCATCGATGTTGTTTTATGTTCGTCATCTCTCTCCCCAAAATACAGGGTGGTGATCTCATACACTCCTGACATATTTGATGTTTTTATGGGGAGCAGGACTTTGTCTGGTTTCACCAGGCACCTTGCCAGCTCTAGATCCAACAGCCATTTCTCCTGGCTTCTTTTCACCCTTCCCTCTGATCTGACAGATCTTACTACTTGCTCGTTTTCCTGTACTGCTATTTGTGCAACTATATCACAAGTGTCCATTTACCACTTTGTGATTACATATTATTTCTTTCTCTATGCTTAACTCTCTTGTAAAATATTAATACATTCTTGCATAGTAATTATGTTTTTAGCAGTGTTACAATGTTACAAAATGCTTATGCACTATTTCCATTACGATACTTCAATACACCTATGCCTGGGTTTAAGGCAGATATTTTAATATATTACTTGATAGTTACAACTTACTCTATGGTTGCAACAGGTCTCTGCTTTGGCTAGTTGAGAATAAAGTTGAGTTGAAATAATATAAAGTTGAGAATAAATAATAACTGTTCCAGAAAAGAACTACATCCAGAGAAAGAAGTGAAAAAAAGAGGATGTCATCCAAAACTTGGAATAACAGGAAAGGGAAAGGATTTCAGTGAACAGAAAATAGTTATCAAGTGCAAGTGGTAAATATAGAAAAAGAGCAAATCAGTGTACTACAGAGAATAAACTTTCACTAAGAAGCAAAAGGTTCATCTTCAACAAGATACAAAGATGGTTCTGTGTTTTTCGAAGAACCTTCTAAAGATCTATGTTATCTGATCAACAAATTAACCTTCCAAATTGTCATAGCTGCACAGGAAATAATAGTTGTGTCACATTATTAGTTCTTATTTCTTTACTTTTCAGCATTATTGATCTTTTTTTTCTCTTTTTGTATTTTCACTCTTTCTGTGTATATTTTTATCTATATAAGAATATTGGTACAGCAATAATTTTATATATGTGTATTGACTATAACTTTACTCAGTGCTAACTCTGAAATTAAGTTACTGTTACTGAAATGATTTTCAAATTCAGAACTAGAATAATGTATTATAATTTTATAGTTTGCAATTAAAGAAGAAACGAATATATTCATATTACAAATAGGGATTATACTGACTGCCTACACATTGTATCTCCTTAATCCAGTCAGGATTGATCACTGAAAGATTTAACAAAGGAAACATGTTTAAGCACTTAATTTATTTTACTGTACATAGATAATTTCATCTTGCATAAAAGCTTTGATTACCCTTTTATTCATTTTCCTTTTATTACGCATGTATGACAAAGGTTCTGTTACAGTAAGATTTGGCGTAGTAAATTAAAGTTTTTATCTTTTTACTTTACACATTGAAAGCCATCCTCTGCCTAACTTATGAAATTATGATCAGTAATAAATCTTCTGTACAATAATTTATTTGGATGATCATAAAATGTGTTTTATAATTTACAGCCTGTTAACATTCTATTAGGAAATGACACTGAGAAAAGCTCCTCTCTAATAGAAGACATGATCTTGTGAAATCCTATGGTAGATTAAAGCAAGCTTTATTATGATGTATTAGGGCATTATTTTAAAAGCCAACCTGGTTGTTCTTCTAAACAAGCCTCTTGATACACATTGTTATTTAATTAGGTTATTATTGTTTTTCAAGGCCTAATGTTGTGTTCTGTCTCATTTCTCACTTTATGAGCTGCTATGACCCTTATCTTTGATGTTTCAGTTACTACATAACAATTTTGGTTTGGTTTGGTTCGGTTGGTTTTCTTTTTATAACTTCAGTGCACCAGTTGAGCCAGAAAATATTTTTTCATATTACATATGAATTGCAATATAGTTGAAAGGACAGAGAAATGCTATTAATTCCCTAACCAATAGCAGAGCCAAAGACACTTCTAGTGTAATAAATACCTAAACCAAGTATTTATTAGTAAAGAGACTGATCTAATTACAGATCTATATTTCTATATTATCTCTCATGTCTGCTCCAATAAATATTTAATTACTTATAGGAAGTGGACAAGCTCCAAAAAGAAGCAGAGTTGCACACCTGTGACTCACTAAAAGTGATTAGCCACTTTTCTGAAAAGTAAAAGATTGGTTTTTTAATCTTTTTTTTCATTGTGCATACTCAGCTCAGCTCATAGTATTAAGTTTAACTCTAAAAAAAAAAAAAGAGAGAGAGAAAATATTTTTCTTTTTCTATTATAGTTTGAGACCCTAAAGTGACCCATAGACAGTCTAGGGAGATTATGGATAAGCTGTGAATTTTGCTAAGCTTCTCATGCTGTCAGGAATGGGCAGACTTAATAACAAAAATGTGGGTATCTGAGAATTTCCACAGACAGATAACTTGGCACCACCAGACAAGGTGCTGGGGATTTACAATACCTGTGAGGCAGCTGACCAAGGACATCTAGCAATATGTCTCACTCACAGTGCAGCCTAAAACTGTCACAAAATATTTCTTCAATTATTATTTCACACAAAAAATCTCGCACCATATTTTAAGTATTTAAAAACTACTGTAATTTCATGATTGCATCTACATAGAGTTGAAAATGCAGTTGTAGCTATAATTGCTAAAGCACTGATGCTCAGGTTCTCTGCTATTATGATCTGCCATAACCTTTTAAGTCCAAGAAGCTAGGCATGTTTAAGTAGAGTTAGCAGATATATGACCTAGACTGAAGTATATTGATCAAAATATATTTATATTTAAACCATCATCAAAATACCCACTGAAAAAAATAGTAAACAAGTTTTTAGCTCCAAATCCATGTTAGATGCAAGCCATAAGTATGCAGACACTAGAATGTTTCAGTAGCTATGCGGAATTAAAAAAGGATATTGAATATAATATAAAAAGGAAAGTAAATGCAGTCACTAAGATGGAAGCATATCAATCATTGTCATTGTGTCTGTTAATCTCTAGTGAGTAACTGAAATCAATAAATTCAGCACTATTTTCTGTTTAAGAATGGTAGCAATAGGTTTATTCTTATATTTAAAATTAAAACCTCTGATGAGGGGTTTTTATTCTTTTGTTACTGTTGTTTTCAGCTTAATTGTTGTATTGATCACAGAATTAATTATTTCAATAGAAAATTACTTCTTTATATCCTACCATGAAACACAAGCATGATTTTTCTTAGAAAATGGTATTATTTTCTTGACAACTGTTATTTTTGTCCTCACTGGCATCAGTGAAATATCTTTATCTATATTTTCTCCTATGACAAATAACAGCCTCACTGAACACTCTTCATGTACAATGTCAAGAAATTAAAAAGGGGAGACCCTGTTGCAGCTCTCTTTTCAATGTACTTTGATTTTTTGTTCAAATTGAAGAATAAATCTCTCTTAACAACCAAGGATAAACTAGATCAAAACTGGAGAAAGACACTGTCTTCATCTTTTATATTACCTTGTAGTAGTTAATTAATTTGCAGGTTAAAGAGTCTAACTGCAAAACAGAGGCTATCCTGTATGACCACATTAGCACATGCACAGAAAGGTGATTGCATAATCATAGAATCATTTAGAATCCTAGAGTCCTAGAATCATAGAATGGTTAGAGTTGGAAGGGACCTTAGAGATCATCGAGTTCCAACCCCCCTGCCATGGGCAGGGACACCTCTGCTAGAGCACATTGCTCAAAGCCCCATCCAGCCTGGCCTTGAACACTTCCAGGGATGGGACATCCAGAACTTCCCTGGGCAACATGTTCCGGTGCTTCACCACCCTCACAGTAAAGAACTTCTTAGATTGGAAGGGACCTTTAAGATCATCAATTCCAACCATTAACCTAACACTGACAAAACCACCATTAAACCATGTACCTAAGCATCACGTCTACCTGTCTTTTAAATACCTCCAAGTGATGATGACTCAACCACTCCCCTGGGCAGCCTGTTTTAATGTTTGATAAACCTTTCTGTGAAGAAATTTTTCCTCAGATCCAATCTAAACCTCCCCTGGCTCAACTTGAGGCCATTTCCTCTTGTCTTAACATTAGTTTACTCTTCACATCTCTTCTAATTCCTGGACTTTCACATAAAGGTGATACATATATAAATATCAAGGATTTCCATGCCAGCAATAATAACATCACTAATATTGTTTCCTCTATCTCAGGTCTATTTTCACTTTTTGGAACCTGAAACTACAGGGGAGGGGAGGTTAAAGTGTTTTGTGGAAAATTAAAACTGAAAGAAAAGCAGAAGACATTTGTATTGGGTTGACGTGACAAGGTTTTGGTACGGAGCAGGCTGCAGGGGTGGCTTCTGTGAGAAGAGATACCAGAAGCTGCACCCATGTCAGAAAGAGGTAGCTACAGCTCGCTCCAAGACTGACCTGCCACTGGACAAAGCTGAGACAATCAGTGACAGCGGTAGTGCCTCTGTAATAGAAAGGGTAAAAAATGCTGTGCAGCAGCAGCTGGGAGATAGGAGTGAAAAAATGTGAAAGAAAAAACCCTGCAGACACCAAGTTCACTGAAGAAGAAGAGGGAGGATGTGCTCCAGGCACCAGAGCACAGCTTCCTGTGCAACCTGTGGTGAAGATGATGGGGAAGCAGTTTGTCTTCCTTGCAGCCCATGGAGGTCCATGGTGAAACAGATATCTGAATTTCACTGAATTTTTCACTGAATTTTTTTAGAGTTGGAAGGGACTGTATAGATCATCTAGTCCAACTCCCCTGCTGAAGCAGGAT
>KZ506069.1:0-43212 GCA_002844005.1 Limosa lapponica baueri | reverse complement strand
GTAACATGCTCTAAGCAATCCTGCTTCAGCAGGGGAGTTGGACTAGATGATCTATATGGTCCCTTCCAACTCTAAAAATTCAGTGAAAAATTCAGTGAAATTCAGTGAATGTAGAACAATGTAGTTGGTGGTGAAACCTGGCTTCCACATCATATGGTATCTGTGGACTGCATTTGATACCACCAGAAATTTGCATCTCTAGATTTTGGTTCTTTACAAAAATTCTGCTACACGTATGAATTAGCTCATGTAAAGCTGTCTATGTTATCTTGCTTTCATAACAGTTGACATCTCAACATGCTGCTCTCAGAAGGGGCATGGTCAGCATCCTCTTCAGTGAGCTGACCACAACAGCCTCATGAAAATGAAGCACAACTTTGGAATTTCATACAAGAGCTCATTTACAAGAATGTGGTATAGTCCTGTGGAGCCCTACATCCTCTGACTTCCCCTGGCCTGTGGTTAGCCCTTTGGGATGAGTAAATTGACAGTGGGTAAGATGAACACCAAGTCCCAGAGACCAAAGTCAAGAGCCATGTTTACCCTGAAATTTCTACCAATGAGACAGTATGTACTAGGAAATCCATCAGTCCTTTGCTCACTTTTTATCAAGTGGAAGATTTGTTTTAACACAGATATTGGGCTGAATACACAACACTTTTTGTAACTTTTTTAAAAGTACCATAGTGTTTGGGAAAAGTACCCAAGGACTGGGAGAAGTCAAACCACTCCTATCTTCAAGAAGGCCAAAAAGAAGGACCCAGGAAACTACAGACCAGTCAGCCTCACCTTGAAACCTGGGAAGGTGTGTGAGTAGCTAACTCTGGGAACCATTTCCAGGCATATGAAAGACAAGAAAGCCATCTGGAGTAGTCACCATGGATTCACCAAGGGGGAGTCATGCTTGACCAACTTAATAAACTTCTATGATGAAATGACTGGCTTGGTAGATAAGGATATTGTCTAGTTAGACTTCAGTAAGATCTTCAGCACTGTCTTCCATAAGATCCTCATGGTGAAGCTGTAGAAGTATGGATGAGCAGATAGCGAGGTGGACCAAAAACCGGCTAAACGGCTGGGCTGACAGAGTGGTAATCAGTGGTACAAAGTCTAGTTGGAGGCTGGTAACTCCTCCTGTACTGTAGGGATTAATAGTAGGTCCAGTTCTGTTTAACACCTTCAGTAAAGATCTGAACGAAGGTGCAGAGTGTACACTCAGCAAGATTGCAGATGACACAGATCTGTGAGGAGTGTCCAGAGTACATCAGTGTCATACTGCCATCCAGAGGAACCTCAACCAGCTGGAGAAATGGGCAGACAGGAACCTTATGAAGTTCAATAAGAGTAAGTATAAAGTCCTGCACCTGGGCAGGAACGCAGCTTAGCGCAAATGGACCTGAAGACACCAGGTTGAACATGAGGCAGCAATGTACCTTTGCAGCAAAGAAGGTGAACGGTATCCTGAGCTGCATTAGGAGAACAGTTTCCAGGAGGCTGAGGGAGGTTATCCTACTCCTCTACTCAGCGCTGGTATAGCTACACCTGGAGTAATGTTTACAGTTCTGTGCTTCTCAGCACAAAAGAGACATGGACATATTGGTGAGGGTCCAGAGAAGGAACTCATATAAGGAAAGTATTTTAGTGTTCAAGAACAGGTCGGATGGGGCTTTGAGCAACCTCAGGTTGCACCTAGTGAGAGATGTCCCTCCCCACAGAAGGGGGGATTGGACTAGATGACCTTTAAAGGTCCCTTCTAGCCCAAACAATTTTGTGATTCCATGATCCTATGAAAGGCTGAGTGAGCTTGGATTATTCAGCCTGGAGAAGAGAAAACACAAGGGACATCTCATAAATGTTTACAAATATCTGAAGGGATGATGCAAAGAAGATGGAGCCAGGCTCTTTTCCATGGTGCCCTGTGACAGGACCAGAGGCAATGGGCACAAACTGAAACACTGGAGGCTTCATCTCAACATCGGGAAACACTTTTTTCACTGTTAGGGTGACCTATGGAGGCTGTGGAGTTTCCCTTTTTGGTGATATTCAAAAGTCATCTGGACATATTCCTGGGCAACCAGCTCTAGGTGGCCCTGCTTTTGCAGAGGGTGTTGGACAAGATGACCTTTAGAGATCCCTTCCAACCTCAGCCATTTTGTGATTCTGTAATTCTAAACAAATGTTTGAGCCCTGAAGTCATTGGGCTGTCTGTGATAGCATATAAAATACTAGTTCAAGAAAGTAAATAGTTTCAGTAAGCTGAAATAAAGCTTTCTCCTTATCTGGGAATATCTTGGAAGACAAGAGTCCCTCAAGTAACATTTATTCATTTTTTGTTAATATGTAATATGCTAAAAGAGTAAAAATATATTTGAAAAAACCCTTGCAGACTCAGGTGTACAATCTTAATGAAACAAGCTATAACATTTATTAACTTAAGACAACATTTATTTTCTATTTGAAAATTATTAAATATTTCACACTTTCTGACTTACAGAGGATTTTTTTTATTCGATATTTAACATCCAAAAAAATTTAAATTATTAAGAAGCTTTGTGTGAAGTTGAAACCTATTTAGACATTTTTCACTTCCCTGACATAAATTACTTAGGGAAAGCAGGATGTGGATGTAGATATATGTTGATTGGCATTGAATACGTCAACAAAAATGTGTTCAGATATTTAAAAAGTATATTACAGATGCTGAAATTTGTATTTAAATAAAGTAATATTACCAATTAAAGCATAATTTCCACCTGGAAAAAAAATAAATGTTCCCCAAATTCATTATGATTTAATGGTCTGTTACCAACATCAATCCATGTGGTGAAAGGTGATTACATACCTGAGGAGCTTAGGCTGACAAAGTTTCAGAATGAGTCTAGAAGATGGCAAGTAGGAAGAATACCAGTTAATTCTTGGATTAAACTGAATCACTATTATATTCACATTTTGTTTCCTTTTCTCTGTTCTCTAGTCTTCTTAAAAACAATCTTCACTTCACCAGCACTTACTGCCCACAACACCAGAAAATTACAACAGCTGTATAATATGTAAAGAATCTTTTAATGACCCAAAATGCTTTTCCAGATATTTATTTCAAAGACTTTAGCCTTAATGCTGACTTGTCTGAATGGTGCATCATTACATTCCAAACATCCCTTAGGAATGTTTAACATGTTCTTCATAATTTTCTTAGTTTGAATTAAGCTACTTATGTTTTCATGCTTCAAAACAAAAGGTTATGATTCATTGAATTATATTAAGAATTTTATATTAAAACATATGTGTGTGTTTATAAATTTTAGACATCACTTTACACAACAACAGACTACACAAAATAGTTCCATTTAGTTACAAAATATTTTAGAAAACTAAAACTTAATTCTAGAAGTGTTTCTGGAGACATCAATGCATCTGGTTTAAAATCTTTGTCAACCATCTGATAGATAAGACACAGTTCGCTCTCACAAAGTTTGCTGGTGACAACAAAGTGGACTGACCAGTCAATATGAGTGCAGGGCCCCTGTATCCCACGAGACAGTGGCAGACTGGAGGAACAGAACAACAGGAACTTTAGGAAACTCAACAGTAATACAGACGAGCTGGGGAGCAGCTCCTGGGCAAAGTCCCTGGGGACAGTGAACTGAACTTGAGCCAGCAGCATACACTGGTAACAGAAATGGCTGACAGCATCTGGGGTTGTGCTAACAGCAGCACAGGCACTAAGTGCAGGGAAGTGATTATATTCTCCAGTACTCAACACTTGTTAGATTACACCAATACTACTGCATCCGGTTTGGTGTTCCCCAGTATAGGATAGACAACAGTGAATTGTGGTGAGTTCAGCAGAGCGTCATTAGGATGGTCAGGGCTGAAGCACTTGCCCTGTGAGGGGCTAGAGACTTCCTATATTCCCTTCCCACATGAGTAACCTATGTGGTGGCACAAGGAAAAAAAGGTGTTACTGTTTGGGCCAGGCTGGCCAATGACAAGATGACAGACGCTCTCCCCCATCAAGAGAGTAAGAAAAGAGATAGAGTTATGAGTTTAGAAAAAAAACCTAAAATACCTTAATGAAATATTAATAATAAAATAAATTGAATATAATGAAATACATACAATATATATAAATATATACAAAAACATTTCAAGCTCCCAGGGAGATGTCACTAGCGGGCACTGGGGAAGTTCCAGACTGGGCTCAATGATGAATGTAAACTAGATCTCAGATCTTGATTCAGGAACCAACAGACCAGGATCAAAGGTAAACAAACTGAGAGGGTCCTCCCCTTACTCATTGATGAAAGAGAGCCACTGAAGAAGCCGACCCACTGAAGGAGCCAAGGCACTGAAGAGGAGCCAACTTGACTCCTTTGATCCCTCTGCTTTTATAGAGTGTGGCAGGTGGGATGGAATACCCTATTGGTCAGTTTTGGGTCACCTGACCTGTCCACTCCTCCCCAGAGGTGCAACCCCTCTACAGGGTAAACAATTAGGTCAGCTGACCCAGGTTGTCACAGCAGGCTATCTGTCCTTTTTTCCAGCCTCTGTAAGCTTCCTTTTTGAGTTTGAGTTTTTCCAGGAGCAACTTGTTCATCCATGCAGGCCTCTTCTCATTTTTGCATGAATTCCTTTTTTTTTGGGATGCACCACTCCTGATCTTGGAGGAAGTGATCCTTGAATATTAACCAGCTTTCTTGAGCCCCTCTTCCCTCCAGGGCTTTATCCCATCTACTCATGGTACATAAAAAACTTCATTGAAGGTCTGCACAACATATTTGCAGTCACATATTGCCCTACTAGGTAAAACATAACTGTCTCATGCCAAGAGAGGTGTTCTTAGATTTTCCATTTTTCAACAAGATCATAGGCTCTTCCTGAAACTCCCCCTCTGTCATCATTCTGTCCCTGATCACAAGCACCCTTAGAGCTCTGTCCTAAATTTGCTTCCACCCTCGGTTTGTAATAGGATGAATATTGATAGATATTTACCAATTGCTGAGTTTGGATACCTTGAAGCTGACAGTATTTACAACCAATTGAAAGGAAAGTAAAGCAGATAGACAGATGGATAGATACAAATACACTTTTGTGGGCAATTACATGATAAAACAAATATTTGCTGCTACATCTCAGAGAAGGGCTAGCAACCACAATGCCCAAATAAGGTCAGAAAATCTTTTCTTCTAATACCTTCAATGACAAAAATATCAAGTGTTAATTGACACATCAGGAAGCATGACAACAGCTTAATTCCTTTTTGTATGCCCCTTTACCATGCTATTTCTAATCTACTTATCAGGAATGTCTTTTTTACCACTTCTCTTAACTCAAATGGTGAGAGTGGGCTTTCCAGAACTTATTACCATCTTTTTTTTTTTTTTGCTGGTAAGACAAAGGTTTCATCCGCAGAGAAAATAATTCCAATATATTTGCCTATAAATTCATCTATTAAAGAACAGTGTAATGAATAAACCAAACAAAACTAATAATACATTGTATTATGAGAAGAGATACAGAATTTCAAAATCATGAAAATCTGTGGGGCAGTTTTTAAAGCATGTCTTAAAAACAGATGGTTTTGCCTGTTGAATTGAAAATCATTCTTTTTTTGGTCCTTTTATGGTAAATCTCATTCTCAGATACACAAACACACAACAAAAGTTTTCTAAGAGAAATTGGAGTGAAGTATTTTTAAAATGGTTTAGGAAATATGCCAAAAGTGAAAGTGTTGCTAGATTTATGGCAGGATTATTTCTATGGCTTTAAGGGAAAATCAGAAAAGGTAGTGAGTTACTACTACAACAAAAAGAGGGAAAGTACTGCAAATAAGCTCTGAAGTGAAAACCCAAACTTGAAAGAATGAGTTTAAATTATATTTGATTATGCAGTGGTAAATTCAGACTCAGGGTATTTCATTAAGTTCAGTTTAATGAACTCCTCATTTACCTTCCTATTATCCATAAATATATGCAAAGCATAATTAAAATGGCATCTTTTGCTCCAAGAAAAAAAAAAAGGATATGCAATAAAGTTGCTGCTTTAAAAAAAAAAAACTATTATTAGTTTGTATTTGAAGTTTAATCATTTAAATGCTAAAGAAAAAGAGAAAATGCAGAGTAAGAAAACCAGAATCATATTTTATTTTGATTAGAAAATGGTTACGTGTTTATGAAGTGTTACTTATGCCATAACTGTCCTCCTTTCATCAGACATATCGCTGATGTAGTGAAAAAAGTTCATTTTTGTCCCTTGAATCTGGTGCTGATGAATGATCTGTTATAGCCACCCTACATTATTACAAGTGGGTGTTCTGGCCCATTTGTATTTAACTTGTAGTATTTGGTTTTAGTATTCTAAATGCATTCTATCTTTCAATTCCTATACTAACTGAGATGTAGCGAAGTATATGTCAAAGCTATGAATATAATCAGCTAATCAGCATTAGTAACAAAATTGTCTAAAAGCTTCATTAAATTGCTTTCTCCACCAGTGCTTCAAGGCAACAGTATAAGGTCTAGTTTGGGGTTTTTGGGCTATGGTGGGTTGATGTTGTCCAGATGCCAGATGCCCACCTAGCGGCTCTCTCACTTCACCTCCTGTACTGGGCCTTGCTAAGATACAGGTAATTTTCTTCATAGCAGCTTATATGGTGCTGCATTTTAGATTTTTGACCAAAACAGTGCTGGTAACACACTAACATCATAACTTTTGCTGAACAGTGCTTGCACAGCAATAAGGCCTTCTCTGTTTTTCACTCTGCTCTCCTGGTGAATAGATTGAGGGGGGTGCAATAGGTTCAGAGGGGACACAAATGGGCAGATGACACAAACTAAGAAATCAGTTATTCCATACCATATAACATCATGCTCAGCAATAAAAGAGAAAAGAGGAGGGTATAGGAGGGTTAGCCATCTTTTGATCAGGAACTGGCTGGGAGTTGGTCTGCCCATAGGAGATGATGAGTGATTGCCTTTACAACACTTGTTTTGTTTTCTTCTCTTCTCTCTTCTTCCACTTATTAAACTATTTATTTATTTAATCTTGACCCCCAAGTTTTCTTGCTTTTATTCTTCCTTTCCTTTTCCCCCATCTCACTGGCGGGGGGAGGTAGGAGGGAGCAAGTGTGTGGTGCTTAGCTGCTTGCTGAGGTTAAACCACAACACCTCCTCAACAGAACAAGGAGGAGAAAAAAAGATGAAATATCTTGTGAGTTGAGATAAAGACAGGGAGCTCACTCACAAATTACAGCTTTGAGCAGAACATTGGCTTGGAGAAAAAGAATTGAATTTATTGTCAATTAAAATATAGTTGCATGGTGAAGAAATACAGATAGTACCCCAGGCTCAACTTTAATTCTTTCAAAACTCTGATACATCCCTTGCCTCCCACCACCCTGAGTGGTGCATAGGGGAATGAGGAATGGAGGCTTGTGGTCAGTGCATAACAGTTCCTCTCTGACACTCCTTCTTCCTCACATTTTTCTCCTGCTCCAGCAGGTTCCTCTTCACAATCTGCAGTCCTTCAGGGTAAACCTCCTCCAGTGTGGAACTTCCAAGAGCTACAGTTCTTTCAGGCCATATTCACCTGCTCCAGCATAGGATCCTTCACAGGCTGTGGTATGGGTATCTGCTCTAGTGTGGTGCGCTCCATGGGCTGCATGGGGGTCTCTGCTCTGGCATCTGGAGCACCTCCTTCCCTTCCTTCTTGTCTCATGCTGATGTTCACACAGATGTTTTTCATAATTATTTTTCCTTACTCTTCACTGGTATACAGTGTTTTGCCCTTAAATACTTTTTCTCTGAGGCTTGGGTGAGGGGCTCATCTATGTCCTTTGGTGAACTCTTAGAGTCATCTGGAAGAGGCTTTGTCCAGCATGGGGCAACCCCTGGCCTTTTCTCACTGAGGCCACCCTTGTAGCCCCAAAGCTACCAAAACCTTGCCACCTACACCCTATGTATGGGGTTTTTTTATGTTTTTTTTTTTTTCTTCTTGTTCTGTGGGGTGTGGGCATTTCCAATAGTCATCCAACCTTTCTTTCATGGAAGCAGCCACACAGCCTACAACTGTTCCCAAATCACAATCTTTGCCATGCTGCAGTATTGTCAAGGAACCTACTGCAGTTCTTGATCTGATGTATCTGAATAAAGGAACTTCCAATTTTTAGTAAAAATATCTTATCCAATTTTTAGTAAAAATCTTATCCAATTTTTAGTAAAAATAAGGATAACTATGCATTTAATTAGAAAAAAAAAAGGAAAAATGACAAATCTCTACCAAAAAATATCATGTCAAATGTATTTCTCAGATCTTTTCCTAGAGAACAGAAAAGTAGAAATAAAATAATTGGGTGAAAAATGGGAATAATGTACATGCAGTGCATACAACAGCATGCAGTCAAAGGTTCTAGAAAATTTTGAAAGCTATTTTGAAAATGAGTGAGTGGTTTACTAACATTTCTCCACTTTTATAAAAAAGTAACCTCACATACTCTAAGTTAATGCTGTCCAATTTTACATGGCTGAGTCATGTTTAGGGACTTATAAACATCTGGACCAACTGTCCACAAAATTCTAATCAAGTTTTGACATGAGTAAAGAGTTACATTTATCTCGTCAGCAAAAGCATTTAACATTAATATTAGTATGTGAGAAAAAGGACTGGCAGAGTAAGTTCTTATTAGTTCACTACTCAGGTCAGGTTTCAGCTCAAGACTGTTGATTCTTACTTTTAAATATCTAAAGAAAGGTGCCCACTTGCGACCTACAGGCTTGACACAAAGTACAGTCATACATATAATACCATTTGTGGTGCCTAGAGTTACCAAATCTGGCTTCTAGTTGTTTATTCCAAAGGGTTAGGATGTCCTACATATCCTATGGCTTATCTATCAGATTTGCCATAGGGTAAGAGTCTTGTGCCTTAGTTCAACTTTCTTAATTCAACTAGGCAGTTGAATTAAGCTTTGGGTGTATAGATTCCAGCTATAGTCAGTGACTCTCCAGGGTGAAATTCAGTTACTGAAACTTTAGGTTCCCTTTGGTATCTCATCTGTCCTCCAAATGTGTGCTGATAAGTTTAATTAATCATCCAAAAAATTTTGGCAGGAAAAGATGCTTATATGAGTGTAGCAATTTTAAACATTAAGCAAACTCCACAGGATTTCTGTGTTGAAAGTTGTGCCATGAAACACAGCCCACAGCCTCTTTTTTTTTTTTTCCTTGATGTAAGTCAATAGGCACCTGAAATGTTGCAAAAGGATACCAGATGATTGTACACCTGCTTTCCAGCTGCTGATGGTTGACACATGAGATATGCCACTTAGTTGATACAGTTCCCAGACCAAACCTTGTCAGCATAGTTAGCCAGGAAGAAGCACTCACATATTTATCTTCATGGAAGGGAGCGAATCACGTGGAAAGATGTCAGTTTCAGTCAAATTTGAAGTTTAACTGCATGGAGTTATTTACCAATTATATCCATAGATGTAGTATGCTAATCTCTGAAGCTTGTTTCTACTGGGTGCTATTTGAGCCCTGAATATTACAGATGCTGTTTCTGGGAAAATGTTAGGCAATTAGATATATCCTAAAGCCTCTTTCACCTGTATTTTAACATAGTAGGGATTGACAGTTTTTCCTACATGAAACCACACTAATCTATGCTTGGATTGTACATGTCATCCTTTGTTTACAAATACTTTCCTGAATACTCACTTTTCCATCCAACTCTTTATGGGAGTTACAGGAACAAGCATACAAGGAGTCATCTTTTCCTCCTTTCCTTTCTACATAGTGATATGTTAATAAAGATTGACACCTCCATTGATATCCCAGGCTGCAAAATGATAGAAGGAAAAATGGCAGAGAGATCAAGGCTTTCTGTAAATCCCACCACAATTAAAACAGAAGTAAATAAGCAAATAAATAAAAAAGTCTGATTTTGTAGAGGAATAACTCTGAAACTACTCTTTCTCCCTCAAGATCTTCAGAGAAGGCTGAAATATATTCTGTTGGACTTGAAGCTGAGTTCATTTAGACTACAACAGAATTTTGAAATAGAAAAAAACCCAACCAAAACCCCAAAAGCCAGCAATGCAACTCACTTTTGATTTGATCAATACTGTTCTGTGATATTACCAATCTTTTTTCTTTCAGATTTTTTGACTGTTTAATTTTGTCTTTCTTGTTATCTGTAGTAATCTTAAAATAAAAATACTCTGCAATGAAAAAGTGAACAATTTTCAAAATTTATTTCCCCTGTGTTTGCCTAAGACTTTTCATCCCATTACAGTGAAATTAATGAAAATTTTGGTGCCTCAGAGATGTAGGTTTTGGCATATTAATGTTCATCAAAACTTTTTTTTCTTAGCTCTATAAATCCTTTATGTGCCAAGGAATTACAGGAAAGAAAAATAACTATTTAAAAGCATACATATTTATACATCATATGTTTCATAAAGATAGGAAAATATTTTCTCCTTGAATTTTCATGAGATTAAACTTTCTCTTTCTCAAAGCAAGGTAGTGATTGCTGAGGTTGACCTGTATATCTTAAAAATTAATGCACTTGCTGAAGAATTACCAGGTTACTTCTTCTGTAACCCCAAACCTACACACTTAATATGAAGTCTCCAGTCTGTGTATTAAAAATCTTGCCTTTTGTTAAATGGACAGCTCTGAATATATAGAATTAAGAACTGCAGGTTATGGATGCTGCTCCACTTAGAAAGTGTAATGAACTATCCATCCTGATTACAAACACAAATCATAATCAGATTTCGAGCAGAAGAAAAAAAAGAAACTTGTAAATGAAGGAGCTAAATGAGCAATACAAGACGTACAGAAAGCTGTCAAAAACATTCAGAAAATGACTAAGTAAAACTCACTATATATAGATACAAGAGGGAAGACAACTTTCTAAAGGTATAAATAACCAAACTGGCAGGTAAAATGAATGGATGAGTAGATTTCACTACACTGTATATAGCATAGAAAATAGTCTATGGAAAGTGAACACTCACACTGTTGATGAGATTTGCAGGTACAAGGGGGTAAGGGAAGGAAGAATAGCTATTGTTGAGGACATAATAGTATAGAATGTATATGAAAAGTAAAAATTTTAACAAAAGAATACTTATACTAGGTTCCCAATTAAAGTACAGTTAATATTAGCAAATGTCAAAGTTAAAAATCATTTTGTGCAAAAGGAGATTAACTAGTAGGTCAAGGCACTTAAAGAGAAAGCTTAATTATACTTTTTTAGGTTGGAGTTATGGGAAGCCAGGGAAATGGGTAGAAGTAATAACAACAGTTATCCATATGAATAGCATTCATGGTTCCTTTTTTAATGGTGAAAGTGGGAAAAAACACCCACTTGTTTCAACTCTAAATAGGCTCTTTTGCTAAAAAATACCCTGATTTAAAAAGGAGAAATATGTCTGTTCTGATAAATAAACATAGGCTGATGACTAGGCATAAACCCTAAGAAGACTTATCTACTTCTTATCCTGGTTCTTTTCTGAGCCGTGTGGACCAGGTCCATACAACATAACTGCGTCATAGAACAGACCAGTCCTAAGCAGTTTGGGCAGAAGTCAGTTCCAGTCACTTTGTTGCAGGATGTATATATATATATATATGTATAACCAGAGAATCCCTGTGAGCTCACTCTTTTACCTGGAATGGAGAGGAGCCAAAATCAAATTCCTTCTCTAGATCATTTAGAGTAAAAGAGATGTCCCTGAATCTCCCATCTCCTACTAGATCAGCTTCAGAATGAACACGTTGGATTCCGAGTTGCTGAGGTTGAAGGCTCTCCAGTGCAGCTGCCCTGCTGAGGGTAGGGTCAATCTGAAAAAGGCACAACTGGATTGACCCAGCTCAGGGCTGTGTACAGTCAAGTTTTGAATATCTTCAAGGAAAGATATGACACAATCTCTGTGTGCAATCTGCTTCAGTGTTTGACCTCCCTTATCATAAAAAAAGTTTTCCTGATATTAACATGGAATTTCCTGTATTCTAATTTGTGCCCATTGCTTTGTGTACTGTCTCTGAGCACCTCTGAGCTGAGTCTAGCTCTATCTTCTTTACTGCCCCTCCCATTGGGTATTTTTACATATTGATAGAATCGCCCCAAAAGCATTCTTTTCTTTAGGCTGAACGGTGCCAGCTCTCTCAACCTCTTCTTATATGACAGATGCTCCAGTCCCCTGTTCATCTCCAATCCCTTAATCAAATAAAACACATCTTTACTGCAAGGGTGGTCAAACGCTGAAGCACATTGCCCAGGGAGATTGTTGAGCTTCTGTCTATGGATATATTCAAAACGTAGCTGAATACCAACCTGGGTAACCTGTTCAAGCTGACAGTTCTTGAGCAAGGGGTTGGACTAGACAATCTCCATAGGTCCCTTCTGACCTCAACCATTCTGTGATTCTGTAATCATCTTTGTGGCCCTTTGCCAGACTTGCTCTAGTATCTTAGAATCATGGAATCATAGAGTAGCCCAGGTTGGAAGGGACCTCAAAAGAGGTTCAACTTCTCATGACAAAGGGAGTCTAGATGAGATTATCTAGCTCCCTGTCCAATCACAATTTGAAAAAGTCCAGTGATGAGGATTCTACTGTGTCCCTGGGAAGATTTTTCCAGTGATTTTTTTCACTCTAAAAAATTTCTTTCCTATGTTGAGATGAAACCTCTCCTGCAACTTGTGCCTATTGCCCTTTGCCTTCGTCATTTGGCTCCTTGTGGAGGAGTGGACAAAAGAATGAGAGAGAATACTGAAGTTGCATGCTCATCCTAAACATTTTTCTAATACCTGCCTTTGGGGTGTTCTATGTGGATCCTTGTGAAGAGAGAATCTCCATCCTTTTTGTAGCTCCCTTTAAGTACAGGATACTGTGAGGAGATCCCCCCTAAGCCTTCTCTTGTCCAGGGAGGCAAGATCTAACTCCTTCAGTCTTTCCTCATGAGGCAAATTCTCTAGCCCCTTGATCATGTTCCTGGCCCTCCTTTGAACCAACTCTATGTCTGTGTATCTGTCATACTGGCGAGCCTGGACCTGGACCCAGCACTCCAGCTGTGGTCTCATCAGTGTTGAGTAGCGGGAAAGGATCATCTCCCTTCGTCAGCAAGCAATGGCCTTCATAATGCAGCCCAGAAAACTATTAGTCTTCTTTGATGCAGGGGTGCATTACTGGCTCATGGTCAGCTCTCACTGCCTTTTCTGCTAAGCTTCTTTCCATCAGGTCAGCCCCAAGCCTGTGCTGGATATACATGTATTACACTGAAACAAGTCAAAAGTGATGCTAACTAGACAGGAACACTGTCAGGTAAACAGGAAAACTGTGCCTATGGTAAAGGAAAGAGCTGATACTAAAACCTAATGACATATCTATTTATATATATATTTATATCTAACTGTGATCCTATGTGAGTCAGATGTAGAAAGAAATCAGCAAGTAGAAACTAAAGACATATTTCCTTGAGTTAGGGTAAGAGAACAGCTGTCTGATGAAGAGAATATCTCCATTGTTCAGTGCTGAAAGAAAAAAAAGAATGGAACAGGAGGGAAGAAAAAGGGTGAATGCAGAAGGGGTAAAGGAGATGGGATGCAAAGAAATATTCAAGATTCTCCTTGTATAGTAGGTGTGTGGCAGGGTAGTTTTGTCATATAAATGAATAGGGTGTCAGATAAAGAAAACGTAAGAGTATTTGAACAGAGAGATTTCGTGAATGCATATGATTCATGGAGAAGAATGAAAAATACAATAGTACAGTTATGATTCAAATTCCAAATAAGAATTATGTTTCCACAGGTGATTCTTCATTATTTTTCTTCTTCTCAGTATCAGGCTTCTAGTGCTTGCAATCCTAAGACTTACAAGGAAATAGCTATACGATTAAATGACTAATAACTAAAAGGAGAGGCCACTTAATGCCTGTTTTATAGGGGTAGTACTGAGTGTAATGGCTGAAATAAGGCTGCGATTTATTCCTTACTTAAGCTGGATAATGAAACGATAGGCCGAGTAATAATGACAAGCATACTAACTCTGTAAGTATTTTCCAAAACAAAAAGGCTTGGGATGGGAACATGAAGAAAAGCAAAAGGTAAAAAAAAAATAAAAATCAGCGGGGAGATTAATAGATCTTTTAAAAGCAAAGTTCAGTGAAAAAATATAATTGGTATCTAAGCTCCTCTCTTTTTGCAGTATTCTGCTGCAGTAATAAACTGTATAAAGATTAGTCATAGGAAGCTGAATAAGAGGTCTGGAAAGAAGGAAGTGAAAGACAGGATTAAAGAAAAGAACCCAGAGAAGTTGAGGATACTGTGGACCATAAACAGATGGTGATAGCAAACTGTGCAAGAAGAAAACAAAAGGAATGGATTAGAATACTTTTGTGGAAAATTCACTAAACTGTGGTAACCTAAAAGTATTTTGTCAAAGAATGATCATGAAAAAAATTTTATTTATGGAATCAGAATCATCTTGTTTACGTAAGATGTATCAAAAAGTAGATAATATCATTGATATAGGGACAAAATATAGGACATGGCACTCTGTCCAGATGCTATGAGTTGAATTATTAATTACTACAGCAGGTTGGCTAGAGATTAATATAAAATATTATACAGTAAAGTTGGCAGTATTGTGCACTGGCCAATCCTTTAGAATTATGGACTACAAGAAAGATACAAATAGGATTGGTATGTCCCAGATAAAGAAATAGAAAGGAAGACCGTAAAGTATTATAGGATTTTACTATCTTTTTCATTAATTATATACTGGATAAGCAGGAATGGTAGCTATAAAATAAAGAACTAATTGAGGGACACTGCTTCATCATGGACTTCCTTTTTCGGTTTTAAAGAACAGGCAATGAAAATGACATAATAATTTAAAAATATTATAATCATGCCTTAAATTGAACAGCATGGAAGGAATAACAATAATGTCAATAATTTGAGTGGGGAGACACTATAGCAACCTCATGTAACCTGGAAATTTGGTCCATCCTAGGAATATAGGTCCTTAGAAAGTAACTTTAAAGAGCACTGAGCTTACATACTAATATTAGTGCTGCTTTAGGATAAGACAGTAAGAAGGAAATCCACTTATGCTTGGCAACTGATATGCATAACAGGTGACCCAACCAATATAATGAAAATGTATTTTAGCAAGAAACAAATAGACAGATTTTCTTCTGGTTTGTGGTTTTGTTTTTTGGGAGGGAGGTTGTTGTTGGGGTTTTTGGGGTTTTTTTTTGTTGTTGTTGGGTTTTTCTTTTGGTTGGTTGGTTGTTGTTTTATTTTTTCTTCCCAGTCTTCTTGTTTTTAATAGAGAAGTGTATTCTTATTCTAATTTTTACAAATATAGAAAAACTGTGTATTTTATTAAAATTATATATCTAAACTGTGCTTTTGGATTTGGTGTGGATCATGACTTCCTCATACCTAATCATTGGCTTGTGGTTATGTGAATCTGTTGATGCATAAGATTTCATGTCTGTACTAACTCAATTAACCTTTATCATAAAAACACTCACAATTCTTATCTGAAAGCAATGTACCACCGATTTCCCCAAGATTTATTATTCTGCTTCATGAGCTTTTATATTCTGCTCAAATGGGTTAATTTCATTTAGCATGAAAAATCTATGAGATTGGTTTGTTTCTGTTGAAATCAGTAGAAATTTTTTCCACTGGCATTAAGGGAAGCTGAATCTGATCAAGTATGCATACTCCAGTTAATGGAAGTAAATAGGAATATCAGGAAGAGACCCCGTCCCACCTCAAACTAACATCCACACTAAAAATGAATTTCCTCATACTTTGTTCAGAGGATCTTCTCCAAGTGATATGTTTTTAAGTTAGCATTATTCTTTTTTGAAAAGTCACACTATGTTTTCCAACTATCCTTTGCATAAAATGCAACATTGCAACATAAAAAGTCATACACTAGCAGGTTAAGATTCAGTGACCTTTACACAGAATAAATTCTATCTTAGTAAAAACTAAAACAATAAGATGGCCTTTTGCACGGAACAAAGCTTTATATATATGCTCATAAACAGTTAGGTACAAATATTGTACAGATATCAGAGAGACGGGCTAGCTAGGCACACAGACTTCACACTTGTGTAAAGACTACTAGGCTAATACCCTAAGACAGATATTAATTTAGGGAGAAGTCTTGTCATGGCAGACTGAATATTAATTTCAACTAGAAATTTAAAATTTGACTTATGTCCTTGTTTCAGCTGAGATAGACTTAATTTTCTTTCTAGTGGTTGCTGTGTTTTCAGATTTGGTATGAAAGAAGCATCAGTAATGCATATTGTTGTTAAGCAATGTTTATACTAGTCAAGGACTGTTTTCAGCTTTCTATAGAAGCTGAGAAGGAGCAGAGACAGAATAATGGAATGGCCAATGGAATATTCTGTACCATAGATGTCATGCTCAGTATATAAATGGGGGTTGACTGGGTCGGGGGGGGGAGAAATGTGCAATCTCGTCTCAGGTTGGGCTGGGCAACCAATTCGCTAGGCAGTGAGAGTGACTTGTGTCCTGCATATTCTTTTACCATTATTATTATTGCTATTTTCCTTTTCCGTTATTTTTCTAGTAAACTGTTACCTCAGCCCATGAGCTGTTTGTGGCTTTTTTTTCCTTTACCTTCATTTTCTCTCCCTTCTGCCTACCCTTCAGGGAGGGGTAGGGAAGGGGAAGGAAAGGGGGGTAAGCAAGAGGCCGCATGGTCCTAGTTGCTGGCTGGGGTTAAACCATGACAACTTATAAGAATAATTTTCAGTTAAATAAAAATGTTTTCAGATCCTTCTAACATTCTTCCTTCATGCTTATATGAAGATCTATGGTCTTTTAACTAGTATCCTAAAGGTGGAGAAGAGCCGCAAATGCATATGCATCAAGAAGACTGAAGAATACAAGGCTACTTAAAAGTAATAGAAGTAGAATCTTTTAAAGACAGGAGATCAAACAAACTTTTATATAATGAAAAGTAAATCTGTATCCACTTAATAGCCCTAATTTCAGACAAGAACATGAATAAGGTTTTAATTGTTACAATAATAGCAAAGTTGTAGGTATGTTTCTATCCCTGTCTCTCTTGGTCCCTCTAACCCTGCACCTACATACCAATCCTTCTTCCTACCTACATATCTGTGCAGCTTCCTATGGTTTTGAGATTGTCGATTCCTGAATGATCCACACAAAAATCACTGTGCAAGTAATCCAGCATAGTTAAAAAAGAAAACCCTAACTGCTGTCACATAACTGTAAGCACATCTAAATACCCTATAAATGTGGAAAAAAAAAAAACTGTGAAGGCTTTTAGACCTAAGATTTGGAGACTAGAACTATTTACATAGTCAGAAACAGCTGAAAATTGTTTTCAGAGTTTGCTCATCACCACCTGTTAGTCATCAGTTCTGTGGTATGTCAAACAGAACCCACATGCTTTTGACAAGCTTACTGTGCCTGAATTCTGAAAATTTTGAGAAAATTTGATATATTAACCACCATGCTGAAAATTAATTTAGGATGAAAAGTCATCTGTCTTGTCACAAAAGAACATTCTTATCCTGGCTAGATTCTTTTCAGTCTATGTAATAGTTTGTCTTAACAGCATCCTCTTCTGATAATCAGTAACTTTAAATTCTAGTATGTACAGATTTTACCTATTTGTTTGCGTCAGTCTCAGAATTATTTGGACCTTAATTTAAACTCATTTTTTCATTTGGTGGACTTGGCAGTGTTAGGTTTACAGTTGGACTCGATGCTCTTAAGGGTCTTTGCCAACCTAAATGATTCTATGATTTGAAATTGGTAATATCAGTGATAGGCATGGCGTTAGCATAGCTATGGAGGATTGGATTCTGCAAGCAAACCCTGCTATTTTTACACCATAGGACAGCAGGCATTTGCTTGGTTAGGGTTGGGTACGTATAAGTTTATAAAGGGGGCCTTTGTTTAGTCATTTAAGAAGCTGTTAGCTCCATATATATATACAGTGACTAAACAATCAGCATTCCACAGAGTAGCATCCCTGTCTGAATATAGACCATTGCTTTAAGTATTCACCCTAAAAATATGCATATCAGTTTAACTCTACCAATGATATTTAAAGCTGATACTGCATCTTCCCTAAAAATACCCTTTCACAGATAGGATGAGGACGTACATGTTGACTGCTCAGCTATTCTTTCTGTGGTTTCTGTAGCACCAGCAGAGCAGCATCTTTCTCCCTTCATTCAGCTGAGTCAAAATGGTATAGTCTTCCCTGCATATCAGTGATTTTCAAATCTTGTCATTTGGGCTTCACTCTAAATTTAATATGTAGGCTCATGTTCCTTTCAGTTACAATCCCTGTTTCTGTAATTTAGTTTCTCTTCCTTATGATCAGACTTATAAGCAACAGGAACCCCTTCTCACTGGGGAGCTGTTATCACAAACTATGTTTTTACCAGACATGCTTGCTTGCAGCTAGCTGCACTCACACAACACCAGTCTTGGTTCGCATCACTATGTGTTAATGAAGTAAAGATAAGAATAATGAATCTGTTAATTTAGGACCAACATCAGGAGATTTACATATTCAGTATCACTGTTTTGGGTTCTTTGTTGAGTTTTTTGTGGTGTTGGTTTTGGTTTGGTTTTTTTTTGTGTGTGTGCTTTTTTTTTTCCCCCAGCATTCCTCTGAGTTCAGCATTACTACACTTGTTTGTAATTGCAGAGTATCTGGGCAATAATGTTTCCTGTAGATGATGAAAACAAGCAAATCTGCTAAGAATAACACTATGTAGCTCCAATATGAAAAAGTGGGGGTGAGAGAGAAATAATGTGTGAAAGCTTTTTACTACTACTCTGTAGGGAAATGTGCATTAGCAAATATGCATATTTTAATCAATTCTAACTGCTGAGTGAGAAATTCTGGCTTATGAATACTGCTGTTCTGAATTTGCATTTGCAGCCTCACTTTCCTTAGGAAAAAAAATCAGAATATTGTTCTCAGAAGTGTATTTGAAAAATGTTACTTGTCATTAACAAAATCAGCAAAGGCCTTCCAAAAGCAGCAGTATATGCTCCACATGAAAAAAATATTTAAATAACTTTTTCCTGCTTAAAGGAGCATGAGGGGTTTATGGACTTGTAGACTTAATCACTAGTGATTGGCCTTCATTATCTTCTTCTTTTTTTTTAGCTGAAAACTTTGTGCTTATATTTTTTATGGTAAACCTGGGGTTTTTAGCCCCCACTGGAACAACATGTTTCATTGTATACTGTATGTAAAATATTATAATAATTGAAGCATAGATTTGATTTCTGGAAAAAATTGTCAGACAGGATTTTTCTGAAGTAATCCAGATCCTAGATGTTATTAAAAACATTTTTTCTAGAATATGGTTCAACAATCTTGAAAAATTTATTTATTTTTTTTTTTAGTTTGTAACTTCCAATTAGACAGTGATTTAGTAGTGGAAAAAATTGCTATTTTTGTTGACAGAAAATTTGAAAGTCTTCCTACAATTTTTAGATTTTTTCTCAGAACCTCTCAAGACTGAGAACTAAAAAATAAAACCACATTTTTTTCTTTTCTGCTTACTATTTCCATATCCTGGTAACATGCAACACATAATAACAGCTTATATATCCCTTGGTATATTCACTAAGCTATTGTTTCTAACACTGTACTGTGCATATACTTTCACTCTGATCTTCTGTGGTATTCTAGTCTACTACATTCTACTGATGATTAAGCAGTAATGCGACACAGCCATGTATAAGTAACAGAGACATACATAGTTAGTGTTACTTGCAATTTATTACAAAGCTGAAGTTTAAAAATAATTTTTTTCTCATAATTGATTTCTGTATTTTTATAGTTTTAAAACAATGTAACAATTTTTTCACAGCTATAAAATGTTAAATAAAGCCAGATGCAACACAAAGATTGAATATAACTTTAAGACTGTCATCATCACATTAAAGGATCAGTGTTTTTCTATTTTAAGTTTGTCTTATTCATTTTTTCGGTATTCATGGGATATGTGGAAAAATGAAGGAAAGAAATCCTTGGGCTGAATTAGAATCACAGAATCATTTAGGTTAGAAAAGACCTTTAAGCTCGTCGAGTCCCGCTGTAAACCTAACACTGCTAAGTCCACTTAGGTGGACTTAGGTGGTCCGCTTAACCATGTCTCTAAACACTGCCTCTGCACATCATCTAAGTTCCTCAAGGGATGATGACTCAACCACTTCCCTGAGCAGCTTCTGCCAGAGGCTGATAACTCTTTCAATGAAGACATTTGCCTAGTATCCAATTTAAACCTCCCCTGATGCAACTTGGGGCCATTTTCTCTTGTTACCTAAGAAAAGAGACCAACACCCACCTCACTACAACCTCCTTTCAGGTAGCTGTATAGTTAATAGGTTCTCTGATTCTCTGAGATTTGGGAGCTAGATAACATTCCTCTGTCCCATACTTGATGTAGGTTATAACACAGTTTCTACTTGGTTTCCCTGTGAACCACTGGACAGTTTTCTGTTATGGTGATGCTGGTCTCAGGGATATTTTTTTTGTATTATGGGAAGGTTTTGGGTTGGTTTTGGTGTTTTTTTGGTTTGTTTTTTCTTTGTTTGTTTGTTTGTTGTTTATTTTTTTCCAAAACTTCTTGCTTCGTAGGTTCATTCACCAATTTTCAGATCAGAAGAAAGAATGGTTACTTGCCTGACATGTAAAGCATCCAGTCTATCCATATAACTTTCAAAGAAAAACAAATTTTGCATGAATGCATAAATTCAGCATAAATGAATGCACATTTTTATGACAGTGCATGGCACAGTGTAGAATAATAAAGTGCTCCCTTTGGATTCTTTTTGATAGTCTAAGTCTTTGCTTTGAAGAGGTTGTACTAGATTAACATAATGGACTCTTCTAGCCAAAAAACATATGGAATTGTGAAACAGTTGTCTCAAATATCCAGGGCAAGCAAGCTGGTGCTTTAGAGTACCACAGGAAACTAAAATAAGAGCATATTATCTTTTTTTTTTAGTCACCATTTCCTTTTGTTCTGCTTTCCCCATACCCTTCATATCACACATCTTAGGAAATGCCTGGTGAGAGGAGCAAACATTCAGTTTTTTTGTCTTAGAGGACGCTGTGGTTAGAAGATGTACATTTCTTTCTCTGCTGCTCCAGTACAGCACCATAACTGTAAAGAATTGAAGGTATTGACCTTTTTGCTGGACGACATGCATGTATAAAATAGAGTTGGAATTCTTTGTAGCTTCTGATTCTGAAAAGAAAGGCAGATTTACCTTGCAATCCATTTCACCTTTTTGCACAGATTCAAGAAATTGAACTTCTGCTCTCTTTCTTTAAACTCAAAAATCTATAATGCTTATGTATCCCATAGGTAACAGATTAAATGAAATAATGAGATGAAATCAGAAGAAATCAGAAGAAAAAAATTATGCAGAAGCCACAGCTTCTTTGACTTTTTGTACTAAAAATTTTCATAAAACATCCTAAGTATTTTGGCTGGACAATTAGCTCTGTTTGTTATTATGAATTATCTGTTGCTTGAAGTGCATAGTCAGTGGGTAATTGAGGATATTTTAATACAGAGTAAGCTTTTGCCATCTGTCCTGCCCTCTAATTAGGATGCAAACCCCACATAATTCACAATTGCATAGTAAAAATACAATAATTAGTTAAAATGCATGTGTATGTTCATCATTTATTGGTACATTCATCTGTTACATTTTGGACAAAAAGCAGCAGGAACAGTTTTGTTGTTTTTTTTCCACTCTAACATCAGACCAGCTCTTCTGTTGGTTCAATACTATGGGTTTTGGTGAACTCGTTGACAGGTGTATCGACTGACCATCTGGTCTATAGCATGGAGATTTTATTTATCGCTTAAATAAAATAGTACCATTTTTTTTGCAAAAGGTGTTGCAATACCAAGTTTAATGGCTTCGCAATATTTTGAAGTTTCTTTTGAAGAATCTTTCATTTTATTTTCAGTAGAAGGGTTATTTTTCTAGCCTTCCATTTAAAAATATATAGCACCAAAGAATCTTATATTTCACTTTTAATAAAATGAGTCATTATTGTCCGCAGACCTGCTGCTATGAAGACAGCCTGATATTTTGAAGAACTCATTGTGTATAATGTGTACACTAGAGTGTAGGAATCTATTCTCCAGTTATCTTTCAGTTTAAATGACTGTATTAACACACTTGTGCATTGCTCTCAAGTATTATTTACTCAGCATTCCAAACTAAAATGATTGTCTACCTTGCTGTCATATGTGTCTTTTTTTTTTTATCAACTACATGATGTTGAATACTTTGAGTTTCAAGGCTAAGAGAAAAAATAATAAAATTAAATGATTTCCCTAGAAGCCATGTGAATGAATCCCACATCTTGATTTCCAAAGTAGTTGTATTTGGTTAGAAAAATACTTAGCCTTTCCTTTTATTGACATTTTCTTTTTCTGCCCTATTGTGTAAATGCTCATTTCCTAATATCTCACTATAATTAGTAACTTCGCAAACGTCAGGTGACTTTATTATAATACTTTGTATTTCTATAGAGTGAAAATAAGGAAAATGCTGTCCACCTCCATTCTGTGGAAGAGATCAAGACTGATATGGATATATCATGTTATTTCAGTGCATTCAGATTTGAGTAAAAGGACAATTTTAGTGCCTTATATTCTACTCTCAGAAAGAAGAAGATAGTTTTTCAACTAAACTCCAAAATCTAAAGAAAATTAAACATAACTCTTACTATACTCTTTTAATTAATTACTTCACTAATTGTTATAGTATATAATATTGCATATAAAAATATGATTAATGATTATTTTAACTCTTGCTCATTAACACTCTTCAAAATAACTTTTCTAGTAATCTCAGTAGGAAATTCCATCACAAGCTATGTCTAAGGACTAAGCATTAAAATAAAAATTTGTTATTATTATTCTAACTAAACCAAACAGACTTTCAACAGTAAGGAATACTATTTGTATTATGATTTTAATGGGACCTGGATGGTCATGGGAACTTCTCTACTGACGGTCTGCACAACTATGACAGGACACAGAATTGGCCCACAGCTATAAAGATAGGAAAAAGAGTAGTTCTCCCTTTATCCTAAACTGTAGAGATTCCTCTGCCCAGATCTACCTGAAAACATCAAAAAATAAAAAATTGAGTTCATATGCATGTTCTTCGAGGCTAAGAACAGAAATTTGCCTTTTGTCTACAGAACAAAAGCCCACTGTCTGTCCTAACAGAATTGTAAGTGCTCCAGCACCTAAACTCTTACAGAATCCAGTATCACTGAGGCAACGAGGAGGTAACACATGGAATCCGTCTGCCAGTCTACCAGGAGACCTACCCAGTATCTCAGACAATGCTGGATCTCAATAATCAAGGTATCACCTCTGAGCACGGCTTCAGCCAGATGACATTCTTAACATTTTTCTTCATCCTTAAAGATTGGTAAAACTGCTTTGCCTGCAGATATTTTTAATTTATTCACTGGCATTTCTCTTTTCATGAGCAAATTAGAAGCTGAAAGTGCCTGAAGTGACATTTATAAAAATTTCTGCAGTAGGCCTTACAGTGCACCTCCTTCTGCCAGTTTGAATGGTGTTGATCGTCCAATTTGTAACTAGCACTAGTAATAAAAACAGCTGCGTTGTTCTTCACAGCATGGATTCCCAATTTCAGTTCAGTTCTCATGTTCTCAATATCATTGATCCAAAACTGTAAATAAAAGATCCTACTGTATGATTTGTATCCAAGCTATGTGATTTGTAGTTCATCCCTCTTCTTAGTGATGTACATTCCACAAAAAATGGCAGGCCTTTCATTAGTCCTGACTACCACTTGTTTTTATTTCTGTTGCATTTTGGTCTACAATATGAAATACGGAGATCTCTGTCCTAACAAGTTACTATACTGCGCATTCTCAAAGTAAAGGTCTTTCCCGGGAATTGAGAAGTTTGACATAAAATTAGAACATACACCCCAGAAATGTCTTAGTATGGTAGACATGGCATAAAAACCCAAGCAATGGGTCCAAGCAACAGATCCCAAGAAAATTATGTGCATCTGAAGCAGACATAAAGGATAACTAGATGTAAATCTAAAGTATGACTGAGATTCAGAAGAACAAATCACTGTCAGAACTGATTGAAAACTTTGAACATATCTGTTGGCTTACAAAAGGAACCCCTAGAATGTCAAAAACAATTAAGATTAATTGTCAGCATGATCTTATAGAGCTTGAAGAGTGCATCATGGAAACACCTGGAGAAATAACAAAGGCTTAATATTTTCTGGAAAACTGTCATCTGAAGGAAAGTTTAGAAGGATGTCTTAAGGTGAAAAGCTGGAGAATCCAGCTTGAGGATGCTGGAGAATTTTGTAGGACAGAGGAAACTGGTGCAGTCATGCCCAGATTGCATTTTGAGAACAATTCTTGGAGAGGTCTGCACCCAAACCTGAATGGATATATTTTTTCAAAGGAAATATGCTGATTGATTTCAAAAGACAGGTTAGAAAATAATTACTTTCTTTTTTTGTTTGTTTGAAATGCAAATGACAGAAAACCACAGTCCAGAACCAAACTGGGCAGCTAAAGTATTTGATGATGTAGAAATACCCTCACATATGTATACACATACACAGACACATGTGTAAGAATACCAGTAGATGCAATAAGATAATTTAAAGAAAAAAAAAAGAAAAAAACAAGGTATGTCCAAATGTTCTAAGGATAAGAAATAACAATACATTGAAAGATGATCTTCATTTAAAAAGCCATTGGAAAAAAAAATGGAAGTCGGATGCATTCATTTTACTTCAATATAATGAGAAGATTAAATTATGAACTCATTTTGGTGGTATCCTTACAGTAAAATATCTGACCAACATTTAAAATTACCATGGTAAAGTTCATCTTGTGAAAGAAAAACAAATCTTTTATACATAACTATACCTCTTTCAAAGTTATAATCAGAAACATAATCTTTATTTTTCTGTTACCATGAAAAATGACCAAGGCACATAAAATTGCTGATACATCATATTTACAACAAATGACACTTGTTCCTGGTGGCATATTTCTCTAGTTAATATGCAAATAAAAATGAAACTGTAGATAAGGAACTAAGTACTACAGTTTGTCTAATAGTGTAGCATACACCTGGTATTTTAGAATTATATAATCTACACATATTATGAGCTAAAATATGGAATTTTCTGCCTTTTCAGTGAAGTGACAAATTATAAAACTACGTCAGTAATAGAAGTACGAATTACAAGGCTTATTACTTTTTTTTTTTTTTTTTTTTTTTTTTACCTGTCTAAGGAACTCTGGATCAGCAGGCATTTGGACTTGGCTATATTGGTGTTTAATATCCGATTTTGGCACGCTGTCTTTGCATCATAAAACTATGTCAGCATATTCTATACATTTTCTTTTAGATTGCCTTAGTCTTGAAATTAATAATTACAGCAAGGAAGAGCTTTGACTTTCGAAGATGTGAAACAATATGAAGACTACTATTTTGGACTCTTCTGTTCAAAAATGCTGTTTGAACAATTATTTTGTTTATGTCTCTGTTGTGTTTTATGCCTTTCTGACATCCAGTCATGCTGATCCCTAAAAACATTTCATTAAGAAAATTGCCCATAAACTGCAAATGAATCACTAAGTGAATTTTAAAGTTCAGCTTTGCCAACTGTAACTCTTCCCAGTCTTTCCACGAAGACATTTAGCAGACACACTGGACTCTGTTCAAATGTCTCAACAGAGTTGTCCAGGAAGATGAGCGATGCCCTAGCAAATCCTGGCTGTCCTCCAGCTGCCATTCTGTAGTGATGTGGGTCTCCTGAGTGTCCCATCTGCAATCCCTGTGTGGACCTCTACCGCATTTAGTAAGTGTTTTAAGTGTTGTTTCGCCTGATTGAGAAGTTGAACTTGAACACAGTTCTCCTTAAATTCCAGGACTTTGTCCTAGTTCCAGGATGCTGGCAGCTATGTGATGGTTTAAGGTTTACTAAACAAGAAAATGGACAATAAGCCAAAATAAAATCCTGTAAAGTAAATATTATGGATTTATGGTTGTTATGTATTATTAATTTAATAATTACTTAATTTATAAATTTATGGGATTTATTTCTGACAACTGTCATTGGTTTGGGGAATTTCAAAGAAAAAAGGGAGGGATTATTACCCACATCCCTTGCCAATCCCTCTGATGAAATTCAATCCTGCCACAAAGAAACTTGCCAGGAATGTGGAGCCAGAGGCAGAAACAACAGTTTAATAAACAAATACATAAATACTTTTCAACTTGGGTTACCCATCACAGAAATAACTCTTCAGATAACACCAGTAGGACTATTTAAAATGCTATTTTACTTCACTTGTCTTGTTGCTGAAGACCTATTCTTACCTTTCTTGTACATTAAACTGATTCACATGCTATAGTAATTCAACAGTTTGCATGATACTCTAGTGTCTCCCTCTACGAACAGGATCCCTGTGAATGAATAGGATATTTTAAAATGAAAACAATGTTTTGAAAGTGAAAATAAAAACCTATCCTGATTGTTCTAGCATTTTGAATTTCTAACTGTTACTGATGGTACTTTAAGAGAGCTAGAATAACCCTAGTCTATAGTTTCTTTTTTAGAGAACTTGGAATCTGGAAATTCACTTATTTTTAAAATAGACCAATATAAGTTTAACATGATTAGTCTCATACTTACCCAGATAAAAACTATTAAATCTTGAAGATTAAGCAAGTGCAACATAGCAGATTTTTTGAATTCCCAGGAAGACTACTTTCAAGTCTAAAAAATTATGTCATGGATTAGATGTGAATAGTAATTTTAAAGAATATTGCTGACAATTTACTGTGTCTAAAGCTAGCCTATGGAGCCTTTGAATAACCAAAACCATCAAATCCTTAACACAGATTGTTCTTATCAGGCACAGATTAAGGTAACTTTTAATACAGCTTTAAGATAGGTCAAGCTTCTGTGCAGTTATGAAAATTGGAGAAAATTCCTATTGGCACGTTCATACTGACAGGAGGCTTTGCCTCCTGTTTCATTCCAGTTCATGACTCTTGGAATTGGCAGTATATGTGCTAATTTTCACTTGAAGTTTGTAGAAAAACAAATAGTTGTTTTCTTTGTGGTGAAACCAGTTTTCATGTCGGAGGACAGTCTGCACTAAAGATGTACATTGAAAGATGAACCTTTCCATACCATCTGACTCTGGGACTGTAAGGCATTCCCAGATACTGATAGTAAAAATAGTGCAGAGTTAACTGTGTTTTTGTGAAATCAAGTCAGGGAAGAATCCTGTCTTGTAGTACCCCAGTATGATCTACAAGTCACTGTGCAGTCACTGGTGTAAGGTCAACTAAACTGTTCATCTTGGTGAGTGAGAGGTACAGAGGGTTTTCTCCAAGATCCTGTTCATGAACCTTAAGTTGGAAAGGGATGTAGCATTTTATAAGGACTTTTCCATGGAGAGGTTCCCAGACCATAATCTATCACTGAACTGGCTTGAAGACACTTTTCCCTAGCAGATAAGATTTCTATGCTTTGTCTGCATCTATTTATCATGACTGAAAGTTAACATGATTTCATTAGTATAAATGAAGATGATCATGAAAGCTGTTTTGTTAGGCTGGGTTTTTTTTTTGAGCAGGGGCAGGTGAAAGAGCTGGAAAACAATAATTTTTTTCACAGTGTACTACTGATTTCAAACTTTATGTTTAGAAAGTGGAAGAAGAAATTTCACCAAATAATTAGGTAAAAAATTGAAAATTATTTTCATTAAGGTATATTTTGTTGTTATTTAGAATCAGAGAATCGTAGAACGGTTAGAGTCAAAAGGGACCGTAAGGGGAAAGGGACCTTAAAGATCATCTAGTTCCAACCTCCCTGACATGTCTAGTTTGCCTGATTCTAGTCTGATAAAAAGAAGTTGGTGCAGATGCTGCACCTCTTAAGTCCTGAGAATGGTCCACCAGCCCATTCCAGGTTACTCACCTGTAAGAAGTACCAGACAAGGGGCCAGCTTTGCCCCTTTTTATTATTTGATATTTGGCAAGTTACTACGTTTTCTACAAATGTTTTCTACAAACTACAAATGCTTATTTATTTCTCTTTCAGCCAATGCCACTCGGATGTTGTCAGCCTCAGTTAGGGACAGTGTTGAAGAAAAGATAACACAGCTTCTTTCTTTTGAAGAATGGAAAAAAAAATTCAAAGCTTAAATGATAAATAATAGAATATAATTATGTAGAAAACAATAGGAACCAGTTTCTTTCTTTCTGTAAATGTTTTTAAAAGTACTTGAGTGAACTGTTTAGGATCAGTTTGTTTTTTCTACAGTTTTGTTTATGGTTTGGTGTATCTGGAAAGTGTTCTGCATATAGAATATGTATATTTATTAATGTATTATTATAGAGATAATCTAAATTGATTTGAAGAAGAACTAAATTTTAAATTGTATAATATTTTTCCTCTTTTCCATTAAAAATTAATCATTTTCTTAGTTTCTTTTTTTTAATGCTGATGACATTTTCTGTCATCTTGATAAAGGAAAGGGCTCTCCAGATATATTTATAAAAAATTTAGATGGTTAACAACATTTTTTTATTTTTTCCTTATTTAGGTACATCCATGATATAGAGATATGATACAGTGAGTAGACTCAACCAAGCATACCACAACACACTGGAAGAGGAATATTGAAAAATTTTTCTTGAAATGTTAATTTCTTTTTCATAGATTTTTATAGAGAGAATAAAAAATGTGACTCAGAAATAAAGTTTATTGATATAATACAGAAAAGGATAGAATCAATATTGAAAAGAAATCTAACATAATGGAAAAAGAAAAGCTTTTCATACTTGAATGGAAGAAATTTCTTATTTTATAAAGTGATAACACAGTATCTGAAGAATGAAATTAATTACTTATTGAAGGGGTTTGTTTGCTTGTTTGTTTATTGTAACATTTTAAAGATTCACATATAAGGAAGATAAAGTGAATACTGATGCTGTGTGTCCTACCAAATATTATTCAAAACTGAGATTAAGTTCTCAAAAAAAACATAGTCAAGTAATTTTATGTGCCAGATTGACACATGGAGAAAATTAGAAGAATTCTGGAAATGCCAGGCTTCATGTCTGGAGTTATTCCCTCCTTGCCTCAGCCATTGATTATTTATATAAAACTAAAAAAGTTGAGGTGGTGTTTGTTGGGGTTTTTTTTCCCAGTTTTCAGCCTGTCAATTATCATGTTTTACCCATTTACCCATACCCTGAAAACTTTCTTTCACCAAAATCACCTTTTGCTTCGCTTATGTGTACTACCTACCATTGTGGGACCCAATTATTATAATACGGTTCTATGCAAATTACAGGAGGTTTGCAAGGTCAAAGTTTTTCTGGAAAGCATACAGTATATTCCTATCTGTTGAAGAACTTTATTTGAAGAAACTTGTAAATGAGTACTGGACCAAACCCAGGGCAAAGAAACATAGCATTTAAATTTGATAACCAGCCATAATGATCTGAAATATTGTTTTCCTACACCAACTGAATTTAGCTCAGGTTATAATTATAAAAGCCCAGAAACAGAAGTGATACATTTATAGACAGGCAATATCCTTAGTAACATGTGAAAGGTCCTTTCTGCCATTGTTAGAAAAAACACAAAGGCTGGGTCAAGGTGTGGACACAGTAGTGTCAGCCATCTGTACCACCCAGAATGCAAACTCCAGGAAGGGCGTACAAGGCAGATTGTGTTGCTAATGAAAAATTGTATCAGTAAACATGAACTGTTTACTGAAAGCTGAGGTTTTCTCTTGCCAAACTTATCTACAGATCAATAAAAGTATTTAAGCTTTTAAACACTGAAATGTCCCCAGTAGTGGTGGCATACATAAAAGAGTTTTCATTCTTGATTGTTCCTTTTCTTATTCCTGTTGCTCTTACTAATGTTGCTCAGAAATACCTATTAGCAGTCATTGTGTCAAATCATGACTATGATTTAGGTGTAAGATCAGTTACTCTCCTGTTTCTGACGTGCTTGCAAATCTGTTTTCTTTTTTATTTGATGTGTAATTCTTGTACCATTCAGCTTCCATCTTTCAGTTTACTGGGGGAGGAGATGAGTAGGGTAAGCATAATTGGACATGTATCCCTGTAAATATGATTGTGCTAACACTAGTAAAAAGCCACAGGCTTTTTATTGACTTGGCAGGACAGTGTCTTAGGGCTCATCTGGGCTTGTCTAGGCCTAAGCTGTTTTTACCTTTTTTCAGCTGTGATAGCAATTGCCTAGTGGTCAGGTAACTGCTTCTTAAATTTGTTTTGGATTTTTTTTAACTTTATGCAGTTGTGCAATATGAAGCCTACTGTTAACAGATAGCAAACCCAAGCAATTATTCTCTGTAGAATTAACTGTCTGTGACTGTAGAATAAAATGTGGTATGAATGAATATTGACAAAGGACAATATCTCAAGTCCCAAGCAACAAACAAAAACCATAACGATCAGTCACTGGTCATGACAGGTCTACAACCTTGTGAATCATGTAACAGCTTCTTTACAGTAAGCAAAGAACAGGAAAGCTGAAAAATTAGAAGCAACTTTAAAGAGAAGATTTTTTTTTAAGAAAACTTGTAAAAATAACCCTAAGTGGATTCCAAGGTGAAGGATAAAGAACATCAATCAAACAGCATCGTACTCCTCCAGGGAAAAGCCTCTTGACAATGATGATTTATTGTGACTTACTCTCTTCACAGACTTCTTGGGAAAGCCTGGCATTGTCAACATCAGTCCATCTCCAGCGGGACTCAGGGAGAGTCATAAATCCCAAGACAAAAGGAAGATACTAGGATGAGTTTGTCTCATAATTTTAATGTATTGTTGATGACTTTTTTCTGTATCAAGCAGACTGTATTAGTATCCTTTTAACTGAACCAATAATAACTCTTTGTTTGAATATTGACTTTAGTTAGATTAACAATAAGTTCTTGTCTCCGCATATATATGGTGTGCTTTCCCTTTTGCCATAACAGAATTTTGAATATTAAGAACTACTTCACTTTTCATAAATAACATTCCCAGGGATACTTTCCCCTTTTAGTTTGCTTCCTTCCATTTTGTTTCTTCATTCCCTCCATGGTCTGCTGCCATTTCTCATTATGTTTTCCATGTAATTTAGATTATAAGCTTCTCTGAGTAGAAACATTATTTCCAATTTTATTCTTAAAGCACCACATATTCCTATTGTGTTATATAAAGAGAAAGATATATTTTTAGTAACAGCAATACAATAGATTTGAAAAAGGATGTAATATAAACTCAATAATTGGAGTAAGTTGTTTGAATCATGGAAGCTTTCTAGTTTAAACAGCAACTATGGACAGGAATCATCTATGAAGTAAATAGGGGAGATTTTGATAAATGTCTCTAAGATGTTGTGATGTAAATTTTAATTTAAGTCAGGGTGATTTTTCAAAATCCTTCTTTACTGTATGAATGTAAATAAAATTGAAGTCACCATTGATTAAATTATATTGTCAACCTACAATCCATCCACAAATAGGCAGTTCTGAATAATTGGGTAATTTTATGCTTCTTCATTTCTAATCCCTTCCAAATCAGTGATAATTAGGTTACTGAATCTTACCTGCCTCTACCATTTTGGTTGTTCCAGATATTAACGAATTTTCCTGCTTAGGCAGAAGAGTGTCTCTTGCTTACATTGAGCATGACCTTGGCTGTGTTCTATGGTATTAGTGAAACTAATTGTCCAGAGCACCAAACTGTTAGTGACCGTTCATTATGTGAGTACGATCATTTTCTAGTTTACATTGGGGAGCCAAAGATCTATGTCTGTGCCAGTGACAGTAGCCACAAAACTATAACCATCCAACTCAGCAGTATATATCTTATGGTATGATAACATGCCCTCATGATTCTGTTAATGAATATCCAGGCTTTACAGTTCTGAGATTACCAATGGCATTTTAAATAGCTATTCAGTATACATTATTTTAATAGTTCAGAGGTAATTGGTTTAAATAATAATTAAATTCTACAGTTTTTTTAAGAGGAAAAACGCAACTAAAATCAGGGCGATATATTGTAACTCAAATTGCTGCTTGTGCCCATTGTCAGCACTCAAGTGGAAATAAAATCCACTTGGAAAGGGGTAAGAAAACAAGGAATGAGATATAGTGGGCATGATTAAGGTTACAAATTTTGCAAATCTTGTTTTGTTTGCCTATTACCTACACTCAATAATTTTCAGTAATATTTGGAAAACTTCAAGAACTCTATACTAACATTGCAAGGTTGTATGCTATAAACAGATTACAGACTGTGTAAGAGTGACTTATGTAGGCCAGTTAGCTTTAAGTGAGAAACTTAATTTAGAAGCAAAACAAAACTTGGAGTTAACCTGCATAATATACAGAAAATTGAAGCTCAAATAGTCTGTTGAACATATTTCCTAAATCTATTGCAATACAAAGCGAAAAAAAAAAAAAGTTTGGTGTTCATTACAGAGGTCACATTTTCTGATCCTTGGGTACATTGACATAACCAGACATCAGTATAAACAGAAAAGACAAGACTGTGAGAGAAAATACCAAACTATTTATTTGATATGAAACAGCTGAACTTGATTAATTTAAAGTTTAAAAATTAGTTGGTCTGTGCAGTAGACTTTATGCTGACAAAATACTGTGTGCTTTAAATATTTACTTAAATATTCAGATAACCAAAAATTATATTATTCAAAATATTTGAATTAAATCTTGCAATATTTGACTGCAGAGGACAGTACAGAAGTAGTAGCTCCACGTGGTAGAATAACAGATCTTTCCTTTGCATATTGATAGAAAAGAGACTGTAGACAAAAGTAATAAATTTCAGTCAAGATATTAAGCTGTTCGAATAGAGATATCATGAAGAACTTAAATAAATAGACGTGTAAACAGGTAAAGCAAACATCTCTAAAAAAACAATCTCAGTCTTATACAGTGTTGGGCCCTGGTATTGGAAATACACTCATTGTAGAGCTGTAATAGATAAATTTGTGAATCATTGACCCAATATTAAGGTATATTCAAAAAGCTATAATTATGAGTAAAAGAATGGAAAGTAAACCCATGAGTTTATCTCAAAAGAAGGTAGAGATGGAAGAGATATAAAGAAGGTCATGAAGGATTGTCTAAGAGGCAGAATGTTTTCATATGTGGAACTGCAACAGACTAGGACATTCAGCATGGAAAATAGATGTATGAAGAGGGATATAAAGGTGATTATGAAATCATGAGTGCTTGTCACAGTTTTGGACTAAATTCACTGTGTGAAGTCTATAAGCGCTCAGATATGAAAACACTTAGTCACAGGCATATTTAATGTTCAGGAGGGACATGATTCCTCTACCCTGAAAGGGGAGTTGACATGATCAGGTAGGTCAGCACAGGGGTGCCAAGTGTGGCCCTGGAGCTAGGTTGTAAGGTGCCCTGTGTTCTCTTTACAGGATCTCTCTCACAGTCTCTTCCAGATCTCTCCCCTAGTGACTAAAGACCCCATCAGTTGAAGGGCAGATTAGAGAATTCCTGTTTCTGATCAGCTCATTCAAGTATCTGCAGCACCTGAAACAGACTGTCACAATCACTGATGCTCACAGTCTGCCCCTCTTAAAGTTTCTCTGACACTCTTTCAGGTATTGAAACATCATTAACCCTTAAACTACTCCCCTGTTTCTGAAGCCAGATCTAACCCATGCCAGCTGCCACAATGCCTTGGGGAAAGATGAACAGACAAACACAGTTCACTTCTCTAGCACTGGAAGTACAGCGTACCAAATTATACAGGCTGAGCATTAGTTCAAAACAGACAAGAGATGGGAGTTGAAGTTCTGCTTGCTGTGCAAGCTGTGGATGCTGAAAGATAGTACCGATTGAAAAATGGTTTCAACAAACTTACAGAAGAAAACTATAAGCGACTATAGAGGTGCTTAAAACTATAAGGTGCTACTATACAGAGAGACTACTAAAGCTGGAAAGCCACAGAACCACTGATCACCAGAGGACTTACTGTGATAATAATTATGATCTTTTTGTCTTCCCCCAGGCATCCACTCATGACCATAGTGAGCTGGGAGGATTTTAGATATATGAGTATTAGTAAAGTGAGCCGCAACCTGGCATGATACAAACAAGGGCCCACAGTCATCTTCACTATTTTGTTGTTAACTTGCTCCATGGTGTTAGTTTGACCTCCATGTTACTCTTTCAGGTTATGTCAAAATGTGATTCAGATACTAACAGGGACTGGGATCTACAAGTAGGGAATATTGACAAGACCACTCCATTTTGACAATAAAGGTGTAAATCATGCTACTCCACTAGTAAATTTACTGTTTTATGTATTTAGTCCTATTGTTGTCCTGTCCAGTTTCTCTCATGTTCTTGTAATGTCACCTCCTGAAGGAGATATTTTTATGGTCTATTTGCAAGGGTCAATCAGTCTTTTTGGGAGTGCAAAGATATATGAAGAAATTTATGACAAACCACTCTTGGAGTACCCAGAGTCCTCAAGTGATCTAGGATACTAGCCTATCTATTTTCAGACCTACATATTATTATTTAATGGTAGCACTGATTGATTTTGTCTTGTTAATGGTGAATTAAGTATATATTGTAAGCCTTCTGAACTGTGTTCAATGTTATGGACTACTAACATCGGTCTGTGAGCTGGGAGGAACTTGAGATATGCTGAGCTTTTTTTTTCATTTTTGTTATTTTATTTTGGTTTTATAAAAGGTTACAGTGTGTAATAGAGCCCACATTTTTTTTTTCTCAATGAGCTCTCTTCTAAAGTTTTGTGTCACATTCTGTTCCATCATTCCTTCTGTTCAGTCTCCTGGTATTGAATAAAAATTTGGGTAATGTTCAGATTTATAGATAAGACTTTTTAAAGCATGAAGTAGTAGTCCACATGAACTTCCACTGAGATAAAATTCTGCTGCCCGCTAGTTCTTATTTTGCCTGTCTTGGAAAGCTTTGACAAATTACTTAATCTCTTGAGTCTGAAGTCTTGGTGAGGACCAGGCATATTTATATAGCGAAATAAACTACCTTCAAAGAAGATGGACTACAGAAGCTCATCAGTGAAATCACAAGAGAAGTCTGTCTGTAAGTTATGACAGATAACTGGTGTTACGGATTGTTACTGGAGATCAACTATGTGTTTTAGAGTGCTGTTGTATTGTTGCCCAATAAAAATAATAATGTGATTTAAAATACACCCTACCCAGCAGCAAGTTTTTCCAAGTATATTTTCTCCCTTTTTTTTAATAGCAATAGCCTCTTACAGTAAATAAAATCCATAAAATAGGAAATTAGTGTTACAGTTAAACCTTCTTTGAAGTGCATATACATTTGCACTCTAAAAAATAAAATGATTGAACTCAGGATTTTATATATCTTGCTATAATCATGTTCTTAATGATTGAAAAAATAATTTAATAGCAAGATATTGCATGTTATGAGTCCACAGAAATACATTGGCAAGTTTCAAGATTATATCATCTACATAAAAATTACATTTAAAATCCATTATTAACTTTAGGAGTCTTTATAAAATATTCTTTGTGGTTTATCAGAGGTTCCTAAAATGTGTATCAAGCAGCCTAATATGCTCAAAAAATAAGCTGAAATGCAATTGAACTTATACAGTGTTTAGAAGTAAACACACTCCGACCTGAGCATGAGTCTTTAGAAGAGTAAAAGCAGAATATTAGCTGAAAAAGTGAACTTATGTAACAAAGGGGCTGGAGAATTACCATCAGAATTGTAGGCATTTCCTAACTGTAATAGTCCTGTAAACTGGAATACATCAGTCATTTGCACTGAAGTTCTAGTCATAATTATTCATTTCATTGAGCTCTCAAATCCTCTCAAAAGCAGATGCTCTCTGTGCCCAAGAAAGCCTGATCTTCAACCATTGTTCAAATCTGAAAAATATACTGTTAAAGAATGTCATGTATTACTATATAGATAACATATGGGTCTTTGCTTTTTCAGTTTTAAAGAAAATTTACCAAATCTGCTGTCACACTCAAGATGTTTTGTAATAGTATGAAGACATATAACTCTTTTCTTTTATTATTTCCTTCTAGTACCTTTTCTTTTTATCAAACTGTAGTTTTAAGAGAGTATTTTTTCCCTCTTACTTCATAATTTTACTGTTATGTTGGGCTGCTAAGTAACTTGACAGAATGAAAAGGAACTTATAACAATTAAATATATTCACATTTTTTTAGAACAATAATAAGGTTTAACTTGTCACGTTAAAGAACCTATGCACAGGAAAAATATGTCAGTTAAAGATTCTCAGTTCTTTCAGTATTAAAATGAAACTCATAACCTTTGAAATATTCATGATTGATAAAATTAGCTCTAATAATTTCATAAATGCTTCTCTCTCTGGGTTTTTTTTTTACAGTTCTAAAGAATGCATTATAGTGTTAAAGATTAATCATATATATTTTAAAGATTACTACATTAAATAAAATATGTCATTCAGGTGTATTAATCATACTAAATTCAGTTCAAAACTGAATTTTTCTAAAAGGATTATAAAAGTTTTAAATATTATTATTAATAATATTATTTTAATATAAATTAATAGTATCTTAATATAAAAGATTATAAAAAGAAGAAAGATTTTTCTTATAAAATCTCAAGTCCAGAGGGTCAGGAAATCAATGGGTTGTAATGATTCAGCACCTCCTGGTGCAAAAGACCAAGGGAGTTTGGCTATTGCATAGTTGGACTCACAAAGGTAAAACCACATCATCCTCTATTGCTGTGGAACCACTCCATTCAGGGAATTGCCAATGCACTCTTGTCACAGTTTCTGGAGAGGATAACAACATTTTCCTAAAAAAACAGTTCCATAGTGCAAGAGATTTAATTTTGAGTTTGGATGTGGTTTTTTTAATCCTAAATTTAACTTCTTGTTTGCATAGTCGTAGTTTTCTCCTCCAAGATGGAAGATCATAAACAATTCCTTATTAGTTTCACTCTTTTCTCATGTCTCATCTATCCTCTAGATAGGCAGAGGAGAGCTGATGCTTTGTGTTCTTATAGGCAGGCAAACCAAAACCTCTATGCTTACGTTGCCCTACTGTGGGATTCATGAATAGTTAGCTGAATGGCAGCTTATCAAGAAGATAGATAACCTCTCAATGTGAAGCACGGTACGGTACCTTCTTACAGTTCTTTCAGGCTCTTTATGTGAAGCTTGTTTAGCAGACATCACACTAGAATACTCCACTTGCAATCCTGCAGGTGTGATCAGTAAATGTCAATACCCAGTTTGAGAAGCAATATTTGAATTACGTTAGGAATGAGTTGGACATTAACTTTTGTAAAGTGTAGCCCATACCCCTAGGGCAAACACAGACACTCAAAGCTACCTAGGCTCTCCAAGGTTAAGCAAGAGCCTGATTTTCATAGAGTGACCATTGACTAAATGGTGAGCTTAGGTACCATAAAGCAGCAGTTTTGAACCTAAATCCATTCTTAGATTTTAGCCTTAAATTAAGGGTTACTGTCGGCTTTCCTGCATTCTGTTCTTTCTCTTCCTCATGTCATCAGATCATGCTTTTCCCTGGCTAATAACCTTTACACCTTCCCTCAGGTAACAATCTATCAAAATAAAGGTTTAGTCTAAAACTCCTGCAGAGCCTCAAAGTATCAGTAGCTATTGGGAGGAGTACAGAAGAGAAATTTATTTCGTTAAGATACATATGGAGATATTATCAAAATCTACCAGATAACATACCTTTGTTAATTTATTCTGTAACTGAAAGATGCAAAATTTTAGTTTATAGAGACTCTGGTCTCTACATAACTGCCGTCTTACTGAATATAAAATACACTGTCCTTCAAGTTGACAGGCAATGAGTACGACATATGGGCGTTTGCTGGAATTATAACACCTCATCCAAACACCTAAAATACCACACACTTTTGCCTCTATCTGTTCCACACTTCTGCTGTCTGTCCTCGCATCATTCATGTTGGGCGGCCTTTTCAGATGAGCAGCTGCAAAATAACTATGGTTATATTTTTAAGTGCCTGCTCTGTCCCCTTCTTGCCATAACAGTTTTGTTAACCTGGGTACCTCAGAGAAGCCAGAAGCCGTCTCAAGAGACAGAATATAGAACTAGGGGCTATCAGACAAACCAGGTTCAGAATAAAATAAAAGAAGTGCTTGCTTGCTTTTACTGACCTACTGGGTAGGTAGTATATCTGTAGAAATCACCTGAGCTGAAACTAGATGAAATCTGAAATATTCCTAGGAGAAGTGTTTCTAGGAGAGGTATTTCCCCCGCTCTTCCTCTTTTCTGGCATCCATTTATGGTCACTATTGGAAATAGCATACTAATTCAGGCAGTCCATGCATATGAAAGGGAATATCCATTCTCATGTTCTTACTTATTGTACTGTAGCTTTCTACCTCAGTGCTTTTATATTATAAAAATAACATTTTTTTACTATTATTATTGTTGGTTTTGTTATGGTTGCACAGTTATAAAAAACTTCTAAAGAGGACAATGTCTTTTTTTGTATTCTTTGCTTTCTTGAGCATATAATTTTTTTTTCTATTGCTATGTTCATAATTTTTATTTTTATATTTCAAATGTTTTTTAGGAATAAATTAATATAGGTTCTCTTCACCTTTTAAAATAGGATAATTTTTAATACTCTGGTTACTCCTGGATTCTTTGTTTACTGCAATTCAGTTTTCCCAACCTTTTCTTCTTTACAAAAACAAGGAAGAATACTTTTTATGCTTTTTTTTCCTCCTCAAGAATGTTTTAGCTTAAAATGTTCCAAATTACGCTCATTTTATAATAAAACATGTTTTTAGGAAGGGCTGAGTTCTTACCCTAGCCTTTGAAAAAGGCACACAGACGGAGGCAGAGAGTGGAAAATCCTATCATCTGCTGGCACAGCCCAGCAAGATGCTATTTGTCTGTTTACCGCAGAAAGTGCAGAGAAGATTTAGGAAAAGATTAGCAGTCAAGAGTAACAGGAGTCATCTTGAATAACTTCAGCCATCTATAATGTAAGTTTCCACTTTTCAGTGGTCACTTTAGATATCCTTTGTAGTTTAAAGAGGAAAGAAATGTGGCTTCTGGGCTAAGATTCAATTAACATATTTCAAACATATACTTTAGGATAAGAAGAAGCCTTAAAGTACCTATTTCTTTCCATTGCCTCTGAAGAGCACCCAAAATAGCTAATTCAGCTGTAGGTTTCCCCACTAAAAAAATCTACGTGAGCAGTTTTTCTTACTGATGTTTTTACATGCTGTTTCCTGACATCTCACATCTGTACACTGGATATTTAGGCTTATAGAGTGACTAAACTTACTCAAAATGGGTCTCCTTTGAGAATCCAAGAACTTAGGAAATGTATACACCAGTAAATTTAGTGCTTGGAGACTATTTAGTGCACATATTTAGGCTAAATAATAATTAAAAAAAAATAAAAGTAAAGCTTCTCTCTACTCTTACAAAATGTCAAAACTTCAAAATAAGATACTATATACAAACTTCCACTGACTCTCTGTCAGGATACATTGTTTCTGATCATTATTCCTTACACACATCCACAGCACACATATAGTAGTTAAGAGTCATCTCTCATCATTGTAAATGTCTGCAATGCAGAAATGCTTTTTTTTTTTTTTTTGATACAACTTCCATTAATAAACAGCAGACATTTTTTCAGGTACAATTCAATTGGCTTATTTAAGACATGAGATGGATCACAGTTTAGACGTGCCTATTTCTTCCTATTGACTGTAAAAAGAGTTCAGATGAAAATCTTAGATATAAATACATACACTGAAGATAGAGCAGGGGAAAATGCCTGAGTTTATGAAGTTCTTCCTAGTTATTCTGAGGGCATAAGGCAAAAGTCAAAGCTAAAGATTACCAGGACATTTTCTAATGCAAATATTTTTGTTTGCTATTTATATAGAGCTTTGGAAGGCTATTCATTTCTCTAAAAGTTGGTTCAGCAAAAATTGAATGTTCTGCAGAAATGGAAAAACCAGTTTTGTCATGGATGAAATTCCTGATCAGGATCGGAAAATTGTACGTAACCTCTTTTCTGCTTTTATTCTCAGCCTTTCAGTGCCCCTTCAGTTTCATTGCTTCTGAGACTGATGGTAGTACTCTTCCTCAAAAAGAAGGGAAGGGAGTTTACAGTGAGTCATCAGCTTTTGGCGATATACACCAGGAGGATTATGATGGTGATAGAGATGGTTTCTTCTTCCTCGTCCTATGGTCCTCTTGAGATAATCTTTCACATTTTACAGCATGCATTACACCTTGGTTTTTATTCACTGTTCTGCAGTTTTGTGCTATACCTGAAATTACATGATGTGTTTTAAATGTGTTGCCTGTTTATTTTCTCTTTGTCCCTCATAAAACTGATTTTATCTGGCTCCCAAGGTTGTATTCCTTTAAAAAGCAGTAACTGGTCATTGCTGATTAGTTTATAGCCCTGAAGCCTCTGTTTTCATTCTGGGTCCATGCTTTTGAAGTCTCTGCAGTCATTTTTGTGATTCTGTACTCCTCTACTCTGCATCATTATCCTGGGGTCATTGTTCGCACTACACAGGAAAGTACCCTTTCACAGGCAATTGGCACAGAACTGTATCAGAAGTAATATAACAATGTGTTACACCACACAGTCACTCAATGCTAAGCAAAACTAAAACTAATTAGGCAAAAATCAACAGTCTTCTGGTTGTTAGGCAGTTGCTGTTACTGCTAAAAAAGGTGAAAAGAGCTCCAGGCTCACAAATTAGGCAAATCACAGCTGATAAATCCTTGTGGGAACCTGCATCTGAATACAGACCTGTAGCCTGCTACTAGTAATGGTAATCCAGATTTACCAGTCTGCAGAGATACAGCAGTATCCTACTGTTTTGTTTTATGGTGTTTTTCTTTGGAGACTGGAATACAACACAAACCTCTCTTTCTGTTTCTTTCTCCACTCTTCTCCCCCTGGCCACAACATCAGTGCTGAAGTAATGTGATATACATTTTTCTACCGTAGACAGGATGGATAAGACCTAAAAATTATTTGTATATTTTATGTCTTCATTTCTGCTTTGTTTTTTTTGTCTCTTCAGATTATTTCTCTTCGGAAGCTTCAGCAAGTAGGACCGCTGAGGATCTCTTCTCTGTTTTACTGCTGGAAACCCACTCATCACCTATCCCTACAGTATTATTGTACACCCTCTGAATATACAAAAGATGGCTTGCAAAATGGATTTTGGAAGTCAGATACCTTGCTTCCTTCTTTCTTGATAGAGGATCAATGATTTCAGGATATTTTCTTATTAAGATATATTGAATGTTGAAACCAGAAGTGGTTATAAGAGCTCTAAATTTTTTATGCATTTCCTAGTCCAGGAAAAAACAAAAACAAACAAAAAAACCCCCTGAGATAATTTTGTACATATACATTTGGGAAATAAAAAAAAAAAAAAACAAAAAAGAAAAAAAGAAGAAAAAGTCTGGCACTTTGAAAGTGTTTCCTGGGATTTAGGAGTCGTTTTGGCAGTTAATGGAAACTTACAAAGTAAGCTGTTTTCTTTTGATTTTCTGACAGATATAACCCTCTGAAACAGCTGCAGTGATTATTTAAAAAGGTCTCCTCTAGTTTAGTATTCCAAACCAGACCAACATGTAGCCTTGGATTAAACATAACACCATTCTGTGACTTTCAGGACCCAGAAACCACCTAATATATGCATAATGCCAGGCTTAATCAAAGTTGTATTAGAAGTTTCAGGACCCTGATGAAAGTCAGTGGAGTATAATTGCCAAAATTCAAGACAGCCTGTACAAATATCTTGTTTCACAACATATGCTTTCCTGGGTAGGAGGGAGCTGCTGAAGAGGCTGTTCATTTTGACTTGCTTCATTTTAGATCACCCTTAGGCAATCTGGAGAGTAACAGGAAAAAGGTAGTTTGCAGAGGTGCCACATAATCTGACTTCTGCTGTGGACCCTCATTATGCACCCTTGCACATCGCTGAACTGCTGAAAAGCAGCGATGAAAACACTTCATGGACTTCTTTTGCATTTCAGACATTGCTCTAGTATACTCAAGGCTAAAGTTTTCATGTCCACCTGAATTGGATTTACAGCTTTTCTGCACACAATGCTACTGTAGCTCAATAAAACATAAAGCAAGTGAAATAAAGGTTTAATCTTGATCTACTATTCAACCCAATAGTTCTATGGAAATCAATGGTGGTGTCTATGTGGACAAAGCAAGGAAACAGCTCCTCATACATTACAATTTTCTCCATGAATATCACAAGTTAAGGATATTTTATCCACACTGAAGTTTTAAGAAGTACAAGATATTTGTAATAGTTTATATATAAATTTCTTGGTCACAGGAAGAAAAAGTTACATAAAGAAAAAATTAATGGTCTCTACTTCAAAGAAAAAATAGCCACCTAAATTTAATCAACAATGTACACTTATATGTGTCTTTGGGCAGACAGCCTAATTTTGTTGCTGGGAGTTGCTGAAACATTATATATCAAAACACATATATTTTGCAATTTGACTTCTGTACTGCTCAAAGGCTATTCACAGGGAATCTTATACATTCGAATGTGCCCCCAACATCTCTATATATGAAATAAAGAAGTGTGTACTTCTGTTAAGAGTGACAAACAACATTCCAGCATTAGTGAAAGCACAACTAAAAATATTTATTTTACCCAAGAATTAGTGGACCTTATGAGTACAGTTTACTTCAGTCAAGGACTCAGATTGTTTTTGTTTCTTATATCAAGACAAACATAAAACATTCCTTTCTGAATGGATATTTCTATGACATACTAGTTGCTAAAATATTTAAGAATAGAACTTGTGGAAGACTGGCTAGCTGAAAAAGGTCACGTAGACATGATTCAGCTAGTTGAGCAGGACCTTGGGAAACATCGGACCCAGCTCTTGTAGCTGCAGCTGTTACATGATAACAGGAGGCCTGTGCTC
>KZ506068.1:408041-418803 GCA_002844005.1 Limosa lapponica baueri | reverse complement strand
CCCCTGCCATGGGCAGGGACACCTCCCCCTAGACCAGGTTGCTCAAAGCCCCATCCAGCCTGGCCTTGAACACCTCCAGGGATGGTTCTCCTTCCAGATGCCTCTCCTGTGCTTCATGCTCTGGGACTGAGGGTAAGGAGAACGTTTCCATCACTGCAGTGAGATGTGCTTAGGCTCTGTGGTCCTGTGATAGAAGACAGATGTTGCAGAGGTATCTAAAATGTTTCGTAAAACTGTCTTTCTGGGTACCCTTTCTCCACAGCTCATGTCAAACTTTGGAAATTTGGAATTTGGAAAAATTTATCTGAAATTTTTCAGCCACACATAAAAATGAGATGATGGCAAATATGTTGACCTGGTTAAAAACTTACAATACTTTGACTTGGAAGTCTTACTTCTGCCAGGCTTTATAGAAAAAGGTATTTTTGGTGTCAAGTGCCTTCTGCTGTTTCCAGTGAAACATGAATTGGCGAAATCATAAACTCAGACCGATTTTAATTTGAACACTCTCAGCTGAAGCTTGTTAGAATTTGGCAGCTAAATTCCTGGCTGGTGACATCTGCAATGAGCATCCTCCAGTCTCTCCAGCTTCAACCTGCCAGCTCATCTGCCTGTGTGTGGCTCCATGCTGCAACTCAGAGCTAGCAGCTTCTCCTGGGAAGAGCAGACACCTCAGGGTGAGAAGTGGAGAGCAGGGCAGGTAAAGCGGATAAAAAGGGCAAAAACTGAAGACTGTACTAGGACTTGATATTCTAGGAAGGAAGGAGCTGTGAGGAAAGACAGTAAGCAGGGAGAAAGCAGAACTAGCATTTATACAGCCCCATGTCTGTTCTTTCTCATCCTGCATTGAAACAATCCAAGCGTTTCTTGAGTCTCCGTGTTTCTTTGTTTGTTGGCAAGTATCTGTATTATCTAGTGATGAAGTACCCATCCTGCATCCCTCAAGTTTGTTGATTGAGTTTCTCCCTCATGCAGCTGATCCCTATGGATGATAACAGACGTCTACTGCTACCAATTACTTATTAGCACATGTGGTAAAGATCTGTACTGGTGACCTAAAAGGTTACAGTTCCATTTGGAGGTCACAAGGGTTTCGTATAATGTCATTTATTTTCAATTAACATGGGAAATGACTTGATAATTCCAATAAATTACCAGGTACTTAAAGTAAACCTGGCTGGAAATACACTTTTCTGTCCAGCTGAAAATTTTAACAAATGCCATTTCACTTGAGATAAAATAGAAAAAAAAGTTACTCTGTTTTTGTGGTACAACATTAAAGCAAAATGCCCTTCTAATTTTTCTCTGTGAGCTGTGTCTTTAAAGGGCTAATGAGCATGAAGAAAATGAGGTGATCAAAGATTTTATGGAAGGATGACTTTGATCTTTAGATGGCATAAGGCAGGGCTTAATCCAAAATTAACGTACTATAGGGTTAATTAAAGGAAACAAATGTGAGAAAGCTAGTTCTACTCTTGAACAGCTCATTTAGCTTATCTTTAATGCAAATTGTCAATGCAATTCCTGTCATGAAAATAAATGTCATTAAAAATACATCACTTTTTTGCACACATGTAAACCAAGAGAAGAATGTGCTCCTACCAGGTGATGTGATGTGACTCAGCTGCAGAGCAAAGATAATGTGGGTTTCAAAATGAAGACACTGTTGCTTTTGTTTAGGTTTACATTTTTTGAAAACCTATCTAAAGAGTAATATCACTCAGTGGACTATCAGAGTCCTTAATGAATGTGGGAGAATGGAGGGCTGTAAACCTCCTTTTGAACCACAGTAGAGCAGTATGATTCTCACCCATTTTACAGGTGAGAGACCTGACTAATCGAGGAAGTTAAAAGTTATGTGCTCAGAATCAATGGATGATGATTAGAGGGCACACTTAGAGCAACAAGAGCTCCAAACCCACATTCCGTCTTTAACTCTGGACTCCTATTGTCAAAGGTTATATGTCTTTAAGCTTACAATTTCCTTCAGATTTTCTATGACTTTTTATTGAGTAGAAGTTCAGATAAAAGGAAACTGTGAAAGCAAATACTATTTGAAACTGTATAAAAATGTAAAAAACTATATTGTGCTTATAAATCATGACATCATATTATTATTATTCTCTTGGAGCAGTTTATGGAGCAGTAAAGCCAGAATTCTGCACAGAGATGAAAGCCAATATCTATCTCCATCGCTGCACCAACATTAGTTGGAAATATTGCTAGACGTTGCAAGCTAGGAAGAATATTAAGTAGAGGCTTTTTTCCATATTATAGTCCCAGGTTACAAAACAAACAAGTATATAGTCCTTTTTTGTATGCTTACAGAACTTCCTTTCCACAGAGCAATAAAGAAGTGGAGATTCCTAAACATCTGGGAGGACAAAGTCCGACAACTACAACATCGGGGATACCTCTAGAGGCAGTGATCTCCCTTCCCTTTAAGGTGAGAAACTCTAATAAAACCCATTTGGATGGGAAGCAGGCATAGAAAGAATTCTAATGATGTTTTCGTTTTATTATAAAATGCATGCATAGAGTGCAGTGTAAGGTCAGCAAAGCTTTCCTTTCATATTTATGATCCAAAAGGTATTGTCTATGTCTCCATTCATTCTGCATAATACTTTCCAGGGCTAGGTTTAAGCTTGGTGATTTCAGGCCCGTGACCCGAAAGGGAGTAAGATACAAAGTAGGCTGTTTAGTGTACGAAATCCTGTTTGGTATCGGGTACAGCCAGGAGGTGGCAGAGCAAGTCTAGATTACCAAGACCGAATCTCAGGCTCTAGGTATTTTCCAGTATTGACGCTGTGGAAGGATGGTGAGTTGCTGCAGTTCTCCCATTTGCACCATTTGGTAGCAACTGCCTGCACACCATTCACAACATTTGCAAGGCTATTAAGAGGGTCCCAGCAAGCTTGCAGAGATCTCTAGGAAATGCTGCCTGGTCCTTTTTTCTTTTCTTTTTTTTTTTTTTAATTATAATTTTGTACTGCTGACTCAACTCTGCTGTTCAGTGGCAGTTTGACCAACTCGTCCTTTCAGCTGTGAGTGTGAGTCTTCTGTGTACTCATGTCCTTGCAAAAAAATGACATTGGCTTTTGCCCACAACAAGAAGTGGATGAAAGCACACTGTTACAGCAAGGGCTTGACAAGTAGTAGTATATAAATATGTAGTATATAATTCTGCATAATCATTAATACAGATGCTCTCTCCTTTCTTCCTTCAGTTACTCCTTAGCACTGTAAGTGACCCATATGAAAAGTAGAGAGAAAACATGTGAGAGGGCAGAGCAGATGAACAAATAGAGAGAAAAAGCAAATAGGGAATGACAAACTGGCCGCTTTCAGCTGGGATGCTTTTTGTATCAGCTTGAGCTCCAGGCCATGTCTCTTAAACTAAACAGCTCTGGGTTGGGTCAGCACATGATGGGGGTTGCTGGGGGAAAACCAGATGTTGCACAGAAGTATTGCCAATAATTTGGTGGTCTAAACTGTCTTCTTGTGAAATGACTCTATTAAATAAGCAATAGGCTTCAGCAAAATCTGCCTTTTTCTTAAGAGCTACTGGTGGTGGTTAGTAGCAAAAAAGCCAAGTTTATTATCAGAAAGAAGCCCCAAGATCTCTGTGTGTTAGGTTTAATGGGCTGCAGCAACTCGAGGATAGATATTGTTGCCTCCACAAAAGAAGGCATTTATTGTCTTCTGCCTCTCAAGCAGATTTTTGTACATCCCTTTCCCTGAGGCAGCTGTAAAAGGGGAGGCAGAAGAGGAGCAAGAGGAGAATGTAGTAAGCATTGTCTTAGGGTTTGGTCACCTCTAAGAAAAGATGGGAACATTTTGGATCTTGCTGTTTTAAAGGACTCAAAAAACTGATAGATGACAATGGAAACAGAGAGAAGCAGCTCATCCAGTTCAGACTGCAAGAGGAACAGATGATGCAGAGGGTTTTGAACACAGGGGCAGACAGAAAGGCAGGAGAACCGTGCATGAGGGAGACAGGCAGTGAGGGGAGGTGAACAGAGGATCCTTTGCACTGAAAGTACTGAAGTTATTATACTCTAAATTCTGCATTTATTGTCTGCCCCAAATGTCTGCTAGTTTCAAAGCGGCAATGTACGATAGAATCTGACCCTAAATGGATGTAGTTGTCAAAGTCAACAATAGGAAGCACAGATAGAAAGAGATTTGATATCTTCTCTGCAATCCTGCCTCTGGTGGTAGTTACTGTTAGAACTAGTCAGAGGAGGGAGCGAATCTGTATTTCTTCCAATCCCTCTGGTAACAGCTCCATTGTTTTTTAAATTCTAAGAAAGGACCAATTATATAGCTGGGGAGATATCACAAAAAATATCACTGATATTCTCCTGGGGTTTTCCCTAACCTCCTAAAGTTTTTAGCTAACAACAGATAAGATCTATGCCCTGAATGCTAATGCAGGCAGTGCCCCCCAGACAGACAGAGACACAGCTCTGGACAGAACTGCTTGGGTGAGAGAAGAGGTCACCTACCATGTGGCCCCTGACTGCTCTGCTCACGCCAGATGTAGAGAGGGCATCTGGAAGACCAACTTATGTCCACAGGCAACTGAAATGAGAGCAATTAGCACAAGCAGCCAGACAGACTGTAGAGATCCTTGTAATTTCCAATTGCTCCTGGCCAGGCTGGAGTTAAACTGACATCTATCACTGAAAGGCTACGTATCTTGTGGTCCTTTCTCTGAGTCTTGAAACAGTTCTGTGCGTGTTACTGCAAGTCCTTTCACATCAAACTGAGGGCTGCAGCTGCCAGGAGGTCATGCATTGCTCTAAGCATCCAGGTCCAAACCTCTTATCTGAAACAATGGTGTTTGGATTGGAAATGCTATTTTGATTCTCCTCTTTTTTTAGTTGCCCCAGCCTTGAGGATGATGGCTTAGAATAGCTGGAATATTTAAAAACTCCGCCAAGCGCTGTGCTGACAAAACAGCAATTTGTATGTGCTCAGTCCTTCTGGCTAATCTCAGGGTAGAGTTCACATGCTGAATGAATCTTTTTTTCTTTCATCATACAACGTATTAACTGGAGGTCATGCTCCACTGACACTTGCAAACAGCACCCGTCTCTGTCAGTCACAGCCACGCACAGCAGGAGCTTGAAAGGAATTAACTCCGTCTAATAGATGGGACTGATGTGAAATTGTGGGAGAAGGGAGTAGGGGTTAGCCTACAGGAATGGAAACCCTCGTGTTTGAAATTATGTCACAAATCTATAATGTCACAGGTATTTCATTTGTGGCTTGTTTTGAAAGATCTGCAAAACTCAGTAATCGTGGCAAAGCCAACTCCTTTTGTTTTGTATGGTTACAGTTAAAAAAGACCAAATGACACTTTGCAGTCCTGTGAACTGAAGCACAGTGCTCTGCATCACTTCACAAGAAAGTAGTAACTGGATTTAGTTCAAAGCTGTAAGAAAATGGAGAGAGCAGACAAATAATACTAGCAGTAACAGAACTTTATTTCTTAAAGGAAAATGAATTGAGCAGCAATAAATAAAGGTGCTATTCACAAGAAGCCACTCATATTGCTGATGTGCAATGTCACATAAATGGGAGGTTAGGAAATGTAAGAATTAAGGTCATCTGTGCAACTGGTATCTAAGGGTGGATCCATCCTTTTTTCTTCTTTCCTTTTTCTTTCTTTCCCTTTTCATTCTAGAAGCTTCAGGAGGCTTCTTCCACTGGTGCAAGACTAACTATTTTGGGACTGGGGGCAATTCCATATCTGATTAGCAGGAACATGTATAAATTAGCAGCATCTAATTCTGTATTTGTATTTTTGTCCCAGAATCACCAAGTACTTTATTGAAAGTTTCATAAGGCCTTACTGCATATGTGCTGTAGGGAAATGGTTATTTATATTTTGTGGTCCAACAAATTGAGACTGTGGGAGAAGCCACTGAAGATCACCACAGGCAATATTCCAACCTAGGATAGGAATTCAGTACTTTTAGCTTTTGTACACCACTCACTGAATAATACTTTCTCTCACTAATTAGAAAATCTGTCCAGGGCATAAAGGTTAGGAGTATTCCATTCCTAAGAAGAAAATTTGGATTTTCTGACTCTTGTTTTGCCTCCTTTTATACCCGGAATAGGTTTACTAGGCTGGTTGGAAGGAACTCACCAACTCTTCTGTTATTAATGTTACTTATCTGTCCATAGAATTATCAAGAACTGTCTTAGAAAAATATTAAAGCTGAGTCATATACCAATAAAAGCAAACAAATTCACTCTGACAGTTGCAATAGTAAATTCAACTTACTCTTGCTGTGCCTAGGCAGAGTGTGGCATATGGTACTGTGGTGATTTCATTTCATTTCAGAGTTTCTTTTTGACATATCGCAAAGTCTAATCACATCTCAATTGGAGTTACTGGAAGAGAAAAGGCAACTCTTTCAATATAGTACAAACAAGGGGGTCTGTGCATCTTACTGCCATGTGTAAAGCCACCTATGAGCGTCGCTAGAAAAGGGAATGCGTGTTGTAAATGTCTAAATTCAATCTGTGCAAAGACCTCTTTGTCTGTAATGTGTACAGGCAAGCAAGCAATGTTCTCCAGAGGTTGAGGCAGAGGTTGTGTGTGGAACTCCTGACTCTCTGTTTTTGATCAAATGTTCAGAGTGTGAAAAGCTCAGGTGCTGCCTCAGTTTTCCCATACATTCAGCAAGATACAGCCTATTTGTTGATGACAACTATGAGACTTCAAAGGAAAAGTGACGTGTTAAGCAGGAGATAGGATTGTTTTACTGATTGAAATCACAAGTGAAAAGGTTATCTTTTCTTTTGAGTATGCCAATTTTTAAGGTTATAGACAGCAAAAAGAATGGTGATTTTTACAGACCAGAATGCAAATTATTGAATGGCACAGTATTAATATGGATCCTGGAAAATGGAGCTGTCAGCTGTTTTAATGTGAGAGCTGTACTGACTCTCTGACCATCATTAAGCAGATACTGCTCAGATGGTGTGTTGCTCACAGTAATCTTGGTCTTGCTCATACCTGACTCACATCTCCTGCATTCTCATCAGGGATTTGTATTCCTTACCATTCTGGCCTCCAAGGTACCGAGACTCCTGTGTCTTGCCATGTGTAGGAAGCCTGGGATCAAGCATCAGGGAGCAGCCGCAGTCACTGCCAGAGTTTCCTGATGTGAAGATGTCAGACAGTGCCCAGATCTTGGGATCCAACATGGATTTTTCCTCTTCCAGCAGCTAAATTGCATTTAAGGAGGAGGAGGGGAGAGCAAGGAGCCAGAATGTGAGTCAGAAAGGTGCAAACGTAGTTAGAGAAGAATGGGCTTTTCAGTTCGTCTTGTTCTTTTGTTTAACAGCCATGCATCCTATTTTATATCATCGTAGGGAAACATCCAGACCTTGTGCATTAAGGATGTCAGAAAGTGGACACCCGTGGAAGTGAAGCGAGCAGGCTTTCACTAGGCAATGTGCTTAGCTGAGATTCAGGGTGAAGAGGGAATTTTTTTATACCAGAATTACATGGTAGTTCACAAATGTCTCTTTGGATAGATTTGGATTGGAATCCAGTCAAAATCCCCAAGGTCCACAGCGAAGGTGGTCTTTGCTGTAAGGGGCCCATCTGCACCTCATCAAGGTCCTCAGAAATTTCTGAATAGGTTTGGAATGGATGACTGTATTGTTGCTCTAATTTATCCATGTATACTATCAATAGTTACTTAATTGTTCTTTTAATTAGGCTAAAATTTGCCAAAGAATATGAAAAATTGCTTGTCCCACTGAAAACAGAATTACATGCTGAAAGCTTGCAGCCTATTCTTCAACTTTTGCATAGATATCTTTATTGTATATTTTTATGTTCTGTATTAAAAGGGTGTTCACGGGAACTTGTGCTGGTTGTGAACACTGTGCTTTCCACCAGCACCTGCTTCTTGAGCAGGCTCAGTGTGGAAGCGTGTTCTAATGGTGGAGCTGTGCAAACAGTTTATTCTCTGTACTACAACAGCATGCGTGAAGTGTATGTGGCTGAGTTAACCCAGAGTGAAACCTGACCAAGAGGCTTCAGTTTTGAGCTTCAGTTGTGTTTTGCAGGGAGACTCATTTGTTTTAACTTTTTAAAAGTAAGTGTGACTGAATTTAGCCTTGAAAGATCCTGTTGGGATGAGAAATAAAAGGATTTAGATTGGAAAATGTCAAAAGTAGCAATTTCCCCGTCGTTCTTTTCTTTTTTTCCTTTTTCCCAATCATAAGTGATTGTCCCAAATGCGTTCAGACTTCACTAATAGCCTAGGTTATGTCACTGTACCTTCCAAATGTCTGTGCAACAGCTCTCCTTTCTGCATGATATACGTAAAAATGCCCCATTCTCCCACTTCCAAAAGCCTTGCTGAGTTTCAGAGTCAGGTTTATCCTGACAGAGCCCACGTTGTGAGCTTGCCTAGTTTTTGGTGCAGTTAATTCTTTCAAGGCCAGCCAAAAGGCATTGCATATTTGAAGTTCCTGCTCTCCTGCTCTCCTCCTCTAGCTCTGAGGAAGACCTGCCTGGGTTGGGAGGCTGCATGTGTTTGCCAGCGGGGCCATAGGCCGATTGAAGATCCACCGAGGCAGTCATTGATTGACTCAGCATCTCCCCTCGTCAGGAGGATCTCAGTTAAGAAACTCTTTCCTGCAAGGGATGAGGTTTGAATAAGCCTTGCTGTAATGAGTGCAAAAGGAGGGTAAATTCCCCTTTTCCCCTCCCCCCCCACTTACTCATTCCATCACTTCACTTTGATTTTACTGAAGTCATTAGATCAAACACTGGCATAACCTTGAATATGCTGGAGGGGAAGCAGCTTCACTGGTAACATGTTGTTTTCCTTCTGGGATATTTCAAAAGTGGTCTCCTCACCTATTTTGAACTGGTTAATTAAACAGGCATACTGGACTGACCACTCATGCCACATATTTTTATTACTCTTACCAATTTTAGGAATTTTTTTTGTGTACAGACCTAAAGCAAGACTTCTGTAAATTGGAGGAGGTCCCATTTGCAAAATCAATGTAGTAAAGAATATAAGAAGAGCAATATTGCATGACTTTATGTAAAATATCTGATTTTTTTGTGGTGAATTATGGAGACATGAATTGATTGATATTGGAGCCTGTGGTGAATCTCTGCTCTAGGCCAAATATCACAGTTAGTATCATGTGCCCAGCAGGGCCCTTGAGAGACACTGCGGAGACTGATACCGCTTTCTTCACAGAGATGGTACAGGATAGCCTCATACTCTTCCTTTTCTCCAATTGCCTTCTCTCACAGCAGAATTCTCCTAGAAGGGAGAAAGATTGTTCGTTCTCAGTGGTCTGGCGACTGTGAGTAAGTTTTATTCGTGATACAAACAATACCTTGGACTGGTTGAAAACCATATTGATCAATTTATCACAACTGTAAGGCTTTAAAGAAAACATGAGATCATGTCCCACATAGCTGTATGTTCATTACCCACATAGCCATGGGGAAAATTCCTTCATATGTCAACTTTGGCATCTTTCATTGTCAGATTGTGCTTTTGTTGGGAGGGAGGCTTTGGTTCTGATGTTTCTTGTTCACAGAAAAATGTTGAGTTCTGAAAGAAAGAAGGAAAAAAAGAAAAACAAAAGGCATAGGTACTTTAATGGCAGCATCACAGTCCCAAAACAGCAACAGATTTCACCAAACCACAGCATATCAGGCTGGTGGTTCATACCAAAGGCAAAATTGATCAAATAAGTCACCAAGAACAATTCTTTTGAAAGTGCCATGTCCTCACACCAACGAAGGGCTACCCATCTGAGCTCACTAGATGTGACAGCCCCTCTGTGACAACTAGGTGATGCTTTGGCAATAACCTCTAGAAAAAAAATATAATGCATGGGCACTTCAGAGAACAGCACCATACAGAGGGCACTCTGGTGGAACAGAACCATTTGGAAAATGCTCCCATCACTACCCACGGTTTCAAGTCTCTGCAGAATTCTTCTTCTCTAGTACGTGAGCTGAAAACATACTTCAAACATACCTCAGCTTCTTTCCATTCATTAAGGTATTTATGTAGAGGTAGGATCTGCACTTGAGTCTACCTTGAGGGTGTAATTGTGTGTTGCTAATGTAATGGCTGGAGCTGGTGATCCAAACGGCAGCGTATGAAAGGTCAATATGCAGGATGCAAGGTTGTGCGGAGCGATCGGAGGAAAAATGGAGTCTGATTTAACAGAGTAAGAAGGAAGAGGGAGGGCAAAGGCAGAGAGGATGACAAGATGACTTTTAAAAATGAGCCCAGCAGAAGTGAAAACAAAAACCTTAACTCCAACAATTATATGGAATGAACATCTTAAAAAGAAAGATAATAGATAAAGGAATTAAAAAACAAAACCCAGAATCAGACCCAGATTCTCTAAGTGGGTGTAGATTTCAGAGGAGCTGTTTCCACATATATCATCATGGAAACATTAGATGTATATCCCCATGGATGCCCTTAAAATGTCGTGGGCAATGGCATGCCTTAAAGGCAAGTCACAGTATAAAATTCTGATCTCATATACCCTAGTGACCATCTAAAAGTGGTTTCTACAAAGCATCTACATGGCAAAAATGAAAGCAGGACTTAACTCCTACCTGCATGTCACGTGTGCCACCATACTTTGCATTTTCTTATGTGCCATCTGACAAATCCATGTGACTCTCAATTCTACTGACAATCAGAAAATGTCAGAACCTAGTGCAGCGTTATTA